>JAJGOT010000567.1:185000-520000 GCA_022457155.1 Cladopsammia gracilis | reverse complement strand
TAGTTTTATTTCGAACGACGAAGTTTGGGAAAACTTCCATCGACATGATGTGTGTTCATCGGACGAGTCATCTACAGAGGAGGTTCCTAACATGTTCAACTTTTAACTTTAACATATAACCAGCAAAGAGTAAATTAATAACCATGATTAAATTTCTTTGTCCTTCACTCACAGTGCTATTAGGTATAATTGAAATCTCCACAGCCTGCTCCTTTTCGTTTTCTGATGGTACACGCGGTGTAGGAAGCACAGGGGTCGGTGCCGTTTCATTCACCGCCAACCCTACGAAAATCACATTCAGTTTGAGTCCCTCGATCAGTTATTTGCTTTATAACCATGGGTAAAAAAGACAGGAATAGAGTGATATATGGTGTTATTAAATGAACCGATTTTTATGCACGCATATTGCGTTCTGCGAATACATCCCCTCTTATCACTGCCGATCGATGGGGACGTTTATACGTGGTTTACAGCATAGAAAATCTTTAAAGGTATTTCACTCACCCTTTTTCATATTTCATTTTAACTATATAAGAACGCAGTTAGCGCGGAAGATGTCATGTTTGCTAAAATGTCAGCCCCTGGTTAGCAATTGCAAGCCAGGCATCGGAATGAATTCGCGATTTTCACAATGACACGACACTTCTCCTCGCAGTTTTGCTTATCAGCTTAAATCTGTGCGTGCGATAATGCGTGTAGAGTAGTAGATGTGCATGGAGCTGAAATATGAATGAGATTGCACTAATTGATTAATAATTAATATAAGCCCGCTCAACCGGGTTCTTGTATCTTTGTCTCAAAACAAGGGGTCAAAATAATTTACAGGAATCCGCATTTATAAGAAATCTTCTTTTGGCACTCAGTGTAATGAATTACAAGGAAGAGTAAAGTTTTTGTCATAAACGTCAAGGGCCAAGTCTGGTATCATCGAAATTCACATCGAAACTCCGATGCGGCTAACCACAAAACTAACGTGCCTACACACAGACAAAAAAGGGGGGAGGGGTTCAGGTTTGTTATCGGATTACCTCTGCATTTGCCATCAATAAAGTATAGGCCCTGTTCACATTCACACTTGTACGAGCCGCGAGTGTTGACGCACTTGTGAAATTGGTCCGTGCAGTTGTAAAATTTATCATCCACGCACTCGTTGATATCTAGTAAGTAACAGAAATTTTCCAACATTTTAGTTAAAGATTTTAAGGATACTGTCAACCCTTTGTTAACTCGTGAATACGCGAGGCGTTTAACAAGTTATAGCATACGGGGACAAATATGCAAATTTTCACTCCTTCCTTCCATCACTCAGCTGAAAACATTTCTTCGTAATTCCGCTGACCAGTACATAAGGCTTGCGCATATATTTTTCCTGTTGCTGTTCCAAATGGTATAGGTAATGGTCACCTGCCTTACACATGGAGGGGAGGGTGGGGAGCAAGTTGTTTCGTTTTCACGAGTTGGCTTGTAGGAGCGTTTGATTTCCTTTCAACGTCAAACGAACACGGGCTTAGAATGTTCTAATCCTCGTTGTAGAAACACCTGGAGAATAGTTTTTTAGCAGTTTTAAACGTTTTCAGAGGTTTTCAATATATTTCCCATAAAACTAAAAGACTTTGGCTTCGGATACTCAGGACACCGTGAACAGCTGATCTTCATTAAATTTAAAGGGTTCTTTTTTTTGGAGAGCGATCGAAATTATTGTTCAAAATTAATAACCTTGTGCTGCCTTTCTGGCTGCTCAAGTCGACGAATTTGAGTTAAGTAGTACTATAAGTATGAAGATAAGCCTCGTTACGGCATTCCCCTGCACTCCCCTGCATTCCCCTCATTAGCTATGCCTAGTCAATGACAATTTCCTGCATACTAATTTGGAATAGGTAACGTATTAATGAATATTAATAAAGGGAATGCCTTTTCATGACCTCAACTACCTATTCCTTTAGTGTTATTCTGAAATAATAGGAACAATAGACATGCCCAAACTTGCCCGCTCTATTCCAACTCACTTCAAAACAAAAAACAACTGACACAGATATCCTTTACAGAGATAGATCAAAACAACATATCTTTACCACTAGACCATCAAAGCTGTGGCCAATATTATAGCTGAATAAACTAATTAGAGGTTTCCGAAACATTGAAGTTTAGAAGCAATAAAATTGCAGTTCACTTGCACTCAAAACGCGTAACAGACCCTCAACCTGATCGTTTCGTTTTCCATTCACCATTTTCGTTTTCTTTTTACAATTCAGCAAAAGGCTTAAAGTGCCACTATGACCAAATTTTTTATTTTCATTTTTTTTACATCTTCGTGTACAATTAGGCTTTCTGACTCATCTTGCCAAATTTCAATCCAATATTATTATTATTATTATTATTAATCAACCTTGTTCCAAGGCTTGGTTGCGAATGACGTCAAAGGCTCAAACATACCTCACGGGTTGAAATTATAATAACAATCAGCATAGAAAATTGCATGAAGAGCAAGTCCAGTGTTTTTGTTGCTTTTCGCGTGATTTTCAATACTTATTGTTATTATAATTTCAACCCGTGAGGCATGTTAGGGCCTTTGACGTCACTTTATCAGATTCCCAACCAAGCCTTGAAAAGGCAAGGTTGATTAATGCGGCCGTAAATTCTCTGACATAAAAGTTAAAATAAAAGGACTTCTGATGTTCGTAATGAATTGAAATTTGGCAATTTGAGTAAGAAAGTCTAATTGTACACGAAGATGTAAAAAAATGAAAATCAAAAATTCGATCATAGTGGCACTTTAAGTGATAAGAACACACCCACAGACAATTATTCATTTTTTTTCCTGATGTACAAATTAAATCAAACATGGCCGAAGACATTATAATAATAACATTTCTTTATCGTAACTCAGTAGTACTATAAGTATGAAGATAAGCCTCGTTACGGCATTCCCCTGCACTCCCCTGCATTCCCCTCATTAGCTATGCCTAGTCAATGACAATTTCCTGCATACTAATTTGGAATAGGTAACGTATTAATGAATATTAATAAAGGGAATGCCTTTTCATGACCTCAACTACCTATTCCTTTTGTGTTATTCTGAAATAATAGGAACAATAGACATGCCCAAACTTGCCCGCTCTATTCCAACTCACTTCAAAACTAAAAACAACTGACACAGATATCCTTTACAGAGATAGATCAAAACAACATATCTTTACCACTAGACCATCAAAGCTGTGGCCAATATTATAGCTGAATAAACTAATTAGAGGTTTCCGAAACATTGAAGTTTAGAAGCAATAAAATTGCACAATATAAAGAACACTTCTTATTCGTATTTTCCGCAACATTCTCATTGCCGCTTCATCGCTAGATTCAATGTCGATTTTCAGTTTCCCAGCCATCACCCACTTTAGGTTTCAATTTTCTTTACCAGTAGCTTCAAAGTTTAAACTATTAATTATGCGAACTTACACTGAACTAAATTTGCATGAAAAATTAGCACCTCCGAAAAATAAACAAAGCAACCAATTACATGCGCGCGCTAAAACAATAAACCTACACTTTGTTTAAGGTCAAACTATATTTATTGATAAAAAACAAGTACATAATTATACAGACAATTTACAAACTTAGTTGGAAAGGAACAGAGTCGATTTATTCTTTTTCATCGGGTTTATACAAAATTTCTTTGATTCCTTTGGTTTTCTGTGTCTCACCGCACTGCAATCATCGTTTCGGATGTTATTTATCCTCTTGATTCTTAGAATACTTGTAAGGTTCAGCTCTAAATCTATAACGCCGCGATCGCCTTTTAGGTTTATCCTCACCAACATCTAAGTAATTTATCAATTGGATTCGAGGTCGTTTGCGCTTCGGCGCTGGCGATGGTGTTTTTACTGTGAGGGGAGGGGTCATTGTTGGGTTTATTGTTTTAGCGCGCGCATGTAATTGGTTGCTTTGTTTATTTTTCGGAGGTGCTAATTTTTCATGCAAATTTAGTTCAGTGTAAGTTCGCATAATTAAAAGTTTGAACTTTGAAGCTACTGGTAAAGAAAATTGAAACCTAAAGTGGGTGATGGCTGGGAAACTGAAAATCGACATTGAATCTAGCGATGAAGCGGCAATGAGAATGTTGCGGAAAATACGAATAAGAAGTGTTCTTTATATTGTGCAATTTTATTGCTTCTAAACTTCAATGTTTCGGAAACCTCTAATTAGTTTATTCAGCTATAATATTGGCCACAGCTTTGATGGTCTAGTGGTAAAGATATGTTGTTTTGATCTATCTCTGTAAAGGATATCTGTGTCAGTTGTTTTTAGTTTTGAAGTGAGTTGGAATAGAGCGGGCAAGTTTGGGCATGTCTATTGTTCCTATTATTTCAGAATAACACAAAAGGAATAGGTAGTTGAGGTCATGAAAAGGCATTCCCTTTATTAATATTCATTAATACGTTACCTATTCCAAATTAGTATGCAGGAAATTGTCATTGACTAGGCATAGCTAATGAGGGGAATGCAGGGGAGTGCAGGGGAATGCCGTAACGAGGCTTATCTTCATACTTATAGTACTACTGAGTTACGATAAAGAAATGTTATTATTATAATGTCTTCGGCCATGTTTGATTTAATTTGTACATCAGGAAAAAAAAATGAATAATTGTCTGTGGGTGTGTTCTTATCACTTAAAGTGCCACTATGATCGAATTTTTGATTTTCATTTTTTTACATCTTCGTGTACAATTAGACTTTCTTACTCATATTGCGAAATTTCAATTCATTACGAACATCAGAAGTCCTTTTATTTTAACATTTATGTCAGAGAATTTACGGCCGCATTAATCAACCTTGCCTTTTCAAGGCTTGGTTGGGAATCTGATAAAGTGACGTCAAAGGCCCTAACATACCTTACGGGTTGAAATTATAATAACAATAAGTATTGAAAATCACGCGAAAAGCAACAAAAACACTGGACTTGCTATTCATGCAATTTTCTATGCTGATTGTTATTATAATTTCAACCCGTGAGTTATGTTTGAGCCTTTGACGTCATTCGCAACCAAGCCTTGGAACAAGGTTGATTATTAATAATGATAATATTGGATTGAAATTTGGCAAGATGAGTCAGAAAGCCTAATTGTACACGAAGATGTAAAAAAAAAATGAAAATAAAAAATTTGGTCATAGTGGCACTTTAAGCCTTTTGCTGAATTGTAAAAAGGAAACGAAAATGGTGAATGGAAAACGAAACGATCAGGTTGAGGGTCTGTTACGCGTTTTGAGTGCAAGTGAACTGTTACTCAAACGCATTATTTCGTCGATATATTTCTCACATGACGTTTTGGTTTGTTTGTTATTTTTTCTCACTCACAAATTGCTAATCAAAAAGATGAAAAGGGCCATTTAAAGTCTAGCAAGCGTAAAAAAGGCATCAAAAGATGAAAAAAAGTCTGAATGATAAATCAGCAAATACCTTCACAATCGTATCCATCTTTACTCAATTGAAATCCATTCTGACAGGAGCAATTGTACCCACCTGGGGTATTTTTACAAATTTGAATGCAGCGAGAAAGAGACTTAGCCGGATCACATTCGTCGATGTCTGAGGAGATAAAAAAAATGCTTGGTAATATCCCATAACTAATAAAACCTCTAAAAATCAACCATATATCTAAGTAAGTTATGAAACTTCAGCGGTGAAAACAAACAAACAAACAAACAAACACCGCAAAAGCGTGGTCACAATGTTATGCTTATGACTACATTGCTGCCGTTTTCACCAGTAAGACAAGTTTTTCACCAGTAAGACAATTTATGCCATGGTTATGCGTTCAGGTGCAAATAGTGAAACGTTCCATATTTTAAAAATCGCGAATTTTAATGAACAAACGCACGTAGTACGCATAGCATTAGTGGATCGTACGGGCCTTGGACAACGTTAGCATTTTGACTTGCTGTCGCCGTATATCTTTTACAGAACCGGTTTTGCCCAATATGCATTGCGTGCTGCGAGCATCTGCGGCCATTTTCTTCACGTAGAAAAATCCCGCCGGTAGGTGTTGCCCGTTTGCATCGGCCACATCAGTCGTTAAACGTTGTTCTTAGCGGTTTATTCAATTATAACTTATTTATCAGGCGAGACTTAAGAACGTATTTTAATATAACAAGTTTGAAGAGAACAAAAGCATGATACGATATAATTCCTTTTCATTCGATTGAATGTTTGCCGCCAGACAAGCAAAACCGGAAAACAATAGAAGCCTCGCTCCCGTGCAAACCAAAAACAATAACATAGGCGTGTGAAGTATAATAGACAATACTTTATTAAGTGAGAATCGATATATATCTAGCACCTTTGCATGTCTTATTATCACTCTGTAACTCGTAGTTAGCAAAACAGGCGCATGTTGGTTGATTATTGTCTCCTTTGAAACAAACATGTTGACAACCAGGATTTGAATCACAAGGGTTCGTGGCTAGAAATAAAAAAAAATATATGCGTTTAACATAAAAAGTGTTAAAAAGTATTCTTAAATGACAGGCTTATAAAACCACATTACCCATACCTATACACTTTCTCCAGTCGGTTGGATCTGTTTGGAAATACTGGTTACACGAACAGTTGTAGCTTCCTTGAGTGTTGCTACACTTCTGCATACAGTCATTTGTAGGCTCGCATTCATTGATGTCTGATAAATATAATATATGAAATCATATGTTTATAATACGGACATTAACATGTAAATATGATTAAAAGGTTTGGGTATACTGTGTTATAATAATGTGCGAGTTACCTGAGAATACAAGCAGTTTCTTCTACTTTCCAGAAAACCAGTTGGTCATTTAGTTCACGGTTTATACTCTACAACGACAACGACAACGTCTTTTCAAGCAGGTGTATAAATGTATATGTGTAATCTGATCGGCGCTCCAGACATTTCATTTTGACGAATCTATCGCTTTTTACTCGAATAACGTCGAATAACATGCGTTTTCTATGTTAAAAAAATCCTTATTGATCAAGCCTGTTTGGTGCGGCTGTAGGGACATTGTTCTCCTTGTTATTTTTGCTCACTCTTGGATCTCGGCTTCGTTTTGGTCCACATGCATGTAAACAAAGAAAGAGGCTTAGTTAAATCTTTCTACATCCTCGCACTTGGGGAAAACAATGTATGTATAAGACCGGTGCTCTTAAACAGTTAATTAGGGAGGAAAATGCATTGAGCATTTTACAACTGATTAACATCGACAAGATCAATACATAAAAAGTGTAAAGCGATAAGCGATATCGTCGGACTGCGCAGTTAACAGCTGTCCAGTTTCAACAGAGTAGTTTAATTAGTTAAGATTTAGTATTGGTAGCTAATGGTTTTGTATATCAAACGTCTCACCTCCACAGGTTTGTTTGTCGTCATTAATCTTGTATCCGTTGCGGCAATCACAAACGAAAGATGCCGGTATATTGACGCAGATTTGCTCGCAGCTGTTTGTTGCGTCACTCTGACATTCATCGAAATCTAAGAATACGAGCATAAAGTATTTTAAATTAAATGAGTTGCGAAAAGAACGATTTTTGAAGAAAGCACTTCATTTTTTGGCCTATCCAAATATGCCTATTTCGTCGAAGGATGTGAGCCATATCATAACATGAAGCGGAAAAGCAGGCCTCAAGGTACCAACGTTTATAAAAATGCATCTACATTTATGTTATATTAACATATCTCACGCTTTGTTGTTGCCATGGTTACACCAACCTGCACACTGGGCGCCATTTCCAGTATAACCGGTTGGACAGGGTCCACATGTGTATCCACTGGCATTGGCTGGTGACGGAAGATCAGTGCACGTAACACCTGTGAAGCACGGTTGATCGTTTATCTCGCAGGCGTCGATGTCACTATCACAGAACCTTCCCGTGTATCCTCCCTGACATGCGCATCCCATGTAAATAAACTTGCTGTCGGTGTTGACCGAGTCACCTTCTTCTGGCTGCACGCACTGGCCACCGTGATTGCAGGCGCACATGTTAATCCTTGGACTCCAGGTTGCGCTCGCGCCTTTGTCGTCAGTAGCAACAAATGACAGATTGAACTAATAAGAAAACAAACAAAACAATTTGGATCATGATGTTAATCATACCTAGAGTTAAATGGTAAATGTTTTCGTCCCTCTGCTTAGTTGTTTGATCTAAAGTCATTTCACATCAGTAGTAGTATAGGGTCATTTTACTCCTTGTTACGGATTAGGTGGATTAGGTGCCTATGGATTAGGTGAATTAGGTGCCTAGTCAGTGACGTCACAATTTGCCTTCCCGCATACTAATTTGGATTTCCTGCATATGTAATAAACTACCTATACCTATACCTATTCCTTTTGTGTTATTCGGAAACAATGGAAACAATAGGTTTGCCCAAACTTGCCCGCTCTATTCCAACTCACTTTAAAACAAAACACAACTGACACAGATAACTTTAATTACAGACATAGATCAAAACAATTTGCCTTGACCAGGACTCGAACTCTGCGGCCACAACGCTAGACCATCAAAGCTGTGGTCGATATTATAGCTGAATAAACTAATTAGAGGTTTCCGAAACATTCAAGTTCAGAAGCAATAAAATTACACAGTATAAAAAACCGCTTTTTTTCCTTTACTAAGATCCGCAACATTCTTATAACCGCTTCATCGCTAGACTCTATGTCGCTTTTCAGTTTGCCAACCATCACCCACTTTAAGTTTGAATTTCTTTACCGGTAGCTTCAAAGTTCAAACTTTTAATTATGCGAACTTTCACTGAACTAAATTTGCATGAAAAATTAGCACCTCGGAAAAATAAACAAAGCAACCAATTACATGCTTTACTAAAACAATAAACCCACACTCTGTTTAAGTAAAAATATATTTAATAATTACAAAACGCATTAAGGTTTCATCAAATCATTATGTCAACAAAAGCTGTTTTATTTAGAACAACTCAAATCCATATACTACACAAATGAAAAGGAAATCAAGAACAAAATATTAGAATGAAATTACTTTACGGACGCAGCGCGAATTCACTCTTTATAGGCCGTATTGCAGTCCTAAAGCTTTGTTGGCTTTTTTCGGAAGCGAAGGTTTCCTCTGAAAACGATTTTACGTTTGGTTCATCTCCGTGTTCGTAAATCCACTTTGTTTTATCGTTTGAATAATGTGTTAATTTAACTGGAGAACTCGAACAGGGGTTGTAAGGATTTTGGGAACTGGTATATTTCTATAACGCCGCGTTTTTCATCCAAGAAATTTTTATTCGATGCTGTTTTCGCAAATCCTTGATCATATATATATTAAAAGTAACTAGATATCCGTATTTTCTGTTGTGATCAAATGATAGGGGTACAGGAAGGGTACAGGAGTTTTTACTACCACCGCCACCACAATTCTCCTCCACCACCTCCACCACAATTTTATTGTTTTCACCACCACCACCACAATTCTCCTCCACCACCACCACCACAATTTTATTGTTTTCACCACCACCACCACCACCACAATTCTCCACCACCACCACCACCACCACAATTTTATTGTTTTCACCACCACCTCCACCACCACCACCACAATTCTCCACCACCACCACCACCACCACAATTTTATTGTTTTCACCACCACCTCCACCACCACCACCACCACCACCACCACCGCCACCACCACCACCTCCACCACCACCACCACCACCACAATTTTATTGTTTTCACCACCACCACCACCACCACCACAATTCTCCTCCACCACCACCACCACAATTTTATTGTTTTCACCACCACCTCCACCACCACCACTACAATTCTCCACCACCACCACCACCACCACCACCACAATTTTATTGTTTTCACCACCACCACCACCACCACCACCACCACCACCACAATTCTCCTCCACCACCACCACCACAATTTCATTGTTTTCACCACCATGTGGTGGTGGTGGTGGAGGTGGTGAAAACAATAAAATTGTGGTGGTGGTGGTGGTGGTGGTGGTGGTGGTGGTGGTGGTGGTGGTGGTGGTGGTGAAAACAATAAAATTGTGGTGGTGGTGGTGGTGGTGGTGGTGGTGGAGAATTGTAGTGGTGGTGGTGGAGGTGGTGGTGAAAACAATAAAATTGTGGTGGTGGTGGTGGAGGAGAATTGTGGTGGTGGTGGTGGTGGTGGTGAAAACAATAAAATTGTGGTGGTGGTGGTGGTGGTGGAGGTGGTGGTGGTGGCGGTGGTGGTGGTGGTGGTGGTGGTGGTGGAGGTGGTGGTGAAAACAATAAAATTGTGGTGGTGGTGGTGGTGGTGGAGGTGGTGGTGAAAACAATAAAATTGTGGTGGTGGTGGTGGTGGTGGAGAATTGTGGTGGTGGTGGTGGTGGTGAAAACAATAAAATTGTGGTGGTGGTGGTGGAGGAGAATTGTGGTGGTGGTGGTGAAAACAATAAAATTGTGGTGGAGGTGGTGGAGGAGAATTGTGGTGGCGGTGGTAGTAAAAACTCCTGTACCCTTCCTGTACCCCTATCATTTGATCACAACAGAAAATACGGATATCTAGTTACTTTTAATATATATATGATCAAGGATTTGCGAAAACAGCATCGAATAAAAATTTCTTGGATGAAAAACGCGGCGTTATAGAAATATACCAGTTCCCAAAATCCTTACAACCCCTGTTCGAGTTCTCCAGTTAAATTAACACATTATTCAAACGATAAAACAAAGTGGATTTACGAACACGGAGATGAACCAAACGTAAAATCGTTTTCAGAGGAAACCTTCGCTTCCGAAAAAAGCCAACAAAGCTTTAGGACTGCAATACGGCCTATAAAGAGTGAATTCGCGCTGCGTCCGTAAAGTAATTTCATTCTAATATTTTGTTCTTGATTTCCTTTTCATTTGTGTAGTATATGGATTTGAGTTGTTCTAAATAAAACAGCTTTTGTTGACATAATGATTTGATGAAACCTTAATGCGTTTTGTAATTATTAAATATATTTTTACTTAAACAGAGTGTGGGTTTATTGTTTTAGTAAAGCATGTAATTGGTTGCTTTGTTTATTTTTCCGAGGTGCTAATTTTTCATGCAAATTTAGTTCAGTGAAAGTTCGCATAATTAAAAGTTTGAACTTTGAAGCTACCGGTAAAGAAATTCAAACTTAAAGTGGGTGATGGTTGGCAAACTGAAAAGCGACATAGAGTCTAGCGATGAAGCGGTTATAAGAATGTTGCGGATCTTAGTAAAGGAAAAAAAGCGGTTTTTTATACTGTGTAATTTTATTGCTTCTGAACTTGAATGTTTCGGAAACCTCTAATTAGTTTATTCAGCTATAATATCGACCACAGCTTTGATGGTCTAGCGTTGTGGCCGCAGAGTTCGAGTCCTGGTCAAGGCAAATTGTTTTGATCTATGTCTGTAATTAAAGTTATCTGTGTCAGTTGTGTTTTGTTTTAAAGTGAGTTGGAATAGAGCGGGCAAGTTTGGGCAAACCTATTGTTTCCATTGTTTCCGAATAACACAAAAGGAATAGGTATAGGTATAGGTAGTTTATTACATATGCAGGAAATCCAAATTAGTATGCGGGAAGGCAAATTGTGACGTCACTGACTAGGCACCTAATTCACCTAATCCATAGGCACCTAATCCACCTAATCCGTAACAAGGAGTAAAATGACCCTATACTACTACTCACATCCGTTATATCTGTACTTTATAGTTAATTTGACTTGGTTCAGACTGTCCTTGCGCAGGTAGACACTTGCTAAAACCGAAAGTTGTGAAACCACGAAAGCTGTAACAATAATGCTACAATCGGAATTTGATCAAATTCGCTAAAGGTCAGTGGCATGAGACTTCAATCTCGCAAAGAAGTTTTCATACTTTCTACAGACTAATGTTAATACTGTGTACATAATATTAATAATTCTTATTCTAGTTTATTATCTTGTATCTTGTATTATAACTTATACTCATTTAGCTCTTTCATTAGTTTTTGGCTTCGTGAAATGTAATTTCAATAGTTTAACATGTATTTTTGCTTAAACAAATAAAGACTTTTTATATAAATTCTGCAAAAGCCGACACTTGATAATGACGTGAAGTAGCGTCGAAAAGTCGTCGGTTTTAAATCAATTTAAAAGAGAACTAAAGGGAAAACTCTTTGAAATTCTGGAAAAAGAGGACAATTACATTAGAATGTCTGATATTAGAGTGTAACTCTTAAACATAACACACGGCTCGATGGAAGAGCATGTATTTGTGAATTGACACCGTGTATAAATAAAGTTTATCTATCTATCTACCTACCTACCTACCTACCTACCTGTGTCCTTCCGATTTTATCTACAGTCTGCCTTCCTGTCTCACTCTGACTATAAACCACACGACAAACTACATTGCTTCTAGGATTGTTCGTTTTGTACATATACATATATTTATAATAAAATTTTCTTTTTCTCATGTGCCCGCCTCGAATAGCTCTTGCTAATTGCGGGCACAAGCTTTGTAAACTTATAACTTAACTTCAATAAAACTTGTTGTTGTTGGTTTTTAATTTTGAAGTTTTAAAATGTATTTTTTTAAATCTTTTAGCGTTCAATTTTATGATAAAATCGTTTTCCAAATCTCTCCTTTTTCATACTTTGAACATTAAAGCATCTAAACCTTTAAATATTTAGTTATTTAAATACATGAAATTGATAAAAAATCGGCCGAAGATCGGACAAAACGATAAAAAAGGCCGCGTGTGACAGCCGCATGGGTTATGAATATCATTTCTACCCAACAGGTTAGTTAAAAGTTGGCTTCAAATATAAAAAAAACTTTAAGGGTAGACCTCAGAATTTCAAAAGAAACCACATACGAAAATTTAGTAGCGTGGATTAGACACATGCTCCCCAAAGGGGGCCTGTTTTTTACACTCTTCTCGGTATCTGATAGTCCGTTCTAAAACTCATTAATAACTCATGACGACAACACCGTGAAGGAGGTTTGGATACCCGATCCGTAGATTTTGGCGATTTCTCCACATTTAATGATCAGTTTGAGAAGCTATATCAAACACTCGAAGTGTGTTTTTCAGGCATCCAAACACCTCGAAGTGGGTAAAAAAAAAAAAAAAACCTCGGCCGCGCCTCGCTTTTTCAACCCACTTTTTAGTGTTTGGATATCCTGATAAAACACTCCTTCTCGTGTTTGATATATTAGATCAAACACCCCTTTTTTGTTCCGTGTTCGTTATGCTGCATCAAATGTCCTGGTAGGTTTAATTTTGCAACTCTATTCTATATGTCCAGTTCCAGCTATCGAACTAAATAAGCTCCAATGTTTACAAAACTTGGCTGCTTGGCTGGTTACTGGGTGTAATAATCTTTCCTATTTTTTGCAAACATGACTGGTTCCGTACCCAAAAACGTCTTGTTAGCAAAATGCTAATAGCTAAAATTTTAAATGTTCTCAATACACCGAAGATGGCATAAGTTATGCAGAAACATGTATTTAAAAAGTGTTTTCGTGTGTTTTGCCTTCGTTGCTTGTTATAGCAATTGTCAACTATCAGGCTTCATTTCACAAAGTACATTGCAGACCTTTTGCAAGAATCAGTGCTATAACGGCACCCCATACGAAGACCTTTGATTAGTAGTAATTAAGAAGTCAGCCTACCTTTTGTGACGATGTAACATGCCAAGTAAAGTTAAGCAGGTTTCCACCTAGGTCTACCGTGGCCGTGGCGTCTGCAGGTTTGTTGATTACATTAAATGTAATCGTGTCGTTATCTTCGGCCTTAATATCTAACTGAACAGTTTTAAAAAGTGTGGCATTGATTTCAGTTGGAGCGTCTACTATGGTGGGGGGAAAATTGTCTGGAAAGAGAATAATAAAATGAGACAAGACAATTAAAGCCTGGTTTTCATATGTCGGGAAAATCCCAGACGATCGGGGACTTTGCTGTTTGCGATCGTCCCAGATTTTGTCGATATGTCGGGAAAATCGCGATAATCGCAGAAATCTGGGACGCGTCGGGAAAATAGAAACGCTCCCGATTTCCTCGATTTGTCCCCGACCATCCCAGATAATCAGGGATGTTTACGATTTCGTGCTTTCATAAGTCGGCCAAATCTGGGACGGTCGGGAAACAGCGATATCCCCGATCGTCTGGGATTTTCCCGACATATGAAAACCAGGCTTAAGAGAGATATCGAAATTAAAAAAAAAATAGGAACCGATATCATTCAGTAATGTCAGTAATTAATTATACTCAATACATCTCGCGTAACTTACCAAGAATATTTGACTCGTTCACCAACGTGTTTTTTATATCTTTGGTTACTATGCCAACAGAGACGTCATTAGTGGCTGCTACGTCATACAAACATTCATAATCACCTCCGCACTGTGCTTCAGCCTTTAACCTTACACTATCGTTAAGCCACGTGATATTGTCTGCGAACATGGGCATGAAGTCAGAGTTAGCAAAGGTATCTACGCTCTCATTTTGAGCGTAAGTGAAAATTGACTGCGATTGGTTTATTTGCCCTGAAACCAAAAAAAAAAAAAATAACAATTATAATAAAAGTAAAATCACTGTGATCAGCAATGAAGATTAACACGGAGGATGATGTTGATGATGATGACAAACCCCCTGTTGGTCCACCCATGGCAGGTAGCAGCAGATAGTTGGCAGGGTATTAAAATAATCGAATCGGGAATATCATTTGGCAACAATTAGTAATGAAATTAATATCAACAACAACAAGTTTTATTTGCATGACCGTAAGTATTATAGTATTGCAAAAGCATACAGAAAGTACAGAGAAAACAAAAAAAAGAATGTACTAAACTGATAGCAATTTGTTTCTAAAATCAAAGCAAGATGAAATTAATTTAATTGAATGTATGTTAATAAAATAATTCGTTGATAGGTAAAAAATTAATATTGTGTAATTGAAACTGTATTTCTTGTAAAACCCATCTCTTATCGTATAAGTACTTGGGGCAGTAAAAAGAAAGCGAGTTTCGTCTTCCATTTGATGGGACCCACATATAAAGCAGGTTCTATTTTGTTCTGAAACTTGGTTTATCTTTCGAGTTCAATCAAAGTTTGTGATTACTTATGCCTGGTTTTATTAACACCCGTCTCTCAGACGTATTCCTAGTTACGTCTAGACAACTGGAAAGTGTATGATCTGTTTTAAAAAATCTTATAAAATTCTAGTTTTTAATTGGGAATGTTGAAGGGTGAAGGCTGAAGAGTGAGTTGCCAATATGAAACATATTCCTGTTTCATTAAACTTATAATATGTTTAACCTTAGCGGTATCCAATAAATTAGGATTAAAGTTAGTCAAATTAAGATTAAAGTGAAAACTATTTTTACCAGTGGAATATAGCTGACGTCAGAAAAAAGTGGTTAAATGTTTTTCGTTAATAGAAACATTTAAAAGAAACCGGCCAAGTTTAGCTCTATATGCAATATTGGAAGCTTTATTGCTTACCTCCAATTAACGTTTGAAAAATTGTAAGTGTGTTTTTGTCAGTCTGGGAGCTATCCGAAGTCTTAAAATCAAGTTTGGTATTAACGCCCCAAATCTCGCTATTATATGTCAAAAACTCTCGTGACATAACTCTCGTTATATGTCAAGAACTCTCGTAATTATTTTGTAAATATTCAATTAGTAAAATTCATTATTTCATGCTTTGTCAAATTATCAATCCAGACTAATGTGTATCAATTCAACTTTCCCTTTTTTTATTATATTATTGTTATTTCATTTTATGTTGTAATGCTTTTGCAATACTGTAAGGATTTATAGTCATGCAAATAAAGCTACTTGTTGTTGTTGTTAATAACGGTAATCGGCTCCTGTCAATAAATATTATGTTTGAACTTTGGATATGTGGACCATGACGTCCCAATTTATGCACACTTTTTTGAGATGCTAGTTACCCTAATATTTTGAAATTTAAGGCAAGGATAACCATATACAAAACACTTACACTTAACACCAAACTGGAAGTGAATCTCCCTAAATGTTGAAGATGGTGACAGCACCGTCCCATTAGGCAATGTGTAGTCATCATCCGGGTTATCATTCCAAGTTCCCAGCAGCCCTTTGGTTCTATTTTTATAATCTTCCCCAAGAGATACGACAAAGGACAACATTTCTTTATTCTCGCAGAATCGCACGGAAGTTGTTGAAGGGAAATAAACATCTATACAGTCGTCTTGCGGTTTCGAGACAGAGAGGTTTTTTCCTTCAACTTCTTCAGTTCTATTCGTAAGACTGCGGTTGTAATATATTTCTCCAAACCAAACGTCGATTCCACCTAAAACAACAGCAACAAAAAACTCGCGTATCTTTTTTTACAAATTTAGATTTGAGGACGCTAAACAAAGTTAGTATTTTAAGCTGGTTCTTGCGTAGCAGGAGGTTTACATGACTTCAGTGTGACTAATCAGAACAGAAGGATGAGGCTGGGGTTGGATAAATGCTCGGCTAATGAACCGTTCTCATTATGAATCTTGTTGTTTACACAGTATTCAGTTAAAACATTTAGCCATTTGTCAGTGGGAGTGTTTAAAACGGGATGGTTTTCCAGTAACTAGTTCGCAGTTAAGTTGGAACGACAAAAGTCAACTAAAACAATAAAATTCTCGAGTCCTATTCATTTGCCAGTATGAAGGTTGCGTCGGAGAGGAGAATTTCAAGTATAATTTTTGGTTCATATTCAGGTATCAGTGCAATGTCAGGGTCAGATGTAGTTGTGACTAAGGATAAAAATGCCAATTAACGTATCCGGTCATCTATCAAAGGGCAGTTAATATTTTCGTCAATAAGTATGGTCGAAAAGAGAATTTATTTAATAGTTCAAAGTTCTGGATATTTTCAGCTGAACGCCCACATCACTTATGTCTCACCTCCTTTCTTTACTCTTACTTCAACGGTGCTTGTATTTTCTTCTTTTGCAGCGCCGGCTGTAAAAATTGTTGCAGTCGTCGAATTTCCTTGGGCAAGGCCTGTCCTGGCTTGTAGTTGGAATGCTCCATTTTGCGCATCGATCATCATAAATTCGCCAAGACCATTGAACGTGTAATTTCCACCGTCCAGTGTATTAAAATGAGGATCACCCCAAAACCAACCTGAAAGAACAAAGAAAAAAGCAATAAACGAACTGATGAAGTAATTCGTCCTTTAACCTTTGTTTTAGCGAGGGATCAAGGTTGTGCCTATTTTATTATAAGTCATAAGGCTCATACGAAACGTATCCCTCTATCTCCTGAACGAACTGAAATGCGTTACTCTTGAAGGTAGTAAACTATTTATCAATAGCATCTGTTAGTTAAAGATATTGCTTGGTGGACAAAGCCACCAGCAAAGGCGAAAAGGAAACTGCAAAAACTAGTCTGTGTAGCCAGCCGATTCGCATACAATTAACGGCATATAAGCGAGTCAAATGAACATCAAATTACCGCAGGCAAGCGGTTAAAGTAGGCCCTATTCACCAACCGAGAAATAACGAAAATAGAGCTGATCTGAAACTGGCTTTTGTCTTTCACATGAACATTTTTCATAAAGTAAAACTCCTTTTTTCAGTAAAAGAAAGAAAAAGATCAGAAGGGTGTATGCCTCGAACCCGAGTCGTTTGCTTCATAACTAATACCCATATTCACTACACCAAGGAGGCCTATCTGCGAGGAACTGTAATTTTTAAGATAATTTTAGAGTTACCCATAACCATAAATGAAAGCTAACCGTTTTAAAATCAGTGCTTAACCCTAAACACTGCAGATCAGTGCTAAACTGAAGCTATTTTCTTTCATTTCTGTGTCTAACGTCAGTAATATAAAGAATACTACTGTTAGGTTAATAGGGCCTATTTTACCGCTTGCATGCGGTAATTTGATCTTATTTAGACCCGCTTATATGCGGTTAATTATACGCGAATCGGGTGGTGTAGCAGAGGTTGGGGGAAGGGAACTGGGGAGAGAGAGAAAAAGGACGCCTGCAATAAAAACCACCTTTTGTTTATTTTGGCGGCCGCAAAATTCCGATTGGCTAATTCGCGCTGGGCGGTAAACATAATAAATTCCCGCGTGAAGTCAGCCATGCGTAAAAGAGCGCGCCAGTTTCTGACTGGTTAACGTACGACAGTTGACCTAATTCGATTACCAGAAAATCGGCGGGCGTGATGCGAATAGCCCGGTTCTTATATCAGGCGTTCCTTCCCTCTTCTCCTTTTTTGCGCTCCCTCCACCCTCTAGCCCCCCGTTTACGCCTGTCACGCAGGCTAGAAGAGAATAGTATTAAATTCCTGTGCTGTAATATATATTTTTTTGTATTGAACCATGGCACTATGCTAAAAGTTGATACATATGTCTATCAAAATGCTCTTTACTTTATTAACTGCAGTGAAATGCAAGGATTTCTCCAACTGAGAAAAATCATATCTCAACACATATGAAGATATCAATTTTATCTTCACTGTGAAGAGTGAAGATATCCATACTTATTTTTAAATGTTAAAAGAACTAAAAGGTGCTAGTCTTTAATCAAAACATCTTCGGAAAATTGCTTAAAACTTCGTAACTAGTTCCGTTTATATAATTAACAAAATAAGACATAATATAATATCTCAATCTGCGCTGAGTGTAGCCATGAAGTATCTTCTATGTTACTTATATTTAAAAGCATAAACAAAACTTACGTATTCGTGGCGGCCTATAACGTCGACAGTTATCACTTGGACGATAACGGTAAAACAGATCGCAAAACTCTGTATCAACACAGCAAAATTTATGGGCATCTCTGTCACTAAAAACCTCTTTATTGCCTTTCGACCAAAAATAAAATGGTTCAACTGTAATGCGACTTCCGTCAGGAGTTCCAATTTTAAGAGCACCCCAGTCCTGCTGATTCGTAGAGTAACAACACAGCTGCGTCATCCTAAACATCACTAAGCCGAGATCAGCACTGTAATAATAAAAGTACTTGCTGCGAAAGGACCTAACACACAGCTCGGGCCAATGATAGTTTCGCCAATCCCAGAAGAATCGTCCTCTGTCCCGAAATGCCTGCCAAACAGTGCAAGGACACGCCATACGTCTGTCTGATTGAACTTGTTGTTTGTACCGGAGAGCAAAGTTAATGTCTTGTTGTAGGGAAACCCAAGTAAAACACTTTTCTGTTTCATCCTTTCTATTCCTGTCTTCAATTCTCCAGAAATATTTTCCCTGCAAACCTGTATTTCCTATCTTTTTGTCGAGGTTATACATTCCAGACACAGTACCAGAGCTGAAATAAACGACAGCAAAAAACGTTAGAGATTGCCCTTTTTCCTGTAAATAAATATTTTCGTCATGCCCTTGACTTTCCTACGCATTTCAGATGCTCTGACCGTTAAAAAAGGTTGTTTCGCGCAGACTAGATCACTTGCATAATTAAAAACATATCAAAACGTATTTAAGGCCCCGTCCACACGTATCCGGATATTTTTGAATCCGCAACTTTTTTGTTGCGGATTGGTCTTCCGTCCACACGTATCCGGCGAATTCGGCTCACGAATCCGCAACTTTTTGAATCCGCTCTCCAGAGTGGAAATTTTTTAATACGCTACGAGTACGGCATCGTGTGGACGGTCGAATCCGGATATTTTTTAATACGCTGACGTAACAGTGTCGAATCCAGTCTTTAACCGCGCGAATATTTAACATGGCCGACCGTAATATTATCGCTTCACTTCTTCTTGGACTTATTTCAAGTCTACTAACGTGTTTACAGTTGAACTTGGCTTTGAACTTGGCCTTTGCGCATGCTCTGTTGACAACATTTTAAGAGGAGCCCTGTGTACTAGAGCGAAACCGGATACGTGTGGACAGGCAAATACGATTCGAATACGCTAAATGTGGACGCGAATATTTTTTAATCCGCAACAAAAAAGTTGCGGATTCAAAAATATCCGGATACGTGTGGACAGGGCCTAAATGCTGTTATCGAAAATGATAATTCTCACCCTTCCATGTTTAGATAATTGTTGCTTTTATATCCTTCATTCCAGCCAGCGACAGGCAGACTGATCGCATCAGTCCAAAAAGAATATTCAGCTCTGCAAGAAACAAGTTTGACAGATTTACTTTCCCTCTTTTTGTTTATTCAGTTTTTAAATACATACGCGGGAAATTTGACCTGTCTAAAAGCCTTGCTACGTGTAACCGGCACAGAAGGCCTAGATGAATATATTCGTCCTGGATAAACCTATTTTAACTAGGTAAAGGTGCTCTGTATAACTGCGGCTATTGTCATCTGGAGTTATACTTAGTGGGTTGAAATGTTAGTACAAGCGAAGCACATTACATTTACATACATCCTTTAACTCTATAAATGACTCCAATCGATTGATCTTTCTTTAATTGGCTAGCAACGCAATTTACATAAAAGAAGAGAGGTATCTTCACAAAAGGATTAACTCATGCAGAATCGTCCACCTTCCAAATTTGGAGAATATTACCAAATATAATTGTCTCCCCAAGATAAAAATGAGCGTTAGCCTATAGCATGTCGCCTTCTGATGAATTTTGAAGAAGTTTCAACGACATGGCATTTTTTTTGTCGGCACTGCTCATTTCAAGTTGTAACGGCATGGCATTTTTTTGCACGGTGTTGTTAACTTCAATGCGTTTCCTTGAGGAAACGTATTTAATTAAATTTCTCGTTGCTATTTCGCCGTTTATTTCCACAAAATCAAACAACTTATCCATGACACTAAGGGGCCGATTACATGGCGAATTTCAGCCCGGGCTGAGATTTCGGCCCGGTCAACCGGGCTGAAATTTCGTTGAATTACATGACAAATTTCAACCCGGGCTGAAATACAAACACAATAATCACTGCGCATGCCCAAATTCACTTTTCAGCCCAGGCTGAAATTCTGATGTGATTACATGCGAATTTCAGTCCGTTTGGCAGGGCTGAAAATTCCAGCCCGGTTTCTGAAACCGGACTGGAATTTTCAGCCCGGGCTGAAACTTTGTTCATGCAATCGCTAACTTCATTTTAAGAGGATTTATTTCGGAAGCCGGGCTGAAATCTCAGCCCGGACTGAAATTCGCCATGTAATCGGCCCCTAAGGGGTCGATTCCATGGCGAATTTCAGCCCGGTCAACCGGGCTGAAATTTCGTTGTGATTACGTGACAAATTTCAGCCCGGGCTGAGATTTCAGCCCGGGCGTCAAGTTTAAAATTGCGCAGAAAGATTGATAACGAGAATAGAAATGGCGTCAAAGATTCGACTAGGCAAAGAATTTGTACTTCTTATATTTTTGGGACCGTAGATCTATTCAAATCCGAAATGCTGCTTATTTATTTTTTCACATGGTATTGGCCATGTTCTCGCTGAGGGATGGTTCTGTCTTTCCTCAATTTCTTTATCCGGACAACGACATGATATTTCAAATTCTTTGCCCATTACTCATGGTCACGCGCCGCTGTGACGTGGTTCAATTGGCAAACATTTGAATTCGAGCTCACATCTGTTGCCATCACCACGTGCGATTTGGTAGAGAATTGGCGTTCGCGCTGGTTTTTCTATCTTTTTGCTGCTACACCGTGCTGACGAGACCCAACCAGGTCGAAACAGCTGTCCACGGTTGCATTTTGGCTTTCAGTTTGGGCTCTATCATGTCGTTGTCGCGTTAAATGTTCTACGTAGTATCAGCCTTGCTCTATACTTTGATTAAGATTCTGATGCGGTTTCAGCCGGGCTGGAATTTTCAGCCCGAGTTGAAACTTTGTTCATGTAATCGCTAACTTCATTTTAAGAGGATTTATTTCGGAAGCCAGGCTGAAATCTTAGCCCGGTCAACCGGGCTGAAATCTCAGACCGGGCTGAAATTCGCCATGTAATCGGCACCTAAATCGTAGCGATTTCATTCGCGGGATCGTCGGACACCAAGGCAGATAGCTTTTTTAATTACCTGTCTACCTAATAACGGAACCCACCTTGTTCCTATTTTCTACTGAACTATGGTTTCTCGTTATATGTCGTGCCCAATATGTGAAACTATTTTTTGATGTACTGTTCAAATGCCTTAACATTTAAATCTGGACACTCCTAACTTCTAGTTCCCTAACAAAACGAAAACGTTTGACTTGTTCAGTGAGTGGGTGAGCGAAATAGCCCATTTCCGAGTTGTTGTCAGCCTCATTTTTAAACCGAGGCCAAGTGCAAAACCATTCATCTGAAAATTAGTTGTCGTTCACGTGCAAATAAAACTTATATCGAATTTACATTTTCTCGCACATAAAATTTTGTTTTTAGCCACGGAGGACGTTAAATGGAAGTCGAAAAACGTTCTTGGGTTCGTGTTTTTGATTGGATGATAAGCAGTAATAAATAACGAACGCTTGCCTTTTTGAACTCTCTACCGCTTCCTGCCCTTTCTTTTCCCGTCTCCCGTCTCCCGTACCCCTCCCGTACCCCTCCCGTCCCCACCCTCTCACTTGACAATCTGATACAACACGGCCGCTCATGTTGTAAGCACTGCGTACACACTAAAAAAAAAAAACAATATGTGTAAACGATATGTGATATAGGTTACAATACGTTTTGCTGTACACAATTGTAACGTCCTCAGCATGCCGCTAGGAAAAGTAAATGTTTATTGAGTTTCATGATAAAAGTGAAGATCATTTGTAAATTTTTATTACAAGCATGTGGCTTTACCATTTTCTCTTTATCATCATATTTAAGATTCGGGTCGCCAAAGGTTTGAACATTTTTACTGGTTCATTAAATAACCGGTGTTAAAAATTAATGTTTTATGGTGCATGTTGGAACAATGTTGTCGATAAGCTACATATCTATGTTATGTGTTGATACAAAATTTTGTTTCTATTTAGACAAAAGCACTTGGAATTTGATTAATACGTTTTTGGGCTGAAATACGAAAGTTGCAAAATGATGACATTTCATTGTATTACTTTATTACAAGTGGACTTACGGAGGAGCCGGAACTGTCCATCTGATTCCTCCAAAAGGATAGTTGTAAATTAAGAATGAATTATACCAGTTTGTTATGATGACAGCCTGAAAAGTGTTTTTCTGCAAGTAAAAATAAAAAGTTAATTAGGTCTTCGTAACTTTCTGTTAAATCTGTACTTAGTGCTGCAGTTTTAATTTAAACTTGATTGCATGCATGTTGCAGAATAAAGTTTTTTTGGTTTGAAGTTAAAACCCGTTTGATTTGTATTTCCCTGTGCTTCAGATTCGTTACTGTGATCTGAGGGAAAAGACAATAAAGATCAAACTGGTTTGAAAAAAATAAAAACAAAAACAAGCAAAACAAACAAAACTAAAAAATTTCAACTAAAGCCTGGTTTCCATATAATCGCAACGATCGCAGCGATCGCAGAAAAAAGTGTTGTGCGACCCTTGCGATCATATGAAAACCAAAACGTTGCTATCCTTTCGATCGTTACGATCCTTGCGATTGCGATCGCAGAGATAGAATGTATCGCAAGTATCGGAAGAATCGCAGCGATCGTCGATCGTAACGATCGCTGCGATCGTTGCGATTATATGGAAACCAGGCTTAAATATACAGTGTATATACTGTGAACTCTACATATTTAAACGACGTAAACGACAACGAAAAGTAAACGTAAAGAACGTAACCAGTCAAAACAGTGAAAAATATAACCACGTACGATAACCAAACAATCAGTCAGTCATTTAGTTAGTCAGCCACTCAGCCAAGCAGTCAGTAATGCCTAACCCACAGGATAAACCTTTGGGTTTCTTAATTTGTGCTTCGTAGCCGCTTGACTTGTGTAAGTTCTCTACTTCTGTTCATGTATTAATTTTTATGTTAAAACAAAACTTCGTCAATATACCATTCTTGTGAATCAGTCTGGGTCTCAAATTTTTACTTGATAATGACATAAAGCCAGAGGACTCTTTTTGTCTCTTGGCTGAATCTTTGAATCTGAAACTTTTTTGTTGCGGATTGGCCTTCGTCTACACGTATCCGGCTTATTCTGCTTACGAATCCGCAACTTTTTGAATCCGCTCTCCAGAGTGGAAATTTTTGACTACGTTACGAGCACGGCATCGTGTAGACGGTCGAATCCGGATATTTTTTAATACGCTGACGTAACAGTATCGGATCCAGTCTTTAACCGCGCGAATATTCAACATGGCCGACCGAAATGTTATCACATGGCGTTAATAGGCCATTTCCGAGTTGCCTTTAGCCTCTCTATCAAAGCGAGGCTAGGTGCGAAAATGAGTTTTCATTCACATGCAAATAAGTTGTGAATGAAAATTCATTTTCATATGAAAGGTTTCGCACCTAGCCTCGCTTTGAAAGAGAGGCTAAAGGCAACTCGCTTGAAAAACACCATCCACTAATTTGGTATTAGTAAAAAGATTCATAGTATTGACATACTTTCCACACGGCTCGTTTTCTTTTGTTCTCAGGCAATTATATTGAATAATCCCGACCATTACCAACCCGGGAATATAACATCTGATATTCCCCTCCCCCAGGGGAATATTACAGCAATATTCCCCGCTGCACATGGTCAGGTCTAGCTAATCACATGGTAAGATTTCCGTTTAACCCGTACATTTATTATGCATAATGCGCGTCTAATTTTCTTTTAGGCGTTCTATTGTTTCAGCTTTTGTTTCAGTTTACGAACGGTATGCATAAGTAATAGTTGCGATCACACTAGGCTCCCCTGAGGAAATAGCTTGGGTTGGGCTCGCTCTGGGTTTTGAACGTTTTAATGTTCGCGGACACACGAAGAAAAATTGCCCAAGGGGAAGAAACACGTGCATCCGATTTGACGGGAAACACTGATTAATAATCATAAATGTAAACATGGATGACACGAATCGTGACGTTTTCGGCAATATTGCCGCTTGTCTTACAAACTCCACCTCAAATAGGTTTAGTAATTCAGCACTTTATTTTAAGAAGAAAAAGTCGACGCCGATAACAAATGCAGAAACAGAAAAATGTCATAAATATGCTACAATCAATCATATAAATGCAATTAACTTGTCAAAAAAAAAAAAAAGTCTCTAGAGCATTCTTAATTATTTCTACAAATTCTTAATGTTATAGTGAAAAAAGCCAAAAGACAAGATCGAGAAAGAGGCCACCAGAGGAATCTTGTATAAGATCAAATGTAAAGATCGTGATTGTGTTTACAGTGGTCAGACATCGCGCGCGCTAAAATCACGCGTGAAAGAGCACGCAAAGGCTATAGCAACATTGGATAAAAACTCTTTGTTGGCCAAACACCACATGCTCCACAGCCACCAAATAGATTTGACGAGCGTCGAAATTGTTGACAGATCATCGGCATGGCGACAAAGACTAATTCTTGAAGCTTGGCATTCCGTGCGTAACACGAACGCTATAAATTAAACGAACACATAGCGCTTCCAAACGTTTACAATAACATTAGGAATTTGTAGAAATAATTAAGAATGTTCTAGAGACTTTTGTTTCACCTCAAAATATTATTTCGAGGTGCGATTTAATATTTGCATGTATTTTATACCATCAGGACGCCGTTAGACATTTGCATTTTTATCTTTTGCTGAAGAAGGCAACAGTTGTTGCCGAAACGTCCAAAAACAACATTTTTAGCCAGTGTCAACTTTTTAATATCTTTTTTAATTCGTTTGTTATTTTTGACGTATGCATGGAAATTTCCTGAGGGTAATTTCACTCTGGAGAATTGGTCACACACAGAAAGTTGCTTCCCCGTAAAATGGCTAGTGTTTCCGCAACTAATATATACGGGGTAATACGGAAATCTTTCCACTGACTTGATTGCAAAAATAAAAAAAAATTAAAGAAATTTTATTATACATGTAGCATTGGCGTGAATCACAAGGTATCGCCTTACTTTCACTCTAGTTATTTTGCCGTTTTCTCCACTTTTTTTTGGCACAAAGTGACAATAAACTCCAGTATTTGAGTCCAGTATTTGAATTATGAGCCGTGAGCCGTTTTTTGTTTCTAACATTTGTTCCTGAGAACCTAACACTGTCCATCTACAAGGAAGTGAAGAGCAAAGTGAAAATGAAGAAAGAAAAACATGTTTGTGTCAACCACGTGAATTCCCAAAGTATATTCTGAATCTTTGTTCTTTTATTTCGTGTCTCGGATATCGATACAGTGCACATTTCGTCACATCCAGTGAACAAAAGACTTAGTTGCCGATCGGCGATTCAAAAAACGAACATACAACGTTGAAATCCCAAAGGGCACTTTCGGAATCTATTTTTTTTTCTTTTTTTTTTTTTTTTTTTTTTTGGGGGGGGGGGGGGGGCATGTACAACGAACATTTGAAAAACACTCATCCGCGTATCAACCTCGCCAATGTGGAAAATATGCCAGTAATGTTTTTTTTATTCACCGAGAGCCCTAGGTGAATAATCATATATCCCCTCGTTGCCTTAAAATAAGTATGTAGTCATAATATTATTAAGCACTTCATGCAAAATCGTTTGATTACATGTATATGAAATTGACGTAATGACCGTTTTGAGCATTTTTACAGATATCAGGAAACGTGATAATCGCACCCCCCCCCCCCCAAAAAAAGAAAACAACAACAACAACAACAACAACAAAAAAAAAACAGCAAGGTTTTTGTCCGAAGTTCAATGTGCAATACAAAAAGATCTGCCGTTAAAGTAAGGGGCTATACACATGATACCGGAATGACTTTCATTCCGGAATGAGTTTCGTTCCAAAATCAAGTCACATGATAAAATCGACCGGCTCAGCCTAAGGTGTTCTCGCTTGAGTGGTTTTCGCGCCAGATCAGAAAACAAAGATGGCGCAAGTTTCGCGCGACGATACGCATGCACCACTCGCCCCAGACTACACGGTTTACGATTTTCATCTTGGAACGAAGTTGGTTTTCAGTTTACAGGATACCAGAATGAAATGTCATACCTGAACGAGAATTTCATTCGGATTGAAAACCGGAGTGAACTCATTCCGGAATGACCTATACGGGAACAAAATTTCGTTTCGGTATCATGTAAACATATACAGAGAAATATATGGAGATGGAATGAACTCGTTCCAGAATGAAAGTCATTCCGGTATCTTGTGAATAGCCCCTAAAATGTATACTGACCCAGTTACAGCTAAACACTGTAGAATCGACGTAAGGGCAAAGCCCCATCCAAGTCACGACAAGAACCCAAGTGGCTTCAAAGTTATTAAATTTGTCGTTGTCGGCGTAGCTGTGAACATCCTGTGAGGCCTTACTAAGGATGTTACTTGTTTGAGGAGTGTCTTGTTTGCTTCGCTCGTACGCGTGATAATACACCTTGGAATGTCCATCTTTAAAAGCTTGATCCTCATTTATCCTGGCCCAGAATGGTGCAATAATCGCGCTGTTACTTAAACCTTCTAAAGGGCCAAACTTCCTAGGATGCCGGAAGCTGAATGCATAATTTAGTTGAATTTTGCCATTGTGACATATCTGAAACATAAAGGTCAAGACTTACAGTAAATCAGGTTTTTGTAACCTTAATCCAACAAGTGGCTCAGCTCAAACTTAGTTTTTAAGCGACAATTTAGGGTCTATCAACGTTGAACCCCTACAGGCTTAACAGTCAATGTTATATTCCTTTAATGTCAACTATTAACGCTATAAACGTGCAAGACAATTGGGAATCCTTGGAAATGGAAGAGGGAGGGAGTTTTTTTTTGAATAAGTTCCTTGGTAGAAAGATGTAATGTTCATCATGTCACGAGCAAGAAAATGAAAATTATCTGAGTCACACGCTCGTGAAATGATGAATATCACATCTTTCTCATTTCATTACTGAGCTTAAAGTGTACATGAAGTGAAATTTCACCACCCTTTTTTTTAGCAGGTTTTTGTGTTGTTTATATCACCTTTACTTCTAATTCTACATACCTTAAAGTAACAAACGAAAGTTGGATTATGAATGTGAATATATGAAAATCGTATGTTTGAACTGCGGATAAACATGGGTGTGATTGTGGATTGATACTTACATACAATTTGTAAAACCTGTTCAAGAAAAATGGAAATCCAAAACGACCTGTACTGATCTCAGGACAGACTTTGTAGAAATTATTACTTGAGCCTGTGCTCAACTCGTGATCATTCTGGTCTTTCCCATAAGGATACAAGTTGCTCACAACTGGAGTTGCTTGAGAAAAAAGAAAAATTATGAAAACAAGAATTAGCCTTGGATACGTATCTACATTCGTATCTAAATGTAATATTCTCATATGATCTCATATGAAGATACAAAAATCTTCTCACGTAAAGATATTCTCATTTAAAGATATCGATTTCTTTAAAACATAAGATAACGATATGTTCATAGGTGAAGATTTCGATATCTTCTCATAATGCTACAATATCGATATCCATAACTTCTCTTGGAAAAATGTAGAGGATATTACATGGCCGCGCGGAGATTTCTCTTCGAAGAGAAATTTCGTATCTCCGTGCGGCCATGTAATGTTATATTTATTATATACATGTAAACACCAATGAAATACCAAACCATTTCATTTCACTTTTTTTGTAGTCCTACAGTAGAACAACGTGTCAGAACTAAAAAATGGAAGAAGTATACGGCCTTTAATGCGTGAACGGAATACAAATTCCTTTCTTTTACAATGTAATAAAGGGCTATCCTAAAATAATAGCCCATAGTATCTTAGATTACGGATAAATGCCAGCTATAAGCAACAATATTTTTAGACATCAAAGACTAATAGTTGCTCTCTATTTATGTCCAATGTAAGAGAAAGAGCGAGAAAAACGTTCAATGCCAAAAATTAAGGAGCTCGCAAAAACAAAGCACTTTTTAAGATGTAATAACAAATATTAGAAACAAAAGTAAGCGTAAAGGTTTCTCAAAGTCATTTCTTAGCTGACTTACTGTTCAACTCACTGTTCACAAGTTCATGATTAATTTTCTTGGCTGCTTTCACTGTCTGACTCAATGCACATCACTCGGCGAAACGTTTTCTTTGGAAGTTCAGATTCGGGACTACCCATTGCACTTTGTGACGAGGCCATATTGATGTTGAAAACCCCTCCTGTTATAAACCTCTTTAGCTTGTATGTTTTGTTTTCCCAATGTAGTTCATGTGATGTTACCCTAGAGAACTGTTTCCTTTAAATTTTGTTTTCTTCACGTGTATATGTATGCATAATTTATGAAAAGACAAGGGACAAATTCCCTTGAGAATATCACATGACCTACACTGGGAAAACAAAACATACAAGCTAAAGAGGTCTATTGTATTACCATAAAACATCGTTTGCGGCTGGTTTTCATGCACTGACGAAGTCGACGAGCTTGCTGCAAGTTGATAGTGGTGGTGAAAAGGTGATGCGCCGACCGGAAAGTGACATTTACAGCAAATTAAATGATTTTCAGCAGAGGCATTGCAGATTGAAGACAGCAGATTTCGGCGATTTTACCGTGATTTTAATTGCTGCCTTGTTTTTCACAGCTCTGAACGATTTTTGGAAGCAATTTACAGGGCGAAGAACTCACTCTAGAACTTGAAAAGAGATTCCTCTGAGAGAAGACGGCTCATATTGCTCACCTTTCTTCGTTCAAGCTACAATAATGAACTCACTGAGGTATACATTCAGCTCCTCTGGTGGCATTTTCTCTAATTCTCTCTCTTCTTTCCGTACCTCGCGAAGAAATTTAAAAACAATGTTGAGGTCATACATGGTCTTTTTCTTCGTATTTTCGTTCTCTTGTTGAGCAATTTAAGCTTGTCAACATCATCTTTGGAATAGAATTGTCGTAGATTCAGGTTAGGTTCGTCCGTCATTCTGAAATTGTGTCAAGACTACTTTGACAAAGGCGCCGCTATCAAAGGCGCCGCTGCGAAAGGCGCGATTTATTATGTAACCATACCCGGCGTTACCAATCGATGAAATCGATGATCGGAAATTCAATCGATAAATCAATCGATAAATCGATATCAATCGATGGAATTAGTTAATTGATATGACCAATCGACAGTCACAAAAAAACGTTCATCGATTGATATCGATTGGCATCGATTGATATCGATTGGCAAGTACTTTCATGACAGATGTTCTAAGTGAAATTGAGCCGAGAAGCGGCGACAAACGAGTCGCGAAACAGTGAGTTTTCGCCGCTTCGTGCGTGTCTCACTTTTCGCCGCTTTGCAACTCACACTGGACGAAAAAATGGATTTACTCAAGTTTGCACATTGAGCAAATATGTAGCAAATTTGGGCCTCTAAATTTGAACCAAATTTGCACTTGGTGTAAAGTGAATGTAAACATACATCTTTGCTCACGTGCAAATTGTGTGCAAATGTGGTGTAAATATGCATCTGCGCAAAAATTTACTATATCTTTGCTACCCCAAGCAAATTTCATATTTGCTCATCTTTGCCATGCCAAGCAAACATAAAGAAAATGTGGAATTTACCAGCTTTGCTTTCTTTGCAAATAAAGTGCAAACATCAAGTTTTGATTTGCTGCAAAGATGAGCAAAGTTGTGAAAATGTCATCTTTACTACATGTTTACTACAGTTTTGCCACCCATGTAAATCCATTTTTTCGTCCAGTGTCATGATAGCGAGTAAATAAGACTTCAAACAAACTTTCGCTCTCGTTTGGCCTGAAACTCTCATGCACTCTCGGCGATTCCTGTGCGCTCTCATCGAATTTGGCCCACGCTTGCTGAGAGTTGAATAAAAACTCTCGTGCAACTGAACTCTTATCCTTCAACTCTCGGTGACTCCCATTTTCGTTTGGTTAAAAGTCATGTTTTCAAAATAAATGTGTCAAATTTTCATATTTAAAGAGTAAGAAAACTGCATTGTGATAATCGATAACAATCGATGCCAATCGACAAGGTCACAAAAATATTCTTCATCGATTGATGATCGATTATCAATATCAATCAATTAATTGATATCGATTGCCATCGATTGATATCGATTTCATCGATTGATAACGCCGGGAACCATAACAACGGTGAGCTTTTCATGTGTGAAGATAACATGCTATTCTCACTTGTGAAGATATGATGCTTTCGCGCGAAAGCTCACTTGGTATTCCATTGGTGTTTATATAATAAAATTAATCGAAACCTCCCACGCAGGAAACCTCCCTAATTGATAATATGAAATTTAAAACCAATCCCAAAATCAAAAATAGACAAATTTAGGCAATTGTGATAAGATGAGAAGTTTAATACAAAAACACTTACCTGTTGTAGATGATGAAACGCTTGGGCTAATTGAGGACAAGACACTTGGAGAGAAACTAGTAGAAGATGAGATGCTGATAGTGACCGACTGCGAGACACTTATAGATCCGATTGTAGATGGTGACACGCTGGGACTGACAGATGTTGAGACACTTTGAAACACACTTGTTGAAGGTGAACGGCTGATGCTGACCGACTGCGAGACACTGATAGATCCACTTGTAGATTGTGACACGCTGGGACTGACAGATGTCGAGACACTTTGAGACGCACTTGTTGAAGGTGAACGGCTGATGCTGACCGACTGCGAGATACTTATAGATGCACTTGTAGATTGTGACACGCTGGGACTCACAGATGGCGAGACACTTGAGGACGCACTTGTTGAAGGTGATCGGCTGATGCTGACCGAATGCGAGACACTTATAGATCCACTTGTAGATTGTGACCCGCTCGGACTGACAGATAGCGAGACACTTGAAGACAAACTTGTTGAAAGTGAAAGGCTGATGCTGATCGACTTCAAGTCACTTATAGATCCACTTGTAGATAATGAGACGCTCGGACTAACAGATGGCGAGACACTTTCAGACAAACTTGCTGAAGGTGAAAGGCTGATGCTGAGAGAGTTCGAAACACTTGAAGTGACACTTGTAGATTGTGACCCGCTCGGCCTGACAGATGGCGAGACACTTATCGATCCACTTGCGGATGATGAGACGCTGGGACTAACAGATGGCGAGACACTTTCAGACACACTTGTTGAAGGTGAAAGGCTGTTGCTGATCGACTGCGAGACACTTGAAGTGACACTTGTAGATTGTGACACGCTCGGACTGACAGATGGCGAAACACTTAGAGACAAACTCGTTGAGGGTGAGAGGCTGATGCTGACCGACTGCGAGACACTAATAGATCCACTTGTAGATTGTGACACGCTGGGACTCACAGATGGAGAGACACTTGAGGACACACTTGTTGAAGGTGATCGGCTGATGCTGACCGATTGCGAGACACTGACAGATCCACTTGTAGATGGTGACACGCTGGGACTGACAGATGTCGAGACACTTTGAGACGCACTTGTTGAAGGTGAACGGCTGATGCTCACAGACTGCGAGAAACTTATAGATCCACTTGTAGATTGTGACACGCTGGGACTCACAGATGGCGAGACACTTGAGGACGCACTTGTTGAAGGTGAACGGCTGATGCTGACCGACTGCGAGACACTTATAGATCCACTTGTAGATTGTGACCCGCTCGGACTGACAGATGGCGAGACACTTATCGATCCACTTGCGGATGATGAGACGCTGGGACTAACAGATGGCGAGACACTTTCAGACACACTTGTTGAAGGTGAAAGGCTGTTGCTGATCGACTGCGAGACACTTGAAGTGACACTTGTAGATTGTGACACGCTCGGACTGACAGATGGCGAAACACTTGGAGACAAACTCGTTGAGGTCGAGAGGCTGATGCTGACCGACTGCGACACACTGATAGATCCACTTGTAGATTGTGACACGCTCGGACTGACAGATGGCGAAACACTTGGAGACAAACTCGTTGAGGGTGAGAGGCTGATGCTGACCGACTGCGAGACACTTATAGATCCACTTGTAGATTGTGACACGCTGGGACTCACAGATGGCGAGACACTTGAGGACACACTTGTTGAAGGCGATCGGCTGATGCTGACCGATTGCGAGACACTGACAGATCCACTTGTAGATGGTGACACGCTGGGACTGACAGATGTCGAGACACTTTGAGACGCACTTGTTGAAGGTGAACGGCTGATGCTTACCGACTGCGAGACACTGATAGATCCACTTGTAGATTGTGACACGCTGGGACTGACAGATGTCGAGACACTTTGAGACGCACTTGTTGAAGGTGAACGGCTGATGCTGACCGACTGTGAGACACTTATAGATCCACTTGTAGATTGTGACCCGCTCGGACTGACAGATGGCGAGACACTTATCGATCTACTTGCGGATGATGAGACGCTGGGACTAACAGATGGCGAGACACTTTCAGACACACTTGTTGAAGGTGAAAGGCTGTTGCTGATCGACTGCGAGACACTTGAAGTGACACTTGTAGATTGTGACACGCTCGGACTGACAGATGGCGAAACACTTGGAGACAAACTCGTTGAGGGTGAGAGGCTGATGCTGACCGACTGCGAGACACTGATAGATCCACTTGTAGATTGTGACACGCTGGGACTCACAGATGGCGAGACACTTGAGGACACACTTGTTGATGGTGATCGGCTGATGCTGACCGATTGCGAGACACTGACAGATCCACTTGTAGATGGTGACACGCTGAGACTGACAGATGTCGAGACACTTTGAGACGCACTTGTTGAAGGTGAACGGCTGATGCTGACCGACTGCGAGAAACTTATAGATCCACTTGTAGATTGTGACACGCTGGGACTCACAGATGGCGAGACACTTGAGGACGCACTTGTTGAAGGTGAACGGCTGATGCTGACCGACTGCGAGACACTTATAGATCCACTTGTAGATTGTGACCCGCTCGGACTGACAGATGGCGAGACACTTTCAGACACACTTGTTGAAGGTGAAAGGCTGTAGCTGATCGACTGCGAGACACTTGAAGTGACACTTGTAGATTGTGACACGCTCGGACTGACAGATGGCGAAACACTTGGAGACAAACTCGTTGAGGGTGAGAGGCTGATGCTGACCGACTGCGAGACACTGATAGATCCACTTGTAGATTGTGACACGCTGGGACTCACAGATGGCGAGACACTTGAGGACACACTTGTTGATGGTGATCGGCTGATGCTGACCGATTGCGAGACACTGACAGATCCACTTGTAGATTGTGACCCGCTCGGACTGACAGATGGCGAGACACTTATCGATCCACTTGCGGATGATGAGACGCTGGGACTAACAGATGGCGAGACACTTTCAGACACACTTGTTGAAGGTGAGAGGCTGTTGCTGATCGACTGCGAGACACTTGAAATGACACTTGTAGATTGTGACACGCTCGGACTGACAGGTGGCGAAACACTTAGGGACAAACTCGTTGAAGGTGAAAGGCTGATGCTGACCGACTGCGAGACACTTATAGATCCACTTGTAGATGATGAGACACTCTGACTGACAGATGGCGGGACACTTTGAGACACACTTGCTGAAGGTGAAAGGCTGATGCTGACCGACTGCGAGACACTTGTAGCGACACTGCAGTTTTTCCCTTCATACCCAGGTACGCAAGTGCAAGTGAAGTTATTCAGTTCGTCCGTACATGTTCCATTGTTTACACATGGGTTGGGAAAACAGTCATCAGTGTCTAAATAAAGACCAAGACGTTATTAATCTATAACAATAGCAATCATCGTGGTGTAAGATCGTGTGAGTTGAATAAAAAAAATTGCATTGCATTGTATATTGTAATCAGCTAATAGGTCACACAAAATTTTCGTTTATACTTTCTTTTCTTCATTGAAAAGCGCTAACATAAAATGCAGAGACCAAGATGTTGCTGTAAAAGATATTTAGCCAAGTTATTAATGATTAGGAAAGTAGCGATTCACAGTTTTGCGATAAACAATAGATTTCATATATTTTCTAATTGAAATTTTTAAGCTGGTAATCGCGATGCTTAATGTCGTCGATTGCTTAAGGTCGGGATGCGCGTACATTGAAATAATAACAATAATAACAATAATAATAAAGATAATAATAACCAAATCTTATTTTACAATTAATTTCACTTAAAAAACTATTCATGATGATGATGATGATGATGATGATGATCATAATAATAATAATAATGATGATAATAATAATAATGATAATAGGTCCCCTGGATACCAGGTCGCACAATACAATATGGATACTCGAGAGAAGTTGAACATAACATTAAAGAACTTGTTGGTGACAACAGCAAAATCACCATCTTACAAATGCAGAGGGCCGTCCTCACAAGCTCTCTACACATTGCAAGGAACTTTAAGCTGAGCTGTTAAACCATTTGATTAAATGAACATTTAGTAGGACACTGATTTTAGAGCGGACATTAATTTTAGATCAATTTTTAGGAATTCTAACATAGTATTATACGTTGCTTGTATTATTTATATCACAATTTAGATTAATTTTATATCATTATTGTATATAAGGCTTTTTGTTTCTATAGATTTTAATAATTTTCATCACTTTTAACACTTTGTACATAGGTTTTATACTAGGGATTTTTTTCTTTTTCATTGATGTAACATTTGAATAGTAGATTTTTGTCGTTGCTGAGGTTGGTCACGTAATGTTATTGCAATTCTCAAGCCAGTTATTTGCATGTTTCGGAAAATTCTTCGCAAAGCAATCGAGCGTTCTGTTCGATGCAAATTAGTTTTTTGCTAAAGTTGTGCACGTGCATATGAAACTTGAAAACAATACTGAATAATGTGGACGCTCACTTCTAAACTCAAAATTTGAGGGGAAAATTGGTACATTTGAGGCCTTATTTAAATGTGACAATTAATCTCGAGATTGTCAAATTTTAAAAATAAAATATCAAGCGGTTTCCAAATTATTATCATCACATTTGTAGGCGTAGATCAAATTACATACAAAAATGGCAAAAAGAGCGGCTGAACGCATGTTAATCAAATCCTTTTATTCTCGCAATCGGCCAAAGCAATCCTCCTCACTTTCACAAAAATAAATGGAATCAAACTACTATGAGATGAAACTACATTCCAAAAGCACATCGTTTAATTAGATATTAGCCAATTATGTCGATAGTATGTTTTTCACTGTATTTATAATCCCCAAAACTTCACCCCCAAAAGTTTCAAAAACGCTTTCATAGAATTTGTTCAATCTTTGCCATATTCGAAGCGGCTATGGGAGATACAAGCTCCCTTAATTGATCGCCGAAAAAAACCTACTGATGCCGAGAAATACGACGGAAAGAAAAAAAGTCATGGCGTCATTACGTTGCTATGGCAACTCCGATGTTAATTTCACACTGGTCTTAACAAACTTTCATCTTTATCTATTACAGCTGTGGTGACCATTTGTCCATAGCATTGTTAATGGCGTCGTAGTTAATGCTCAAACTTGGATTGTATCGCCCCCAAAAAATCCATTCGAGCCACCTTAAGTTTAAAACGTTTGTTTAAAAAGTAATGTTTTAAGTTTACGTTTAGAAATGTCAATGGTTTCCGCATTTTTTATATGTTCAGGTAATCTGTTCCAGAGATTTGGTGCCGCAAAGGAAAAAGCACGTCGGCCATAAGATATGAGATTAAAATTTGGTATTTAGACGATCTCAGGTTGCGCACTGGTTGATATCGTTGAATTGAATCGTTCAGGTAAAGAGGAGCAAGGTCACGAAGGGCCTTGCATGTGATCAGGAGGATCTTGAATTTAACACGTGGATGGATATGGGAAACCAGCGCAGTTCAACGAGAATGTGTGTAATATAGTGTATGTGCAGATCTTGGTGAGAAAGATATTAGGCGAGCAGCAGCATTTTGTACATGCTGAAGCCTTTTAAGAAGGTAGGTAGGTAAGCCATACATTAGCGAGTTACAATAGTCAATTTTTGAGGTAATCAAGGAAAGTCCTTACTTAACGACAGCGATATTCAGCCCTAGTTGGAAACTTGCATCAATTTGCGACTCCGTTCGATCACAACTTGCAAGCGATTGCATTTACTGGCAATCGCTTCCGTCTGCAATGATCGAAGATAAAAAGCAACTGAGTTCGAACGGTTCTGTCCTGGTGAACCGGTACACCAGGGTTAAATAGAAGACTGAAAAATAGACAACGCGGACCAATACTTTGAAAACAAATGGATTGTGAAATTGTGAAATCCCTTGTGAACCCTAACACTAGGACAGAACAGTCTGAACTCTATAGCCACTCGAAGTAAGTTGACGACAGTCGCTCTCCACGTTGTTAGCTTTGATATGAACGCGCATACAATTAATAAGTGATTTATTTGCGGCATTCATAATGCCGGATTTTTCCCGCAGATTTGCCATGATACCGTAGGATATCATGTTTAAATAAAGCTTTGATTGATTGATTAATTTCTATCCCATGCTATCCCATGTTACACTTCGATACATTGCCAATGAATTTGGATGACCTAAATATAATAGTATTCTGCTTCGATAACTATCTAAGCATACAATTATTATTACGGTTTCTCATGACAACTTACCGACACTACAGTTTTTCCCTTCAAACCCAGGTACGCATGTGCAATTATAGTCATTCACTTTGTCTGTACATGTTCCATTGTTTACACACGGGTTGGACGAACAGTCATCAGTGTCTAAATAGAAAGCACAATATTATTAATCAAAAGAATAATATTCACTTTTCTGTAATCAGCTAACAGTATTTTTTCTCCATCAAGCAACGCTAAAATCAAACACGCAGATCAAGATGTTTCTCCAAATAATGTTTGCCTACTGAGAATAGCAGTTTTCCTTCGAAAGGAACATATTTCGTATCTATTTACATTAAGGCCCCGTCCACACGTATCTGGATATTTTTGAATCCGCAACTTTTTTGTTGCGGATTGGCCTTCGGTCCACACGTATCCGGCGAATTCGGCTCACGAATCCGCAACTTTTTTAATTCGCTCTCCAGAGTGGAAATTTTTGAATACGCTACGAGTACGGCATCGTATGGACGGTCAAATCCGGATACTTTTTAATACGCTGACGTGAGAGTATCAGATCCAGTCTTTAACCGCGCGATATTCAACATGGCCGACCGAAATGTTATCGCTTCACTTCTACATGGACTTATTTCTAGTCTAATAACGTGTTTACAGTTGAACTTGATTTGTACTTGGCCTTTGCGTATGCTTTTTTGACAACATTTAAATAGAAGCCCTGGCTGCTAGAGCGAATCCGGATACGTGTGGACGGGCAAATACGATTCGAATACGCTAGGTGTGGACGCGAATATTTTCTAACCCGCAACAAAAAAGTTGCGGATTCAAAAATATCCGGATACGTGTGGACGGGGCCTAAGATTGGTTGGAGGTAAATGTGATGTCAAATATCGTGGATTTCTCACGGTCAGAAGTCATGTGCCGATAAATAATGTTTTACATGTAACTTCCTGATTAGTTACTTTCGTTAACGTAAATGTTACGCTCAATGCTTGTTTTGAAACTTGCGTCGACTTGCAACTCTGTTTGATTGCGATTCTGTTTGATCATTTGATCAAATTGTCATTAGCCAAAACCTGCGTCATCTTCCTTCAATATTAAAGTATGGAAGAAAAAATATGTTTGTTCATGACAACTTACCGACGCTGCAGTTCTTCCCTTCAAAGCCAGGTACGCATGTGCAATTGTAGTCATTCACTTTGTCTGCACAAGTTCCATTGTTTACACACGGGTTGGACGAACAGTCATCAGTGTCTAAATAGAAAGCACAATATTATTAAAAACATTCACTTTGCTGTAATCAGCTAACAGTGGTTTTCCTCCATTATGTAGCAATAAAATGAAATACACAGATGAAGATGTTGTTCCAAATAATTTTTCCCAACTGGGAATTGCAGTTTTCCTTCGAAAGGTACATATTGCGTACTTATTTTCATTAAGATTAGGGTTGGAGGTAAACGCGATGCTCAATATCGTCGATTGCTCAAAGTAAGCATTCACTCCCCCCCCCCCCCAAAAAAAAAATTGTTTTATTAGTTTTAATTCCTTCGTTAACGTAAGGGTTAAACTTGCATCGATTTGCGAGTCTGTTTGATCGTTTGACTGCATCGTCATTTACCAAAACCTGCGTCATCTTCATTAACTATTATTAAAAAGTATGCATAATAAGATGGTTGTTCATGACAACTTACCGATGCTACAGTTCTTCCCTTCATACCCAGGTGCGCATGTGCAGGTGTAGTCATTCACTTCGTCTGTACATGTTCCATTGTTTAAACATGGGTTGGGCGAACAGTTATCAGTGTCTAAATAAAAACAACAATATTAACAATCAATAAAATAACATTCACTTTGCTGTAATCAACTGACAGTTAAGGTCACACAATAATAAGGTTTATATGTTGTTGTTTTTTTTTTGTCATTACAATGCACTAAAATCAATTATAAAGATAAAGAAGATGTTAAAAACATGCCTACCCAAAAGGGTTTATTTTTTGTTCATTCCAAAAAATTGCCCCCTGAAAGGAGAAATCTGCTCCGGGCGTGCGCGTTACTTGCATTTTGGCTTTCAGTTTTGGCTCTATCATGTCGTTATCGCGTTACGTGTAAATGTTCTACGTAGTATCAACCTTGCTCTATACTTTGATTATACTGAAATGAACTATTGCCTATGCGCAGTTGAGCTCGGACGACCTGGGCGTTAGTCCGCGCAAGTCACCAATAGAAGCCAAAATGGGCTTAGTCGAAGCATATTGCACTGAAAAATGGCAAAATGACTGGATTTTTTTCGCTCCAACTAAATCATATTTCCCACCAAAATGTTCACTAGATCCTAGTCTCTTCAAAACCGAGTGTGGATGTTGACATTACGCCTATTAAAATGAGTTATACCGCTAAAAGCGATGACCGCCCGGTTGAACTCCATACAAGTCTTTACATGACATCGGTCACTTCAACGTCAAAATGACGAGACTTTTTTTGTTATTAAAATATTTTATCGTTTCCAGATAGAATAATAACCAAATTACTGGAATCCGAGTGTGGATTTCCGAAAAGTAATGCATAAATGGGCGAAATTTTGATTTTCCCTTCCTAAAATGGCGTTTTCGCTGTGATTTTAAGGGTCAAATTGGGGGTCTGGGGACGAGTTAAAAAATTAGAGGCAAATGTCACCCAATTTTTTGCCATGAAAAGTAGCGTATCGCACTTTTCGTTCCAAAAGAACAGATATCGTATTTATTCTGATAGAAATTGGTAGGTGGTAATTGCGACGAAATGTGTCATCTATTAATCACAGTCGGCGTGCATGTACCCAAACATTGTTGAAATTTATTAGTTTTAAGACCTTGCTTAACGAAAACGCAGGCAGCTCAATTCCAGTTTTAAAACTTCCGTCGCTTTGCGACTCCGTTGGAATGTTTTCAAACATTTTAATTTCTAAAACCTGCGTCATCTTTCCTCAGTAGTAAAGCAAGTGTACATGTATTAAGATAGCTGCTCAAGACAACTTACCACCGCTGCAGTTTTTTCCTTTATACCCAGGTACGCATATGCAAGTGTAGTCATTCACTTTGTCTATACATGTTCCATTGTTTAAACACGGGTTGGACGAACAGTCATCAGTGTCTAAATAGAAGCCACGAAATTATCAATCAGTAGGATATCATTCACTTTGCTGTAATCATCTAACAGCTAGAGTAATACATTGACTTCGTTGATATGCTTTTTTCCCTTCTTGAATAAATAGATACAGAGACCACAAGTTGTTCCAAAGAAACAGTATCCAACTGATTAATGAGTCAAAAGGTGGCGAATCGCAGTTTTTTTTCTAAAAACACAGATTTCATATTTATTAATGTTATAATCAATAGTTGGTTATCGCGATGCCAAATGTCATTGATTCCTCACGGTAGACATCCATGCACCCCAAAATTGTTTTAAATTGTTTCCTTTTAGTCATTCGTGAACGATAACGCAGATCAATTCTTGTGGCGAATCGCAGTTTTCTTTCGAAAGGAACATGTTTCGTATTTGTTTTCATTAAGATTGGTTGAAGGTAAACGCGATGCCAAATATCGTCGATTGCTCACGGTTAGCACTCATGTATCCGAAAATGTTTTAACTTATTAGTTTTAATACTTTCGTTAACGTAAAGGTTACGCTCAAAACTTCCATCGATTTGCGACTTCGTTTTATTGGGCTCTGTTTGATCGTTGGATCACATTATCATTTGCCAAAACCTGTATCATCTTCCTTCAATATTAAAGAATGCATGATAAGATGGCTGTTCATGACAACTTACCGACGCTGCAGTTCTTCCCTTCATACCCAGGTACGCATGTGCAATTGTAGTCATTCACTTTGTCTGTACATGTTCCATTGTTTACACACGGGTTGGACGAACAGTCATCAGTGTCTAAATAGAAACCACGATATTATCAATCAATAGAATAACATTCACTTTGCTATAATCAGCAAACATTGTTTTATCTTCATTGAGTAGCATCAAAATCAAATACAAAGATCAAGATGTTGTTCCAAATACTGCTTGCCAACTGACAATCGCAGTTTTCCTACGAAAGGAACATATTTCGAATTTATTTTGAATATTCAATATTAAAGTATGGGCAATAATATGGCTTCTCATGACAACTTACCGACGCTACAGTTCTTCCCTTCGAAGCCAGGTACGCATGTGCAATTGTAGTCATTCACTTTGTCTGTACATGTTCCATTGTTAACACACGGGTTGTTGGAACAGTCGTCAGTGTCTAAACAGAAACCACGATATTATCAATCAATAGAATAATATTCACTTTGCTGTTATAAGCTAACAGTGTTTTTTTTCATTAAAGGGGCCATGTCGCGAGGTGCCACGCAAGCTACAATCGTTGGATCACATCATCATTTGCCAAAACCTGTATCATCTTCCTTCAATATTAAAGAATGCATGACAAGATGGCTGTTCATGACAACTTACCGACGCTGCAGTTCTTCCCTTCAAAGCCAGGTACGCATGTGCAATTGTAGTCATTCACTTTGTCTGCACAAGTTCCATTGTTTACACACGGGATGGACGAACAGTCATCAGTGTCTAAATAGAAAGCACAATATTATTAATAACATTCACTTTGCTGTAATCAGCTAACAGTGGTTTTACTCCATTATGTAGCACTAAAATGAAATACACAGATGAAGATGTTGTTCCAAATAATTTTTCCCAACTGGGAATTGCAGTTTTCCTTCGAAAGGTACATATTGCGTACTTATTTTCATTAAGATTAGGGTTGGAGGTAAACGCGATGCTCAATATCGTCGATTGCTCAAAGTAAGCATTCACTACCCCCCCCCCCCCCCCCAAAAAAAAATTGTTTTATTAGTTTTAATTCCTTCGTTAACGTAAGGGTTAAACTTGCATCGATTTGCGAGTCCGTTTGATCGTTTGACTGCATCGTCATTTACCAAAACCTGCGTCATCTTCATTAAGTGATAGATACAATATGAGCGGGAGATCTGTATGGGTATTTACAATGGCGAGCCGAAGGCGAGCCATTGTAAATCCCATACAGATCGGACGCGAATATTGTATCTGACTTGTGAAATGAACGTCATACAAAGTGTGAAGAATGTTGTTTACATTCAATTTGATTGGCTGTTTTATGAATGAAGTTAATCCGATGAACGCAAAGGGATTAGCATAACATTTATTTCGTTTTAGGAGAGCGAAATGGCGTCCACGCGCTTTCGTCCTCCGAAAAGTTTATCGGAAGAAAGTTCTCTGCTCAAGGATGTGACTCCCCAAAACACTAAAAACAGCACGAAGTGCGCCGTTAAAATATTAGAACAGTGGCAGCAGGCAAGGGCTAACAAAAAACCCGAAAATGAAACTGTAGCCTTGGAGGCGAGAAACTGCAGGGTGGAAAACGTTCAAGAATTAAGCTGCAAGCTGGAGGTTATGACAGCGGAAACAGTAAACTTCTGGCTTAGTAAATTTATTGGCGAAGTAACAAATGAATGCGGCGGTCGATATCCCCCGAAAACGCTCTATTTACTGGCCTGTGGCATAAATCGTTATTTATTTAGTGAAAAGTAAATAAATGGAAGGGGGCTCTTCAAGCTAGTGGCTGAGTTACATATACATAATTAGTATTCTGTATCAGTTACAGAATACTAATTAGCTTCATTAGTATTCTGTATCTAGATACAGAATACTAATGAAGCTAATTAATATTCTGTATTCATTCATCAACCCCAACATTTCCCTGCTACCTATTCAAACCCTCCCCGTGCTTTCAGACAGTTTATATATGTATTGGGATTTACAAAGGTATACATGTGACTTGAATTCTGTTGTTGGATTGGTCATCACCCTCATGAATTATTAATGAATTTTACAACTATTATTAAAGTATGCATAATAAGATGATTGTTCATGACAACTTACCGATGCTACAGTTCTTCCCTTCATACCCAGGTGCGCATGTGCAGGTGTAGTCATTCACTTCGTCTGTACATGTTCCATTGTTTAAACATGGGTTGGGCGAACAGTTATCAGTGTCTAAATAAAAACAACAATATTAACAATCAATAAAATAACATTCACTTTGCTGTAATCAACTGACAGTTCAGGTCACACAATAATAAGGTTTATATGTTGTTGTTTTTTTCGTCATTACAATGCACTAAAATCAATTATAGAGATAAAGAAGATGTTAAAAAACATGCTTACCCAAAAAGGTTTATTTTTTTTGTTCATTGCAAAAAATTGCCCCCTGAAAGGAGAAATCTGCTCCGGGCGTGCGCGTTACTTGCATTTTGGCTTTCAGTTTTGGCTCTATCATGTCGTTATCGCGTTACGTGTAAATGTTCTACGTAGTATCAACCTTGCTCTATACTTTGATTATACTGAAATGAACTATTGCCTATGCGCAGTTGAGCTCGGACGACCTGGGCGCTAGTCCGCGCAAGTCACCAATAGAAGCCAAAATGGGCTTAGTCGAAGCATATTGCACTGAAAAATGGCAAAATGACTGGATTTTTTTCGCTCCAACTAAATCATATTTCCCACCAAAATGTTCACTAGATCCAAGTCTCTTCAAAACCGAGTGTGGATGTTGACATTACGCCTATTAAAATGAGTTATACCGCTAAAAGCGATGACCGCCCGGTTGAACTCCATACAAGTCTTTACATGACATCGTCAAAACGTCAAAATGACGAGACCTTTTTTGTTATTAAAATATTTTATCGTTTCCAGATAGAATAATAACCAAATTACTGGAATCCGAGTGTGGATTTCCGAAAAGTAATGCATAAATGGGCGAAATTTTGATTTTCCCTTCCTAAAATGGCGTTTTCGCTGTGATTTTAAGGGTCAAATTGGGGGTCTGGGGACGAGTTAAAAAATTAGAGGCAAATGTCACCCAATTTTTTGCCATGAAAAGTAGCGTATCGCACTTTTCGTTCCAAAAGAACAGATATCGTATTTATTCTGATAGAAATTGGTAGGTGGTAATTGCGACGAAATGTGTCATCTATTAATCACGGTCGGCGTGCATGTACCCAAACATTGTTGAAATTTATTAGTTTTAAGACCTTGCTTAACGAAAACGCAGGCAGCTCAATGCCAGTTTTAAAACTTCTGTCGCTTTACGACTCCGTTGGAATGTTTTCTAACATTTTAATTTCTAAAACTTGCGTCATCTTTCCTCAGTAGTAAAGCAAGTGTACATGTATTAAGATAGCTGCTCAAGACAACTTACCACCGCTGCAGTTTTTTCCTTTATACCCAGGTACGCATATGCAAGTGTAGTCATTCACTTTGTCTACACATGTTCCATTGTTTAAACACGGGTTGGACGAACAGTCATCAGTGTCTAAATAGAAGCCACGAAATTATCAATCAGTAGGATATCATTCACTTTGCTGTAATCATCTAACAGCTAGAGTAATACATTGACTTCGTTGATATGCTTTTTTCCCTTCTTGAATAAATAGATACAGAGACCACAAGTTGTTCCAAAGAAACAGTATCCAACTGATTAATGAGTCAAAAGGTGGCGAATCGCAGTTTTTTTCTAAAAACACAGATTTCATATTTTTTAATGTTATAATCAATAGTTGGTTATCGCGATGCCAAATGTCATTGATTCCTCACGGTCGACATCCATGCACCCCAAAATTGTTTTAAATTTTTTTGCTTTTAGTCATTCGTGAACGATAACGCAGATCAATTCTTGTTTTGCAAATTCCTTCGATTTGCGACGTAGACTGATTGCGACTCCGTTTGATCGTTTGATCACATTGTCATTTCTAAAACCTGCGTTATCTTCATTCAATATTAAAGTATGGACAATAATATGGCTTCTCATGACAACTTACCGACGCTACAGTTCTTCCCTTCATACCCAGGTACGCATGTGCAATTGTAGTCATTCACTTTGTCTGTACATGTTCCATTGTTTAAACACGGGTTGTTGGAACAGTCATCAGTGTCTTAATAGAAACCACGATATTGTCAATCAATAGAATAACATTCACTCTGCTGTTAGACTATAAGCTAACAGTGTTTTTTTCTTCATTGAGTAGTACCAAAATCAAATACAGAGACCAAGACGTTGTTCCAAGTAATGCTTGCCAACTTGATTTGAAAAGTGGCGAATCGCAGTTTTCTTTCGAAAGGAACATGTTTCGTATTTGCTTTCATTAAGATTGGTTGAAGGTAAACGCGATGCCAAATATCGTCGATTGCTCACGGTTAGCACTCATGTATCCGAAAATGTTTTAAATTATTAGTTTTAATACTTTCGTTAACGTAAAGGTTACGCTCAAAACATTCATCGATTTGCGACTCCGTTTTATTGGGCGCTGTTTGATCACATTATCATTTGCCAAAACCTGTATCATCTTCCTTCAATATTTAAGAATGCATGATAAGATGGCTGTTCAGCTGTTCATGACAACTTACCGACGCTGCAATTCTTCCCTTCAAAGCCAGGTACGCATGTGCAATTGTAGTCATTCACTTTGTCTGTACATGTTCCATTGTATACACACGGGATGGACGAACAGTCATCGGCGTCTAAATAGAAAGCACAATATTATCAATCAATAGAATAACATTCACTTTGCTGTAATGAGCTAACAGCGTTTTTTACTCCATTATGTAGCACTAAAATCGAATTAAATACACAAATCAAGATGTTGTTCCAAATAATGCTTCCCTACCGAAAAGCGCATGCGCAGTTTCCCTTCGAAAGGAACATATTTTTTATTTATTTTCATTAAGATTGGTTGGAGGTAAACGTGATGCCACATATCGTCGATTGCTCACGGTCAACATTTACTTACCCTCCTAAAAATGTTTAGACTTATTAGTTTTAATTCCTTCGTTAACGTAACGGTGATGCTTAATGCTTGTTGTCAAACTTGCACCGAATTGCGACTTCGTTTGATCGTTTGATAACATCGTCATTTGTCTAAACATACGTCATCTTTATTCAATATTAAAGTATGCACAATAAGATGGTTGTTCATGACAACTTACCGATGCTACAGTTCTTCCCTTCATACCCAGGTGCGCATGTGCAGGTGTAGTCATTCACTTCGTCTGTACATGTTCCATTGTTTAAACATGGGTTGGGCGAACAGTTATCAGTGTCTAAATAAAAACAGCAATATTATCAATCAATAAAATAACATTCACATTCAGTTAAGATCATGCAATAATAACGTTTATATGTTTCTTTTGTCGTCATTGCAATGCTCTAAAATTAAATATATGGACAAAGATAATGTTACAAAAGATGCTTAGCCAAATGATTAATAATTAGAAAAGTGGCGTATCACACTTTTCTTTCCAAAAGAACAGATATCGTATTTATTCTGATAGAAATTTGTAGGTGGTAATTTAGATGGAATGAGTCGTATGTTGCTCACGGTCGGCATGCATGTAGTTTTAAGACCTTGGTTAACGAAAACGAAGGCAACTCAACGCCAGTTTTTAAACAACCGTCGCTTTGTGACTCCATTTGAACGTTTTTATAACATTTTAATTTCTAAAACCTGCGTCATCTTTCCTCAATAGTAAAGCAGGCATATTCAGATAGCTCCTCATGACAACTTACCACCGCTGCAGTTTTTTCCTTTATACCCAGGTACGCATATGCAAGTGTAGTCATTCACTTTGTCTGTACATGTTCCATTGTTTAGACACGGGTTGGACGAACAGTCATCAGTGTCTACATAGAAACCACGAAATTATCAATCAATAGGATACCAGTTTCACTTTGCTGTAACCATCTAACAGCTAGAGTAATACATTGACTTTGTTGATATGGTTTTTTTCCTTATTAAATAGCACTAATTTCGAATTCAGAGACCACAAAGTTGTTCCAAAGTTAACGATAACGCAGATCAATTCTTGGTTTGCAAATTGCTTCGATTTGCGACGTAGATTGATTGCGACTCCGTTTGATCGTTTGATCACATTGTCATTTCCAAAACCTGCGCTATCTTCATTCAATATTAAAGTATGGATAATAATATGGCTTCTCATGGCAACTTACCGACGCTACAGTTCTTCCCTTCGAAGCCAGGTACGCATGTGCAATTGTAGTCATTCACTTTGTCTGTACATGTTCCATTGTTTAAACACGGGTTGTTGGAACAGTCATCAGTGTCTTAATAGAAACCACCATATTGTCAATCAATGGAATAACATTCACTTTGCTATTATAAGCTAACAGTGTATTTTCTTCATTAAGTAGTACGAAAATCAAATACAGAGACCAAGACGTTGTTCCAATTAATGCTTGCCAACTTGATTTGAAAAGTGGCGAATCGCAGTTTTCCTTCGAAAGGAACATGTTTCGTATTTGTTTTCATTAAGATTGGTTAAAGGTAAACGCGATACCAGGTACTGTCTATTGCTCACGGTTCTCACTCATGTACCTTAAAATGTTTTAACTTATTAGTTTTAATACTTTCGTTAACGTAAAGGTTACCCTCAAAGCTTGTTTTGAAACTTGCATCGATTTGCGACTCCGTTTTATTGGGCTCCGTTGATCACATTATCATTTGCCAAACCTGTGTCATCTTCCTTCAATATTAAAGAATGCATAATAAGATGGCTGTTTATGACAACTTACCGATGCTGCAATTCTTCCCTTCATACCCAGGTACGCATGTGCAATTGTAGTCATTCACTTTGTCTGTACATGTTCCATTGTTTAAACACGGGTTGTTGGAACAGTCATCAGTGTCTTAATAGAAACCACGATATTGTCAATCAATAGAATAACATTCACTTTGCTGTTATAAGCTAACAGTGTTTTTTCTTCAGTGAGTAGTACGAAAATCAAATACAGAGACCAAGACGTTGTTCCAATTAATGCTTGCCAACTTGATTTGAAAAGTGGCGAATCGCAGTTTTCCTTCGAAAGGAACATGTTTCGTATTTGTTTTCATTAAGATTGGTTGAAGGTAAACGCGATGCCAGATATCGTCTATTGCTCACGGTTCTCACTCATGTACCCAAAAATCTTTTAACTTATTAGTTTTAATACTTTCGTTAACGTAAAGGTTGTTACCCTCAAAGCTTGTTTTGAAACTTGCATCGATTTGCGACTCCGTTTTATTGGGCTCCGTTTGAGCACATTATCATTTGCCAAAACCTGTGTCATCTTCCTTCAATATTAAAGAATGCATAATAAGATGGCTGTTCATGACAACTTACCGATGCTACAGTTCTTCCCTTCATACCCAGGTACGCATGTGCAATTGTAGTCATTCACTTTGTCTGTACATGTTCCATTGTTTACACACGGGATGGACGAACAGTCATCGGCGTCTAAATAGAAAGCACAATATTATCAATCAATAGAATAACATTCACATTGCTGTAATGAGCTAACAGAGTTTTTCCTCCATTATGTAGCACTAAAATCGAATTAAATACACAAATCAAGATGTTGTTCCAAATAATGTTTCCCTACTGAAAAGCGCATGCGCAGTTTTCCTTCGAAAGGAACATATTTTGTATTTATTTTCATTAAGATTGGTTGGAGGTAAACGCGATGCCACATATCGTCGATTGCTCACGGTCAGCATTCACTTACCCTCCTAAAAATGTTTAGACTTATTAGTTTTAATTCCTTCGTTAACGTAACGGTGATGCTTAATGCTTGTTGTCAAACTTGCACCGAATTGCGACTTCGTTTGATCGTTTGATAACATCGTCATTTGTCTAAACATGCGTCATCTTTATTCAATATTAAAGTATGCACAATAAGATGGTTGTTCATGACAACTTACCGATGCTACAGTTCTTCCCTTCATACCCAGGTGCGCATGTGCAGGTGTAGTCATTCACTTCGTCTGTACATGTTCCATTGTTTAAACATGGGTTGGGCGAACAGTTATCAGTGTCTAAATAAAAACAGCAATATTATCAATCAATAAAATAACATTCACATTCAGTTAAGATCATGCAATAATAACGTTTATATGTTTCTTTTGTTGTCATTGCAATGCTCTAAAATTAAATATAGGGACAAAGATAATGTTACAAAACATGCTTAGCCAAATGATTAATAATAAGAAAAGTGGCGTATCGCACTTTTCTTTCCAAAAGAACAGATATCGTATTTATTCTGATAGAAATTTGTAGGTGGTAATTTGGATGGAATGAGTCGTTTGTTGCTCACGGTCGGCATGCATGTAGTTTTAAGACCTTGGTTAACGAAAACGAAGGCAACTCAATGCCAGTTTTTAAATAACCGTCGCTTTGTGACTCCATCTGAACGTTTTTATAACATTTTAATTTCTAAAACCTGCGTCATCTTTCCTCAATAGTAAAGCAGGCATATTAAGATAGCTGCTCATGACAACTTACCACCACTGCAGTTCTTTCCTTTATACCCAGGTACGCATATGCAAGTGTAGTCATTCACTTTGTCTGTACATGTTCCATTGTTTAGACACGGGTTGGACGAACAGTCATCAGTGTCTACATAGAAACCACGAAATTATCAATCAATAGGATACCAGTTTCACTTTGCTGTAACCATCTAACAGCTAGAGTAATACATTGACTTCGTTGATATGGTTTTTTTCCTTATTAAATAGCACTAATTTCGAACAGGCCATTTGCACGATGACGTCATTTGACTACTACTACCAGAATCCTTCAGTTTTTTGTTTTGTAGTGCAAATTAGGGCTATTGTTATTTAAACCGCACTGGGATTACAAAATTTAAATAAGAATGGAAAAACGAAATGAATTCTGGTTGTAGTAGTCAAATGACGTCATCGTGCAAATGGCCTATTCAGAGACCACAAAGTTGTTCCAAAGTTAACGATAACGCAGATCAATTCTTGGTTTGCAAATTGCTTCGATTTGCGACGTACATTGATTGCAACTCCGTTTGATCGTTTGATGACATTGTCATTTCCAAAACCTGCGTTATCTTCATTCAATATTAAAGTATGGGCAATAATGTGGCTTCTCATGGCAACTTACCGACGCTACAGTTCTTCCCTTTGAAGCCAGGTACGCATGTGCAATTGTAGTCATTCACTTTGTCTGTACATGTTCCATTGTTTAAACACGGGTTGTTGGAACAGTCATCAGTGTCTTAATAGAAACCACGATATTGTCAATCAATGGAATAACATTCACTTTGCTGTTATAAGCTAACAGTGTTTTTTTTTATTGAGTAGTACGAAAATCAAATACAGAGACCAAGACGTTGTTCCAATTAATGCTTGCCAACTTGATTTGAAAAGTGGCGAATCGCAGTTTTCCTTCGAAAGGAACATGTTTCGTATTTGTTTTTATTAAGATTGGTTAAAGGTAAACGCGATGCCAGATATTGTCTATTGCTCACGGTTCTCACTCATGTACCTAAAAATGTTTTAACTTATTAGTTTTAATACTTTCGTTAACGTAAAGGTTACCCTCAAAGCTTGTTTTGAAACTTGCATCGATTTGCGACTCCGTTTTATTGGGCTCCGTTGATCACATTATCATTTGCCAAAACCTGTGTCACCTTCCTTCAATATTAAAGAATGCATAATAAGATGGCTGTTCATGACAACTTACCGATGCTGCAGTTCTTCCCTTCATACCCAGGTACGCATGTGCAATTGTAGTCATTCACTTTGTCTGTACATGTTCCATTGTTTAAACACGGGTTGTTGGAACAGTCATCAGTGTCTTAATAGAAACCACGATATTGTCAATCAATAGAATACCATTCACTTTGCTGTTATAAGCTAACAGTGTTTTTTCTTCAGTGAGTAGTACTAAAATCAAATACAGAGACCAAGACGTTGTTCCAATTAATGCTTGCCAACTTGATTTGAAAAATGGCGTTAAAGAGTCTCGTTAGCGTCCTTTGTCCACTTTGTTTCCATAGGAACCGCTTTTTGACACCTATGTTTTACAAAATTAGCATTTTTCGCTTTTATCAAGATTATTTCAAAGTTTTCTTATTGAATTAATATTCTCCACTCAATTTAGCGATAATTGATCAAATTATGTATAATTGTTTATTAATTAATGTTAATTAACGGTAATTTTAGGAAAATGTGGAATATGAAATGTCAAAATCCAGGATGGCGGATCGAAGTTTTTCATATTTTGGATTGTTAAACATTTGCCCACAATAAACTAAGCTTTAGCAGTCCATTTGCTTTATTTTTCGGTGTCTTTACCGAAATAAACCCGTTTGGACTAATTCAAGATGGCGGATCCAACATGGAGGATCCAAGATGGCGGACAATAAAATGGGAAATTTATTTACCTGTCTGTTTAATTCCATTATCTCTAAACATTTATTGTCAAAATATCATAAAAATGTCCTTTTCAGTTGAGAAAGATTTTTTGAATTCATTAGGTACATGAAAAGCCATAATTTGCAAAAGTTGTCTGTTCCAGTTGTTAAGAAAATGTACACATCACTTCTATGACGTCACATGCTGTTACCATGGCAACAAAGTGTACGAATTCATTAACTTTAACTCCTGCATCAATATGTGAAAGTTTGGTATGAACACTACCGTTTGTTTCAGAGATATGTCTTATAGAACGTTGCAGTTGGTTATTTCATTGTATATGACGTTATAATGACGTCACTGTTGTTGTTAACAACAAAAGCATTGTAAGTAAACATAAGACTTTTATCAAATAGGTAGCTGTTGAAGTATTGTTGTTATATGTTCAAATTTGAGAAAATGTTGATGAAGGACTGTTTAAAACCAATAAAATCGATAATAAAATAAAATAGTTTATATTAAGCAGGATTTCAATTATAAAACATGTAAGTAACTACTTTCTTTTTCCTTTTTTGTTATATGTTATGCACCTAAATGTAAAAAACCTTGTATATTGTTTATTTAAGAGCAATAAAGATTAAATATATTTATTAGAATATCCAGCTCTACACTTTATATATATATATATATACATATTTGCATATTTGTATTTTTATATATATATATATATATATATAGATATAGATAAGTATAATAAAAAAAAACGATGGGGCGAACTTCTTACTGGTCCTGACTGGTTTTAACGTTTCGGCCTTCGGCCTTCTTCAGAAATTACAAAGAATTAAAAACTAAAAACTAAAAACTATGTACAATGATTAAGTTATACAAGTTGTGACTTATATACATTAAGCTACAAAAACAAAGGAAAACGAGGTTACGTAACATAACAAAAGAACTAAATAACAAGGAAAAATTTAACGCTAAAAATAACATACATGATGTGATAAAAACCTTAATTAATGATTGAAACAAAGAAAACTCCCTATCGAGGGCCCCCGAATAATCATATAGGTCACTGTCGGAATGACAGGACCAGCACGTCTTACCAAGTGCCCCCGACAGAACGTTCAGACACAAAACAACTAAAAACAAAGAATAAAACAAGGAAAAGAAAAAGACAATCCTATTATTGCAAGATACGTGCGTTAATTATTGTAGTTAATGCGGTTTTTTGATCTAAATTCACGTCTCTTGTTAAGGCCATGCGGATTGAGCGTAAACAATTGGGTTGTCCAATAAGCCTCCCTAGTGAGCAACAATTGGTCAAGGTGAAATGTATTTTGAAATGATCTAATTTGTTCGATAAGAATAAAGCTAATTTGTGAAATATCATGTTCAGAACTATTAAAATGTACCGCCAATTCACGGAATTGGCGATACACGTGAATTGGCGGTACACGTGAATTGGCGTACAATTCACGTGAATTGGCGGTACATTTTAATAGTTCTGAACATGATATTTCACAAATTAGCTTTATTCTTATCGAACAAATTAGATTAGATTAGATTAGATTGTCTTTTTCTTTTCCTTGTTTTATTCTTTGTTTTTAGTTGTTTTGTGTTTGAACGTTCTGTCGGGGGCACTTGGTAAGACGTGCTGGTCCTGTCATTCCGACAGTGACCTATATGATTATTCGGGGGCCCTCGATAGGGAGTTTTCTTTGTTTCAACCATTAATTAAGGTTTTTATCACATCATGTATGTTATTTTTAGCGTTAAATTTTTCCTTTGTTTTTGTAGCTTAATGTATATAAGTCACAACTTGTATAACTTAATCATTGTACATAGTTTTTAGTTTTTAGTTTTTAATTCTTTGTAATTTCTGAAGAAGGCCGAAGGCCGAAACGTTAAAACCAGTCAGGACCAGTAAGAAGTTCGCCCCATCGTTTTTTTTATTATACTTATCTACAAATTCACGTGGTGGCGTCGTATCCTTGGATCCTTCTGCTGAAGAGTTCACCGTTTGTGTAAACCTTTTTATTCAGCCTATATATATATATATATATATATATATATATATATATATATATATATATATGTTTATGGAGGAAAGAAACAAATAAACTACGCTTTCATCCCGACAAGCCTGTTTCGTGGTTGCCCACTCATCAGGGGATTCAATAAGAATATTCCTTACCGTCGCTTCTTATATATAAAATAATTTACATAATAACAATAACACATCTATGCGGCGCGAAGTTTAACAGTTCAGCTGTTGCGTAGAAGGGCTTTGTTTCTATGGCGGCAAGAAGACACGAGTTCATTACGTTTGTTAAGTGTAGAAAGTTTCGGTCGGCAAATGATTAGAAATTTTTCCTTTAGGCAGAGGTTGCATCTTTTGCTTGAGCTGTTGTACGGTGAATGCGAAGACAGGATGCGCCATGAAATATAGTGTTCGATGTTGTTGTCTTTGAGAGTCCAGATGTACTTGCTTAGTTCAGTTGAGTTTCTGTGTTTAGAGTGGGGGAATGATGCGGTGTGGTTTCGGTATCTTGTTTTGAAGTCGTTTTCCGTGAGTCCGATGTATGTTTCTGTTGTGTTGTTGTCGTTGCGCGTGACTGTAGCTTGGTAGATGACTGATGATTGTAGGCAGTTTCCGTCGAGTAGGCATGTGTTCTTTTGTCGGCAGTTGCATGTCTTCTTGTCTTGAGTGGTATTAGAGTTAGCTGTGGCGGCGTCGTTGGCTTGCGTGGATGACTTTAGAATCTGCTTATTATGGTTATCAATTATCTGTTTGGCGTTATTCATGCAGCTGTAACTTATTTTTATGGTGTTGCGGTTGAAGATTTTTCGGAGCTTGTGATCTTTAGGGAAGTGCTTGTCTATTAGGGCGAGGAACTTGTATCCGATGTTGGTGCTGGTGTTTTTGCTAAATGGAGGGTTATACCAGATGATGTTGTTGCGTTGTCTGTTTTTCCGTCTGTTTGTTGTTGGAGGTTCATACTGTAGCATGTATTGGTAGCCGCTTTCGTCGAGTGCTTTCTGGTATGGAGGGACGGCTTTGTCAAAGGATGCTTTGTCGGAAGATAGGGATGAAAGGCGTTTGTTGATGCCGGCGGGAATGTTCTTTGCAGTGATGGGCGGGTGATTGCTCTCGCGGTGGACGTATTGAAGTTTAGTGTTCGGTTTAGTGAAGGGCTGATAGGTGCTTTGGTTGAGGTTAAATGTGACGTCTAGGAAGTTAATGATTTGTTTGTTAGCTTCTATGGTAATGCGTAGTCCGTTATTATTAAAGATGCGGCATATTTCTTTCTTGGTGTTCTCTGTGTCTCTGGGTGAAGCGTTAGTAATGGCTAGTCCGTCGTCTCGGTAAAGTCCTACGTTAATATTTAGGTGCTGGAGTTGAGATAGGAGGAAGCTTCCCACGAGTTCGCATGTTTCGGCGCCGTCGAAGCTTCCCATGGTGACGTCGAATGTCGTGTTGCCTTTCTTTTGCCAGGGTTGGTTCTTGTGGATTAGGATAGAGCTTTTAGCGTGGATTATGATGTTTCTTTCGTCGGCGGTGATGTTATCGTAGTTAGAGGCGAAGTCGAGTGCTTTGTTAAGGAGGTCTTGGCTGATGGAGGGGTAGAACTCTTCAATGTCGAAGCAGATGAAGCTGGAGCCTTGTTTGTTTTGAACAGATTTGAACCAGTTAATTACGGATGCGGTGTTTTTCCATTGGTTGAAGTTGCATGTTTTTGTGATGTTGCTGTTAATGCGGTCGAGGATGTCTTTGCTGACTTTGCCTATCTCGGATTTCATTCCCGCCGGCATGAACAAACGCCTTTCATCCCTATCTTCCGACAAAGCATCCTTTGACAAAGCCGTCCCTCCATACGAATACACGCTACAGTATGAACCTCCAACAACAAACAGACGGAAAAACAGACAACGCAACAACATCATCTGGTATAACCCTCCATTTAGCAAAAACACCAGCACCAACATCGGATACAAGTTCCTCGCCCTAATAGACAAGCGCTTCCCTAAAGATCACAAGCTCCGAAAAATCTTCAACCGCAACACCATAAAAATAAGTTACAGCTGCATGAATAACGCCAAACAGATAATTGATAACCATAATAAGCAGATTCTAAAGTCATCCACGCAAGCCAACGACGCCGCCACAGCTAACTCTAATACCACTCAAGACAAGAAGACATGCAACTGCCGACAAAAGAACACATGCCTACTCGACGGAAACTGCCTACAATCATCAGTCATCTACCAAGCTACAGTCACGCGCAACGACAACAACACAACAGAAACATACATCGGACTCACGGAAAACGACTTCAAAACAAGATACCGAAACCACACCGCATCATTCCGCCACTCTAAACACAGAAACTCAACTAAACTAAGCAAGTACATCTGGACTCTCAAAGACAACAACATCGAACACTATATTTCATGGCGCATCCTGTCTTCGCATTCACCGTACAACAGCTCAAGCAAAAGATGCAACCTCTGCCTAAAGGGAAAATTTCTAATCATTTGCCGACCGAAACTTTCTACACTTAACAAACGTAATGAACTCGTGTCTTCTTGCCGCCATAGAAACAAAGCCCTTCTACGCAACAGCTGAACTGTTAAACTTCGCGCCGCATAGATTTGTTATTGTTATTATGTAAATTATTTTGTATATAAGAAGCGACGGTAAGGAATATTCTTATTGAATCCCCTGATGAGTGGGCAACCACGAAACAGGCTTGTCGGGATGAAAGCGTAGTTTATTTGTTTCTTTACTCCATAAACATATACTTCGCTCTACATTAATGTATTGAGCACTGTTTTACGAATATCCAGTTCTACACTTTATATAAATATATATATATATATATATATATATATATATATATATATATATATATATATACCTGAATTTTTCAAAACGTGTTCAACGAAAATTTACGCAATTTCACTGCAACTAGCCCAAACAAGGGTTTTTATGAGCCCGATCAGCCCGAAAATGACAGAGAAGAGAGAGAAGAGGAAAAGGGAGCAAGAGCGAGCGAGAAAAATGACTAGCAACAATCTATTATATTTTATACCTTTATATTAAAAACAAGGCCAAGAACGCTCACAAACGCTTACTTGGAGCGATATCGTTTTCAAAAATCCAGGTAGATATATATATGCAGTTTGAGCACTCTCGTGACTTCACAATGCAATCCAACAATGTGTAACCGTACATCCTGTGCCCAAGTTCAGGAGTTGCCATAAAGCCATTATGGTAACAACCGGGAGGGCACATTGTATACATAATTATATGTTACGCTCACTGTTCATACAGTTTGAGCACTCTCTGGATTGGGTGGAGAGCCTAGTAAGAGGTGTTCACTATTGGCATATTGCTTTGCTCACTGCTCGCAGTTTGAGCACTCTCGTGACTTCACAATGCAATCCAACAATGTGTAACCGTACATCCTGTGCCCAAGTTCAGGAGTTGCCATAAAGACATTATAGTAACAACCGGGAGGGCACCTTGTATACATAATTATATATTATTATTAAATATATATATATATATATATATATATATATATATATATATATAAATTGTTAATATGAGCCTTCAAGTTTCTTCTTAAGCTTCAGTTAGTTTCTTCCTCTTTCATTTTTCCTATGACAGCCTCTTACAAGACAGATGCAAAGCTTGTAGTAGTATTCCAAATTTTAGTTTTACCGGACAAGTGCCTCGGTTTGCCTGATGCTAGGTACTTCCCTGAACAAAATATGGCTCTGCGCAGTGGAGCTCTAGCAACTGAGCTACAGTGGCGGTCGTGGAAAATAGAGTTACAGGCTATAACTAATGATATAGCCAATAAATAAATAAATTTAATCCATGGCCTCCTCTATTTAACAAACAATCTGACTCATAAAACTAAGAAAGGCTTTTGATCAAAGGTTGAGACGCTTCCGTTGTGCAAATTGGAGTCAAAATAAGCCTGCTATCAGGCTCTTTTTTCGTTTTGATTGGTACCTACAATTGGGACAGATCACAGGTCAAGTATGTGTACACGAGCCTAAACAAAGTACTAGACTTTGTTATCGTTTTCTTGTGGATACGAGAAAAATGAATGAAAGAACATAGGAGTAGACGGCCGAAAACAGTTTAAAAATATGGTCTTAAAACCCGTTTAAGAATAGATACCAAAGTTAGTGTATTGACAGGGCCTAAACTACTTACAGTGCACTGTTAGGGTCCCTGCCTCTGAAGTGGTCGAATTAACACTGTTGTTAGCCACACATCTGTATTGTCCTTCATCTGATCGGTGAACATTCTGAATTGTCAAAGTGTGAGTGCTTCCTGATGAAGTTGTGCTTAGCTTTGGATCTGCTGTTATGTTTAGAACCACATTATCTTTTGTCCATTCAACGCTGGGTTGAGGATTTCCATCTACTGTACAGTTAAAGACAACGTTTTCTTTTTCTATTTTCACCATATTTGTCGGTGGCTTGGTGAACACAGGTGCATCTGGAAGGATACAAATACAAAAATAGAATGATGTTACAATAATTACAATTCAAACGATCAATACGTTCACAAACGATAATTTTCATCCTCAAAATTTAACCATTAGTTTCTTTACTTTTGACATGACTAAATTGTTAATCTGAGCCTTCAAGTTTCTTCCTCAGTTCAGTTAATTTCTTCCTCTTTTATTTTTCTTATGACAGCCTATTAGAAGACAGATACAAAGCTTGTACTATTATTCCAAATTTTAGTTTTAGCGGACAAGTGCCTCGGTTTGTCAGATGCTAGCTACTAACCTTAACAAATTCTGGCTCTTCGCAGTGGAGCTCCAGCAACTGAACTTCAATGGCGGTCGTGGAAAATAGAGTTACAGGCTATAACTAATGATTTAATCCATGGCCTCCTCTGTTTAACAAGCAATCTGACTCATAAAACTAAGAAAGGCTTTTGATTAAAGGTTGAGACGCTCCCGTTGTGTAAATTTGATCGAAAATAAGCCTGCTGTCATGCTCTTTTTTCGTTTTAATTGGTACCTACAATACACCGTAGGAAAAAAGTTGGCGACTGGTACATTTACCCATAATTCTTAGCGCACAAAAACCTTAAAAACGTTCATAAAAATATAAAGAAAAGTTATAAAATCTTCAAACCTAGTCTACACATTGTCCTTAGTACTGGAACAAATATTGTAAAAGTTTGGCTTTCTTTGTGCCTTATGTGCTGTGTTAGGTCCGCAAGGTATTGTGGTAAAATGAACAGCCGCCAGCTTTTTTCCTACGGTGGATTGGGACAGATTGCAGGTTACGTATGTGTAGACGATTCTAAACAAAGTAATAGACTTTATTATCGTTTTCTTGTGGATTCGAGAAAAATGAATGAAAGCGTATAGGAGTGGACGGCCGAAAACAGTTTAAAAATATGGTTTTAAAACCCGTTTAAAAATAAATACCAACGTTAGTGTATTATCAGGGCCTCAACTACTTACAGAGCACTGTTAGGGTCCCTGCCTCCGAAGTGCTGGAATTAACACTGTTGTTAGCCACACATCTGTATTGTCCTTCATCTGATCGGTGAACATTCTGAATTGTCAAACTGTGAGTGTTTCCTGATGAAGTTCTGCTTAGCTTTGGATCTGCTGTTATGTTTAGGACCACATTATCTTTTGTCCATTCAACGCTGGGTTGAGGATTTCCATCTACTGTACAGTTCAAGACAACGTTTTCCTTTTCTATTTTCACCATATTTGTCGGTTGTTTGGTGAACTCAGGTGCATCTGGAAGGATACAAATACAAAAATACAATGATGTTACAACAATTACAATTCAAACGATCAATACGTTCACAACCATAATTTTCATCATTGAAAAATAACCATTATTGTCTTTGCTTTTGACATGGCCAAATTGTTAATCTGAGATTTCAAGTTCCTTCCTTAGTTCAGTTAATTTCTTCCTCCTTCATTTTTCTTATGACAGCCTCTTAAAAAACATATGCAAAGCTTGTACTAGTATTCCAAGTTTCAGTTTTACCGTACAAGTGCCTCGGTTCGCCTGATGCTAGGTACTTCCCTGAACAAATTCTGGCTCTGCGTAGTGGAGCTGTAGCAACTGACCTACAATGGTGGTCGTGGAAAATAGATTTGCAGGCTATAACTAATAATTTAATCCATGGCCTCCTCTATTTAACAAACAATCCGACTCATAAAACTAAGAAAGGCTTTTGATCAAAGGTTGAGACGCTCCCGTTGTGTAAATTGGAGCCAAAATAAGCCTACCATCAGGCTCTTTTTTCGTTTTGATCGGTGCCTAAAATTGGGACAGATCACAGGTTACGTATGTGTAGACGAGCCTAAACAAAGTACTAGCCTTTATTATCGTTTTCTGGTGGATACGAGAAAAATGAATGAAAGCGCATAGGAGTGGACAGCCGAAAACATTTTAAAGATATGGTTTTAAAATCCGTTTAAGAATAAATACCAACGTTAGTGTATTGACAAGGCCTAAACTACTTACAGTGCACTGTTAGGGTCCCTGCCTCTGAAGTGGTCGAATTAACACTGTTCTTAGCCACACATCTGTATTGTCCTTGATCTGATCGGTGAACATTCTGAATTGTCAAACTGTGAGTGTTTCCTGATGAAGTTCTGCTTAGCTTTGGATCTGCTGTTATGTTTAGAACCACATTATCTTTTGTCCATTCAACGCTGGGTTGAGGATTTCCATCTACTGTACAGTTAAAGACAACGTTTTCCTTTTCTATTTTCACCACATTTGTCGGTTGTTTGGTGAACTCAGGTGCATCTGGAAGGATACAAATACAAAAATACAATGATGTTACAATAATTACAATTCAAACGATCAATACGTTAAGTTAACGACGATAATTGTCATCCTGAAAATTTAACCATTAGTTTCTTTGTTTTTGACATGACCAAATTGTTAATCTGAGCCTTCAAGTTTCTTCCTCAGTTCAGTTAATTTCTTATTTCTTCGTTTTTCCTATGACAGCCTCTTACAAGACATATGCAAAGCTTGTACTAGTATTCCAAGTTTTAGTATTACCGGACAAGTGCCTCGGTTCGCCTGATGCTAGGTACTTCCCTGAACAAATTTTGGCTCTGCGCAGTGGAGCTCTAGCAACTGAGCTACAATGGCGGTCGTGGAAAATAGATTTGCAGGCTATAAAAGTCGCTCTCGGGCCTCAATGGCCCACACGGCCGGAGCTTAACCCGGTTTCCGTAGAATGAAACAACTAGGAATATTGCTACTTCCCCCTGGATGGGATGCTAGTCCATCGTAGGGTTACCCCCAGCATTTTGAGATTTGCAGGCTATAACTAATGATTTAATCCATGGCCTCCTCTATTTAACAAACAATCCGACTCTTAACACTAAGAAAGGCTTTTGATCACAGGTTGAGACGCTTCCGTTGTGTAAATTGGAGCCAAAATAAGCCTGCTATCAGGCTCTTTTTTCGTTTTGATTGGTACCTACAAGTGGGACAGATCACAGGTTAGGTATCTGTAGACGAGCCTAAACAAAGTCCTAGCCTTTATTATCGTTTTCTGGTGGATACGAGAAAAATGAATGAAAGCGCATAGGAGTGGACGCCCGAAAACATTTTAAAAATATGGTTTTAAAATCCGTTTAAGAATAAATACCAACGTTAGTGTATTGACAAGGCCTAAACTACTTACAGTGCACTATTAGGGTCCCTGCCTCTGAAGTGGTGGAATTAACACTGTTGTTAGCCACACATCTGTATTGTCCTTCATCTGATCGGTGAACATTCTGAATTGTCAAACTGTGAGTGTTTCCTGATGAAGTTCTGCTTAGCTTTGGGTCTGCTGTTATGTTAAGAACCACATTATCTTTTGTCCATTCAAGGCTGGGTTGAGGATTTCCATCTACTGTACAGTTAACGACAACGAGTTCCTTTTCTATTTTCACCATATTTGACGGTTGCTTGGTGAACTTAGGTGCATCTGGAAGGATACAAATACAAAAATACAATGATGTTACAATAATTACAATTCAACGATCAATACGTTCACAACGATAATTTTCATCATTGAAAAATAACCGTTGTTGTCTTTGCTTTTGACATAACCAAATTATTAATATGAGATTTCAAGTTCCTTCCTTAGTTCAGTTAATTTCTTCCTCCTTCATTTTTCTTATGACAGCCTCTTAAAAAACATATGCAAAGCTTGTACTAGTATTCCAAGTTTTAGTTTTACCGTACAAGTGCCTCGGTTCGCCTGATGCTAGGTACTTCCCTGAACAAATTCTGGCTCTGCGCAGTGGAGCTGTAGCAACTGAGCTACAATGGTGGTCGTGGAAAATAGATTTGGAGGCTATAACTAATAATTTAATCCATGGCCTCCTCTATTTAACAAACAATCCGACTCATAAAACTAAGAAAGGCTTTTGATCAAAGGTTGAGACGCTCCCGTTGTGTAAATTGGAGCCAAAATAAGCATACTATCAGGCTCTTTTTTCGTTTTGATCGGTGCCTAAAATTGGGACAGATCACAGGTTACGTATGTGTAGACGAGCCTAAACAAAGTACTAGCCTTTATTATCGTTTTCTGCGCGGTGGATACGAGAAAAATGAATGAAAGCACATAGGAGTGGACAGCCGAAAACATTTTAAAGATATGGTTTTAAAATCCGTTTAAGAATAAACACCAACGTTAGTGTATTGACAAGGCCTAAACTACTTACAGTGCACTGTTAGGGTCCCTGCCTCTGAAGTGGTGGAATTAACACTGTTGTTAGCCACACATCTGTATTGTCCTTCATCTGATCGGTGAATATTCTGAATTGTCAAACTGTGAGTGTTTCCTGATGAAGTTGTGCTTAGCTTTGGATCTGCTGCTATGTTTAGGACCACATTATCTTTTGTCCATTCAACGCTGGGTTGAGGATTTCCATCTACTGTACAGTTAGAGACAACGTTTTCTTTTTCTGTTTTCACCATATTTGTCGGTTGCTTGGTGAACTCAGGTGCATCTGGAAGGATACAAATACAAAAATAGAATGATGTTACAATAATTACAATTCAAACGATCAATACGTTCACAACGATAATTTTCATCATCAAAATTTAACCATTAGTTTCTTTGCTTTTGACATGGCCAAATTGTTAATAAGAGCCTTCAAGTTTCTTCCTCAGTTCACTTAATTTCTTCTTTTTTCATTTTTCTTACGACAGCCTCTTAAAAGACAGATGCAAAGCTTGTACTAGTATTCCAAATTTTAGTTTTACCGGACAAGTGCCTCGGTTCGCCTGATGCTAGGAACTTCCCTGAACAAAATATGACTATGCGCAGTGGAGCTCTAGCAACTGAGCTACAATGGCGGCCGTGGCAAAAAGAGTTACAGTCTATAACTTATGATTTAATCCATGGCCTGCTCTATTTAACAAACAATCCGACTCATAGAACTAAGAAAGACTCTTGATCAAAGGTTGAGACGCCCCCGTTGTGTAAATTGGAGCCAAAATAAGCCTGCTATCAGGCTCTTTTTTCGTTTTATTTGGTACCTAAAATTGGGAAAGATCACAGGTTACGTATGTGTAGATGAGCCTAAACAAAGTACTAGCTTTTATTATCGTTTTCTTGTGGATTTGACAAAAATGAATCAAAGCGCGTGGGAGTAGACGGCCGAAAACATTTTATACATATGGTTTTAAAACCCGTTTAAGAATAAATACCAATGTTAGTGTATTGACAGGGCCTAAACTACTTACAGTGCACTATTAGGGTCCCTCCCTCTGAAGTGGTGGAATTAACACTGTTGTTAGCCACACATCTGTATTGTCCTTCATCTAATCGGTGAACATCCAGAATTGTCAAACGGTGAGTGTTTCCTGATGAAGTTGTGTTTAGCTTTGGATCTGCTGTTATGTTTAGGACCACATTATCTTTTGTCCATTCAACGCTGGGTTGAGGATTTCCATCTACTGTACAGTTAAAGACAACGTTTTCTTTTTCTATTTTCACCATATTTGTGGGTTGCTTGGTGAACTCAGGTGCATCTGGAAGAATACAAATACAAAAATACAATGATCTTACAATAATTACAATTAAAACGATCAATACGTTAATTAAGTTCACGACGATAATTGTCATCCTCAAAATTTAACCATTAGTTTCTTTGCTTTTGACATGGCCAAATTGTTAATCTGAGCCTTCAAGTTTGTTCTTCAGTTCAGTTAATTTCTTCCTCTTTCATTTTTCTTATGACAGCTTCTTACAAGACAGATGCAAAGCTTGTACTAGTATTCCAAATTTTAGTTTTACCGGACAAGTGCCTCGGTTCGCCTGATGCTAGGAACTTCCCTGAACAAAATATGGCTATGCGCAGTGGAGCTCTAGCAACTGAGCTACAATGGCGGTCGTGGTAAAAAGAGTTACAGTCTTTAACTTATGATTTAATCCATGGCCTGCTCTATTTAACAAACAATCCGACTCATAAAACTAAGAAATACTCTTGATCAAAGGTTGAGACGCTCCCGTTGTGTAAATTGGAGCCAAAATAAGCCTGCTATCAGGCTCTTTTTTCGTTTTCTTTGGTACCTAAAATTGGGAAAGATCACAGGTTACGTATGTGTAGACAAGCCTAAACAAAGTACTAGCTTTTATTATCGTTTTCTTGTGGATTTGACAAAAATGAATCAAAGCGCGTGGGAGTAGACGGCCGAAAACATTTTATAAATATGGTTTTAAAACCCGTTTAAGAATAAATACCAACGTTAGTGTATTGACAGGGCTTAAACTACTTACAGTGCACTATTAGGGTCCCTGCCTCTGAAGTGGAAGAATTAACACTGTTGATAGCCACACATCTGTATTGTCCTTGATCTGATCGGTGAACATCCAGAATTGTCAAACGGTGAGTGTTTCCTGATGAAGTTGTGTTTAGCTTTGGAATTGCTGTTATGTTTAGGACCACATTATCTTTTGTCCATTCAACGCTGGGTTGAGGATTTCCATCTACTGTACAGTTAAAGACAACGTTTTCTTTTTCTATTTTCACCATATTTGTGGGTTGCTTGGTGAACTCAGGTGCATCTGGAAGAATACAAATACAAAAATACAATGATCTTACAATAATTACAATTAAAACGATCAATACGTTAATTAAGTTCACGACGATAATTGTCATCCTCAAAATTTAACCATTAGTTTCTTTGCTTTTGACATGGCCAAATTGTTAATCTGAGCCTTCAAGTTTGTTCTTCAGTTCAGTTAATTTCTTCCTCTTTCATTTTTCTTATGACAGCTTCTTACAAGACAGATGCAAAGCTTGTACTAGTATTCCAAATTTTAGTTTTACCGGACAAGTGCCTCGGTTCGCCTGATGCTAGGAACTTCCCTGAACAAAATATGGCTATGCGCAGTGGAGCTCTAGCAACTGAGCTACAATGGCGGTCGTGGTAAAAAGAGTTACAGTCTTTAACTTATGATTTAATCCATGGCCTGCTCTATTTAACAAACAATCCGACTCATAAAACTAAGAAATACTCTTGATCAAAGGTTGAGACGCTCCCGTTGTGTAAATTGGAGCCAAAATAAGCCTGCTATCAGGCTCTTTTTTCGTTTTCTTTGGTACCTAAAATTGGGAAAGATCACAGGTTACGTATGTGTAGACAAGCCTAAACAAAGTACTAGCTTTTATTATCGTTTTCTTGTGGATTTGACAAAAATGAATCAAAGCGCGTGGGAGTAGACGGCCGAAAACATTTTATAAATATGGTTTTAAAACCCGTTTAAGAATAAATACCAACGTTAGTGTATTGACAGGGCCTAAACTACTTACAGTGCACTATTAGGGTCCCTGCCTCTGAAGTGGTGGAATTAACACTGTTGTTAGCCACACATCTGTATTGTCCTTGATCTGATCGGTGAACATCCAGAATTGTCAAACGGTGAGTGTTTCCTGATGAAGTTGTGTTTAGCTTTGGATCTGCTGTTATGTTTAGGACCACATTATCTTTTGTCCATTCAACGCTGGGTTGAGGATTGCCATCTACTGTACAGTTAAAGACAACGTTTTCGTTTTCTATTTTCACCATATTTGTGGGTTGCTTGGTGAACTCAGGTGCATCTGGAAGAATACAAATACAAAAATACAATGATCTTACAATAATTACAATTAAAACGATCAATACGTTAATTAAGTTCACGACGATAATTGTCATCCTCAAAATTTAACCATTAGTTTCTTTGCTTTTGACATGGCCAAATTGTTAATCTGAGCCTTCAAGTTTGTTCTTCAGTTCAGTTAATTTCTTCCTCTTTCATTTTTCTTATGACAGCTTCTTACAAGACAGATGCAAAGCTTGTACTAGTATTCCAAATTTTAGTTTTACCGGACAAGTGCCTCGGTTCGCCTGATGCTAGGAACTTCCCTGAACAAAATATGGCTATGCGGAGTGGAGCTCTAGCAACTGAGCTACAATGGCGGTCGTGGTAAAAAGAGTTACAGTCTTTAACTTATGATTTAATCCATGGCCTGCTCTATTTAACAAACAATCCGACTCATAAAACTAAGAAATACTCTTGATCAAAGGTTGAGACGCTCCCGTTGTGTAAATTGGAGCCAAAATAAGCCTGCTATCAGGCTCTTTTTTCGTTTTCTTTGGTACCTAAAATTGGGAAAGATCACAGGTTACGTATGTGCAGACAAGCCTAAACAAAGTACTAGCTTTTATTATCGTTTTCTTGTGGATTTGACAAAAATGAATCAAAGCGCGTGGGAGTAGACGGCCGAAAACATTTTATAAATATGGTTTTAAAACCCGTTTAAGAATAAATACCAACGTTAGTGTATTGACAGGGCTTAAACTACTTACAGTGCACTATTAGGGTCCCTGCCTCTGAAGTGGAAGAATTAACACTGTTGATAGCCACACAACTGTATTGTCCTTGATCTGATCGGTGAACATCCAGAATTGTCAAACGGTGAGTGTTTCCTGATGAAGTTGTGTTTAGCTTTGGAATTGCTGTTATGTTTAGGACCACATTATCTTTTGTCCATTCAACGCTGGGTTGAGGATTTCCATCTACTGTACAGTTAAAGACAACGTTTTCTTTTTCTATTTTCACCATATTTGTGGGTTGCTTGGTGAACTCAGGTGCATCTGGAAGAATACAAATACAAAAATACAATGATCTTACAATAATTACAATTAAAACGATCAATACGTTAATTAAGTTCACGACGATAATTGTGATCCTCAAAATTTAACCATTAGTTTATTTGCTTTTGACATGGCCAAATTGTTAATCTGAGCCTTCAAGTTTGTTCTTCAGTTCAGTTAATTTCTTCCTCTTTCATTTTTCTTATGACAGCTTCTTACAAGACAGATGCAAAGCTTGTAGTAGTATTCTAAATTTTAGTTTTACCGGACAAGTGCCTCGGTTCGCCTGATGCTAGGAACTTCCCTGAACAAAATATGGCTATGCGCAGTGGAGCTCTAGCAACTGAGCTACAATGGCGGTCGTGGTAAAAAGAGTTACAGTCTTTAACTTATGATTTAATCCATGGCCTGCTCTATTTAACAAACAATCCGACTCATAAAACTAAGAAAGACTCTTGATCAAAGGTTGAGACGCCCCCGTTGTGTAAATTGGAGCCAAAATAAGCCTGCTATCAGGCTCTTTTTTCGTTTTATTTGGTACCTAAAATTGGGAAAGATCACAGGTTACGTATGTGTAGACGAGCCTAAACAAAGTACTAGCTTTTATTATCGTTTTCTTGTGGATTTGACAAAAATGAATCAAAGGGCTTGGGAGTAGACGGCCGAAACAGGGCCTAAACTACTTACAGTGCACTATTAGGGTCCCTGCCTCTGAAGTGGTGGAATTAACACTGTTGTTAGCCACACATCTGTATTGTCCTTCATCTAATCGGTGAACATCCAGAATTGTCAAACTGTGAGTGTTTCCTAATGAAGTTGTGTTTAGCTTTGGATCTGCTGTTATGTTTAGGACCACATTATCTTTTGTCCATTCAACGCTGGGTTGAGGATTTCCAACTACTGTACAGCTAAAGACAACGTTTTCTTTTTCTATTTTCACCTTATTTGTCGGTTGCTTGGTGAACTCAGGTGCATCTGGAAGGATACAAATACAAAAATACAATGATGTTACAATAATTACAATTCAAACGTTCAATACGCTCACAACGATAATTTTCATCATCAAAATTTAACCATTAGTTTCTTTGCTTTTGACATGGCCAAATTGTTAATCTGAGCCTTCAAGTTTCTTCCTCAGTTCAGTTAATTTCTTCCTCTTTCATTTTTCTTACGACAGCCTCTTAAAAGACAGATGCAAAGCTTGTACAAGTATTCCAAATTTTAGTTTTACCGGACAAGTGCCTCGGTTCGCCTGATGCTAGGAACTTCCCTGAACAAAATATGGCTATGCGCAGTGGAGCTCTAGCAACTGAGCTACAATGGCGGCCGTGGTAAAAAGAGTAACAATCTATAACTTATGATTTAATCCATGGCCTGCTCTATTTAACAAACAATCTGACTCATAAAACTAGGAAATACTCTTGATCAAAGGTTGAGACGCTCCCGTTGTGTAAATTGGAGCCAAAATAAGCCTGCTATCAGGCTCTTTTTTCGTTTTATTTGGTACTTAAAATTGGGAAAGATCACAGGTTACGTATGTGTAGACGAGCCTAAACAAAGTACTAGCTTTTATTATCGTTTTCTTGTGGATTTGACAAAAATGAATCAAAGCGCTTGGGAGTAGACGGCCGAAAACATTTTATAAATATGGTTTTAAAACCCGTTTAAGAATAAATACCAACGTTAGTGTATTGACAGGGCCTAAACTACTTACAGTGCACTATTAGGGTCCCTGCCTCTGAAGTGGTGGAATTAACACTGTTGATAGCCACACATCTGTATTGTCCTTGATCTGATCGGTGAACATCCAGAATTGTCAAACGGTGAGTGTTTCCTGATGAAGTTGTGTTTAGCTTTGGATCTGCTGTTATGTTTAGGACCACATTATCTTTTGTCCATTCAACGCTGGGTTGAGGATTTCCATCTACTGTACAGTTAAAGACAACGTTTTGTTTTTCTATTTTCACCATATTTGTGGGTTGCTTGGTGAACTCAGGTGCATCTGGAAGAATACAAATACAAAAATACAATGATCTTACAATAAATACAATTAAAACGATCAATACGTTAAGTTCACGACGATAATTGTCATCCTCAATAAATAACCATTAGTTTCTTTGCTTTTGACATGGCCAAATTGTTAATCTGAGCCTTCAAGTTTGTTCTTCAGTTTAGTTAATTTCTTCCTCTTTCATTTTTCTTATGACAGCTTCTTACAAGACAGATGCAAAGCTTGTACTAGTATTCCATATTTTAGTTTTACCGGACAAGTGCCTCGGTTCGCCTGATGCTAGGAACTTCCCTGAACAAAATATGGCTATGCGCAGTGGAGCTCTAGCAACTGAGCTACAATGGCGGCCGTGGTAAAAAGAGTTACAGTCTATAACTTGTGATTTAATCCATGGCCTGCTCTATTTAACAAACAATCCGACTCATAAAACTAAGAAATACTCTTGATCAAAGGTTGAGACGCTCCCGTTGTGTAAATTGGAGCCAAAATAAGCCTGCTATCAGGCTCTTTTTTCGTTTTCTTTGGTACCTAAAATTGGGAAAGATCACAGGTTACGTATGTGTAGACGAGCCTAAACAAAGTACTAGCTTTTATTATCGTTTTCTTGTGGATTTGACAAAAATGAATCAAAGCGCGTGGGAGTAGACGGCCGAAAACATTTTATAAATATGTTTTTAGAACCCGTTTAAGAATAAATACCAACGTTAGTGTATTGACAGGGCCTAAACTACTTACAGTGCACTATTAGGGTCCCTGCCTCTGAAGTGGTGGAATTAACACTGTTGTTAGCCACACATCTGTATTGTCCTTCATCTAATCGGTGAACATCCAGAATTGTCAAACGGTGAGTGTTTCCTAATGAAGTTGTGTTTAGCTTTGGATCTGCTGTTATGTTTAGGACCACATTATCTTTTGTCCATTCAACGCAGGGTTGAGGATTTCCAACTACTGTACAGCTAAAGACAACGTTTTCTTTTTCTATTTTCACCGTATTTGACGGTTGCTTGGTGAACTCAGGTGCATCTGGAAGGATACAAATACAAAAATACAATGATGTTACAATAATTACAATTCAAACGTTCAATACGCTCACAACGATAATTTTCATCATCAAAATTTAACCATTAGTTTCTTTGCTTTTGACATGGCCAAATTGTTAATCTGAGCCTTCAAGTTTCTTCCTCAGTTCAGTTAATTTCTTCCTCTTTCATTTTTCTTACGACAGCCTCTTAAAAGACAGATGCAAAGCTTGTACAAGTATTCCAAATTTTAGTTTTACCGGACAAGTGCCTCGGTTCGCCTGATGCTAGGAACTTCCCTGAACAAAATATGGCTATGCGCAGTGGAGCTCTAGCAACTGAGCTACAATGGCGGCCGTGGTAAAAAGAGTAACAATCTATAACTTATGATTTAATCCATGGCCTGCTCTATTTAACAAACAATCTGACTCATAAAACTAGGAAATACTCTTGATCAAAGGTTGAGACGCTCCCGTTGTGTAAATTGGAGCCAAAATAAGCCTGCTATCAGGCTCTTTTTTCGTTTTCTTTGGTACCTAAAATTGGGAAAGATCACAGGTTACGTATGTGTAGACGAGCCTAAACAAAGTACTAGCTTTTATTATCGTTTTCTTGTGGATTTGACAAAAATGAATCAAAGCGCTTGGGAGTAGACGGCCGAAAACATTTTATAAATATGGTTTTAAAACCCGTTTAAGAATAAATACCAACGTTAGTGTATTGACAGGGCCTAAACTACTTACAGTGCACTATTAGGGTCCCTGCCTCTGAAGTGGTGGAATTAACACTGTTGTTAGCCACACATCTGTATTGTCCTTCATCTGATCGGTGAACATCCAGAATTGTCAAACGGTGAGTGTTTCCTAATGAAGTTGTGTTTAGCTTTGGATCTGCTGTTATGTTTAGGACCACATTATCTTTTGTCCATTCAACGCTGGGTTGAGGATTTCCATCTACTGTACAGTTAAAGACAACGTTTTGTTTTTCTATTTTCACCATATTTGTGGGTTGCTTGGTGAACTCAGGTGCATCTGGAAGGATACAAATACAAAAATACAATGATCTTACAATAAATACAATTAAAACGATCAATACGTTAAGTTCACGACGATAATTGTCATCCTCAATAAATAACCATTAGTTTCTTTGCTTTTGACATGGCCAAATTGTTAATCTGAGCCTTCAAGTTTGTTCTTCAGTTTAGTTAATTTCTTCCTCTTTCATTTTTCTTATGACAGCTTCTTACAAGACAGATGCAAAGATTGTACTAGTATTCCATATTTTAGTTTTACCGGACAAGTGCCTCGGTTCGCCTGATGCTAGGAACTTCCCTGAACAAAATATGGCTATGCGCAGTGGAGCTCTAGCAACTGAGCTACAATGGCGGCCGTGGTAAAAAGAGTTACAGTCTATAACTTGTGATTTAATCCATGGCCTGCTCTATTTAACAAACAATCCGACTCATAAAACTAAGAAATACTCTTGATCAAAGGTTGAGACGCTCCCGTTGTGTAAATTGGAGCCAAAATAAGCCTGCTATCAGGCTCTTTTTTCGTTTTCTTTGGTACCTAAAATTGGGAAAGATCACAGGTTACGTATGTGTAGACGAGCCTAAACAAAGTACTAGCTTTTATTATCGTTTTCTTGTGGATTTGACAAAAATGAATCAAAGCGCTTGGGAGTAGACGGCCGAAAACATTTTATAAATATGGTTTTAAAACCCGTTTAAGAATAAATACCAACGTTAGTGTATTGACAGGGCCTAAACTACTTACAGTGCACTATTAGGGTCCCTGCCTCTGAAGTGGTGGAATTAACACTGTTGTTAGCCACACATCTGTATTGTCCTTCATCTAATCGGTGAACATCCAGAATTGTCAAACGGTGAGTGTTTCCTAATGAAGTTGTGTTTAGCTTTGGATCTGCTGTTATGTTTAGGACCACATTATCTTTTGTCCATTCAACGCTGGGTTGAGGATTTCCAACTACTGTACAGCTAAAGACAACGTTTTCTTTTTCTATTTTCACCATATTTGTCGGTTGCTTGGTGAACTCAGGTGCATCTGGAAGGATACAAATACAAAAATACAATGATGTTACAATAATTACAATTCAAACGTTCAATACGTTCACAACGATAATTTTCATCATCAAAATTTAACCATTAGTTTCTTTGCTTTTGACATGGCCAAATTGTTAATCTGAGCCTTCAAGTTTCTTCCTCAGTTCAGTTAATTTCTTCCTCTTTCCTTTTTCATACGACAGCCTCTTAAAAGACAGATGCAAAGCTTGTACAAGTATTCCATATTTTAGTTTTACCGGACAAGTGCCTCGGTTCGCCTGATGCTAGGAACTTCCCTGAACAAAATATGGCTATGCGCAGTGGAGCTCTAGCAACTGAGCTACAATGGCGGCCGTGGTAAAAAGAGTTACAGTCTTTAACTTATGATTTAATCCATGGCCTGCTCTATTTAACAAACAATCCGACTCATAAAACTAAGAAATACTCTTGATCAAAGGTTGAGACGTTCCCGTTGTGTAAATTAGAGCCAAAATAAGCCTGCTATCAGGCTCTTTTTTCGTTTTCTTTGGTACCTAAAATTGGGAAAGATCACAGGTTACGTATGTGTAGACGAGCCTAAACAAAGTACTAGCTTTTATTATCGTTTTCTTGTGGATTTGACAAAAATGAATCAAAGCGCTTGGGAGTAGACGGCCGAAACAGGGCCTAAACTACTTACAGTGCACTATTAGGGTCCCTGCCTCTGAAGTGGTGGAATTAACACTGTTGTTAGCCACACATCTGTACTGTCCGTCATCTAATCGGTGAACATCCACAATTGTCAAACGGTGAGTGTTTCCTAATGAAGTTGTGTTTAGCTTTGGATCTGCTGTTATGTTTAGGACCACATTATCTTTTGTCCATTCAACGCTGGGTTGAGGATTTCCAACTACTGTACAGCTAAAGACAACGTTTTCTTTTTCTATTTTCACCTTATTTGTCGGTTGCTTGGTGAACTCAGGTGCATCTGGAAGGATACAAATACAAAAATACAATGATGTTACAATAATTACAATTCAAACGTTCAATACGCTCACAACGATAATTTTCATCATCAAAATTTAACCATTAGTTTCTTTGCTTTTGACATGGCCAAATTGTTAATCTGAGCCTTCAAGTTTCTTCCTCAGTTCAGTTAATTTCTTCCTCTTTCATTTTTCTTACGACAGCCTCTTAAAAGACAGATGCAAAGCTTGTACAAGTATTCCAAATTTTAGTTTTACCGGACAAGTGCCTCGGTTCGCCTGATGCTAGGAACTTCCCTGAACAAAATATGGCTATGCGCAGTGGAGCTCTAGCAACTGAGCTACAATGGCGGCCGTGGTAAAAAGAGTAACAATCTATAACTTATGATTTAATCCATGGCCTGCTCTATTTAACAAACAATCTGACTCATAAAACTAGGAAATACTCTTGATCAAAGGTTGAGACGCTCCCGTTGTGTAAATTGGAGCCAAAATAAGCCTGCTATCAGGCTCTTTTTTCGTTTTATTTGGTACTTAAAATTGGGAAAGATCACAGGTTACGTATGTGTAGACGAGCCTAAACAAAGTACTAGCTTTTATTATCGTTTTCTTGTGGATTTGACAAAAATGAATCAAAGCGCTTGGGAGTAGACGGCCGAAAACATTTTATAAATATGGTTTTAAAACCCGTTTAAGAATAAATACCAACGTTAGTGTATTGACAGGGCCTAAACTACTTACAGTGCACTATTAGGGTCCCTGCCTCTGAAGTGGTGGAATTAACACTGTTGATAGCCACACATCTGTATTGTCCTTGATCTGATCGGTGAACATCCAGAATTGTCAAACGGTGAGTGTTTCCTGATGAAGTTGTGTTTAGCTTTGGATCTGCTGTTATGTTTAGGACCACATTATCTTTTGTCCATTCAACGCTGGGTTGAGGATTTCCATCTACTGTACAGTTAAAGACAACGTTTTGTTTTTCTATTTTCACCATATTTGTGGGTTGCTTGGTGAACTCAGGTGCATCTGGAAGAATACAAATACAAAAATACAATGATCTTACAATAAATACAATTAAAACGATCAATACGTTAAGTTCACGACGATAATTGTCATCCTCAATAAATAACAATTAGTTTCTTTGCTTTTGACATGGCCAAATTGTTAATCTGAGCCTTCAAGTTTGTTCTTCAGTTTAGTTAATTTCTTCCTCTTTCATTTTTCTTATGACAGCTTCTTACAAGACAGATGCAAAGCTTGTACTAGTATTCCATATTTTAGTTTTACCGGACAAGTGCCTCGGTTCGCCTGATGCTAGGAACTTCCCTGAACAAAATATGGCTATGCGCAGTGGAGCTCTAGCAACTGAGCTACAATGGCGGCCGTGGTAAAAAGAGTTACAGTCTATAACTTGTGATTTAATCCATGGCCTGCTCTATTTAACAAACAATCCGACTCATAAAACTAAGAAATACTCTTGATCAAAGGTTGAGACGCTCCCGTTGTGTAAATTGGAGCCAAAATAAGCCTGCTATCAGGCTCTTTTTTCGTTTTCTTTGGTACCTAAAATTGGGAAAGATCACAGGTTACGTATGTGTAGACGAGCCTAAACAAAGTACTAGCTTTTATTATCGTTTTCTTGTGGATTTGACAAAAATGAATCAAAGCGCGTGGGAGTAGACGGCCGAAAACATTTTATAAATATGTTTTTAGAACCCGTTTAAGAATAAATACCAACGTTAGTGTATTGACAGGGCCTAAACTACTTACAGTGCACTATTAGGGTCCCTGCCTCTGAAGTGGTGGAATTAACACTGTTGTTAGCCACACATCTGTATTGTCCTTCATCTAATCGGTGAACATCCAGAATTGTCAAACGGTGAGTGTTTCCTAATGAAGTTGTGTTTAGCTTTGGATCTGCTGTTATGTTTAGGACCACATTATCTTTTGTCCATTCAACGCTGGGTTGAGGATTTCCAACTACTGTACAGCTAAAGACAACGTTTTCTTTTTCTATTTTCACCGTATTTGACGGTTGCTTGGTGAACTCAGGTGCATCTGGAAGGATACAAATACAAAAATACAATGATGTTACAATAATTACAATTCAAACGTTCAATACGCTCACAACGATAATTTTCATCATCAAAATTTAACCATTAGTTTCTTTGCTTTTGACATGGCCAAATTGTTAATCTGAGCCTTCAAGTTTCTTCCTCAGTTCAGTTAATTTCTTCCTCTTTCATTTTTCTTACGACAGCCTCTTAAAAGACAGATGCAAAGCTTGTACAAGTATTCCAAATTTTAGTTTTACCGGACAAGTGCCTCGGTTCGCCTGATGCTAGGAACTTCCCTGAACAAAATATGGCTATGCGCAGTGGAGCTCTAGCAACTGAGCTACAATGGCGGCCGTGGTAAAAAGAGTAACAATCTATAACTTATGATTTAATCCATGGCCTGCTCTATTTAACAAACAATCTGACTCATAAAACTAGGAAATACTCTTGATCAAAGGTTGAGACGCTCCCGTTGTGTAAATTGGAGCCAAAATAAGCCTGCTATCAGGCTCTTTTTTCGTTTTATTTGGTACTTAAAATTGGGAAAGATCACAGGTTACGTATGTGTAGACGAGCCTAAACAAAGTACTAGCTTTTATTATCGTTTTCTTGTGGATTTGACAAAAATGAATCAAAGCGCTTGGGAGTAGACGGCCGAAAACATTTTATAAATATGGTTTTAAAACCCGTTTAAGAATAAATACCAACGTTAGTGTATTGACAGGGCCTAAACTACTTACAGTGCACTATTAGGGTCCCTGCCTCTGAAGTGGTGGAATTAACACTGTTGATAGCCACACATCTGTATTGTCCTTGATCTGATCGGTGAACATCCAGAATTGTCAAACGGTGAGTGTTTCCTGATGAAGTTGTGTTTAGCTTTGGATCTGCTGTTATGTTTAGGACCACATTATCTTTTGTCCATTCAACGCTGGGTTGAGGATTTCCATCTACTGTACAGTTAAAGACAACGTTTTGTTTTTCTATTTTCACCATATTTGTGGGTTGCTTGGTGAACTCAGGTGCATCTGGAAGAATACAAATACAAAAATACAATGATCTTACAATAAATACAATTAAAACGATCAATACGTTAAGTTCACGACGATAATTGTCATCCTCAATAAATAACCATTAGTTTCTTTGCTTTTGACATGGCCAAATTGTTAATCTGAGCCTTCAAGTTTGTTCTTCAGTTTAGTTAATTTCTTCCTCTTTCATTTTTTTTATGACAGCTTCTTACAAGACAGATGCAAAGCTTGTACTAGTATTCCATATTTTAGTTTTACCGGACAAGTGCCTCGGTTCGCCTGATGCTAGGAACTTCCCTGAACAAAATATGGCTATGCGCAGTGGAGCTCTAGCAACTGAGCTACAATGGCGGCCGTGGTAAAAAGAGTTACAGTCTATAACTTGTGATTTAATCCATGGCCTGCTCTATTTAACAAACAATCCGACTCATAAAACTAAGAAATACTCTTGATCAAAGGTTGAGACGCTCCCGTTGTGTAAATTGGAGCCAAAATAAGCCTGCTATCAGGCTCTTTTTTCGTTTTCTTTGGTACCTAAAATTGGGAAAGATCACAGGTTACGTATGTGTAGACGAGCCTAAACAAAGTACTAGCTTTTATTATCGTTTTCTTGTGGATTTGACAAAAATGAATCAAAGCGCGTGGGAGTAGACGGCCGAAAACATTTTATAAATATGTTTTTAGAACCCGTTTAAGAATAAATACCAACGTTAGTGTATTGACAGGGCCTAAACTACTTACAGTGCACTATTAGGGTCCCTGCCTCTGAAGTGGTGGAATTAACACTGTTGTTAGCCACACATCTGTATTGTCCTTCATCTAATCGGTGAACATCCAGAATTGTCAAACGGTGAGTGTTTCCTAATGAAGTTGTGTTTAGCTTTGGATCTGCTGTTATGTTTAGGACCACATTATCTTTTGTCCATTCAACGCAGGGTTGAGGATTTCCAACTACTGTACAGCTAAAGACAACGTTTTCTTTTTCTATTTTCACCGTATTTGACGGTTGCTTGGTGAACTCAGGTGCATCTGGAAGGATACAAATACAAAAATACAATGATGTTACAATAATTACAATTCAAACGTTCAATACGCTCACAACGATAATTTTCATCATCAAAATTTAACCATTAGTTTCTTTGCTTTTGACATGGCCAAATTGTTAATCTGAGCCTTCAAGTTTCTTCCTCAGTTCAGTTAATTTCTTCCTCTTTCATTTTTCTTACGACAGCCTCTTAAAAGACAGATGCAAAGCTTGTACAAGTATTCCAAATTTTAGTTTTACCGGACAAGTGCCTCGGTTCGCCTGATGCTAGGAACTTCCCTGAACAAAATATGGCTATGCGCAGTGGAGCTCTAGCAACTGAGCTACAATGGCGGCCGTGGTAAAAAGAGTAACAATCTATAACTTATGATTTAATCCATGGCCTGCTCTATTTAACAAACAATCTGACTCATAAAACTAGGAAATACTCTTGATCAAAGGTTGAGACGCTCCCGTTGTGTAAATTGGAGCCAAAATAAGCCTGCTATCAGGCTCTTTTTTCGTTTTATTTGGTACTTAAAATTGGGAAAGATCACAGGTTACGTATGTGTAGACGAGCCTAAACAAAGTACTAGCTTTTATTATCGTTTTCTTGTGGATTTGACAAAAATGAATCAAAGCGCTTGGGAGTAGACGGCCGAAAACATTTTATAAATATGGTTTTAAAACCCGTTTAAGAATAAATACCAACGTTAGTGTATTGACAGGGCCTAAACTACTTACAGTGCACTATTAGGGTCCCTGCCTCTGAAGTGGTGGAATTAACACTGTTGATAGCCACACATCTGTATTGTCCTTGATCTGATCGGTGAACATCCAGAATTGTCAAACGGTGAGTGTTTCCTGATGAAGTTGTGTTTAGCTTTGGATCTGCTGTTATGTTTAGGACCACATTATCTTTTGTCCATTCAACGCTGGGTTGAGGATTTCCATCTACTGTACAGTTAAAGACAACGTTTTGTTTTTCTATTTTCACCATATTTGTGGGTTGCTTGGTGAACTCAGGTGCATCTGGAAGAATACAAATACAAAAATACAATGATCTTACAATAAATACAATTAAAACGATCAATACGTTAAGTTCACGACGATAATTGTCATCCTCAAAATTTAACCATTAGTTTCTTTGCTTTTGACATGGCCAAATTGTTAATCTGAGCCTTCAAGTTTGTTCTTCAGTTTAGTTAATTTCTTCCTCTTTCATTTTTCTTATGACAGCTTCTTACAAGACAGATGCAAAGCTTGTACTAGTATTCCATATTTTAGTTTTACCGGACAAGTGCCTCGGTTCGCCTGATGCTAGGAACTTCCCTGAACAAAATATGGCTATGCGCAGTGGAGCTCTAGCAACTGAGCTACAATGGCGGCCGTGGTAAAAAGAGTTACAGTCTATAACTTGTGATTTAATCCATGGCCTGCTCTATTTAACAAATAATCCGACTCATAAAACTAAGAAATACTCTTGATCAAAGGTTGAGACGCTCCCGTTGTGTAAATTGGAGCCAAAATAAGCCTGCTATCAGGCTCTTTTTTCGTTTTCTTTGGTACCTAAAATTGGGAAAGATCACAGGTTACGTATGTGTAGACGAGCCTAAACAAAGTACTAGCTTTTATTATCGTTTTCTTGTGGATTTGACAAAAATGAATCAAAGCGCTTGGGAGTAGACGGCCGAAAACATTTTATAAATATGGTTTTAAAACCCGTTTAAGAATAAATACCAACGTTAGTGTATTGACAGGGCCTAAACTACTTACAGTGCACTATTAGGGTCCCTGCCTCTGAAGTAGTGGAATTAACACTGTTGTTAGCCACACATCTGTATTGTCCTTCATCTAATCGGTGAACATCCAGAATTGTCAAACGGTGAGTGTTTCCTAATGAAGTTGTGTTTAGCTTTGGATCTGCTGTTATGTTTAGGACCACATTATCTTTTGTCCATTCAACGCTGGGTTGAGGATTTCCATCTACTGTACAGTTAAAGACAACGTTTTGTTTTTCTATTTTCACCATATTTGTGGGTTGCTTGGTGAACTCAGGTGCATCTGGAAGGATACAAATACAAAAATACAATGATCTTACAATAAATACAATTAAAACGATCAATACGTTAAGTTCACGACGATAATTGTCATCCTCAATAAATAACCATTAGTTTCTTTGCTTTTGACATGGCCAAATTGTTAATCTGAGCCTTCAAGTTTGTTCTTCAGTTTAGTTAATTTCTTCCTCTTTCATTTTTCTTATGACAGCTTCTTACAAGACAGATGCAAAGATTGTACTAGTATTCCATATTTTAGTTTTACCGGACAAGTGCCTCGGTTCGCCTGATGCTAGGAACTTCCCTGAACAAAATATGGCTATGCGCAGTGGAGCTCTAGCAACTGAGCTACAATGGCGGCCGTGGTAAAAAGAGTTACAGTCTATAACTTGTGATTTAATCCATGGCCTGCTCTATTTAACAAACAATCCGACTCATAAAACTAAGAAATACTCTTGATCAAAGGTTGAGACGCTCCCGTTGTGTAAATTGGAGCCAAAATAAGCCTGCTATCAGGCTCTTTTTTCGTTTTCTTTGGTACCTAAAATTGGGAAAGATCACAGGTTACGTATGTGTAGACGAGCCTAAACAAAGTACTAGCTTTTATTATCGTTTTCTTGTGGATTTGACAAAAATGAATCAAAGCGCTTGGGAGTAGACGGCCGAAAACATTTTATAAATATGGTTTTAAAACCCGTTTAAGAATAAATACCAACGTTAGTGTATTGACAGGGCCTAAACTACTTACAGTGCACTATTAGGGTCCCTGCCTCTGAAGTGGTGGAATTAACACTGTTGTTAGCCACACATCTGAATTGTCCTTGATCTGATCGGTGAACATCCAGAATTGTCAAACGGTGAGTGTTTCCTGATGAAGTTGTGTTTAGCTTTGGATCTGCTGTTATGTTTAGGACCACATTATCTTTTGTCCATTTAACGCTGGGTTGAGGATTTCCATCTACTGTACAGTTAAAGACAACGTTTTGTTTTTCTATTTTCACCATATTTGTGGGTTGCTTGGTGAACTCAGGTGCATCTGGAAGGATACAAATACAAAAATACAATGATGTTACAATAATTACAATTCAAACGTTCAATACGTTCACAACGATAATTTTCATCATCAAAATTTAACCATTAGTTTCTTTGCTTTTGACATGGCCAAATTGTTAATCTGAGCCTTCAAGTTTCTTCCTCAGTTCAGTTAATTTCTTCCTCTTTCCTTTTTCATACGACAGCCTCTTAAAAGACAGATGCAAAGCTTGTACAAGTATTCCATATTTTAGTTTTACCGGACAAGTGCCTCGGTTCGCCTGATGCTAGGAACTTCCCTGAACAAAATATGGCTATGCGCAGTGGAGCTCTAGCAACTGAGCTACAATGGCGGCCGTGGTAAAAAGAGTTACAGTCTTTAACTTATGATTTAATCCATGGCCTGCTCTATTTAACAAACAATCCGACTCATAAAACTAAGAAATACTCTTGATCAAAGGTTGAGACGCTCCCGTTGTGTAAATTGGAGCCAAAATAAGCCTGCTATCAGGCTCTTTTTTCGTTTTCTTTGGTACCTAAAATTGGGAAAGATCACAGGTTACGTATGTGTAGACGAGCCTAAGCAAAGTACTAGCTTTTATTATCGTTTTCTTGTGGATTTGACAAAAATGAATCAAGGCGCGTGGGAGTAGACGGCCGAAAACATTTTATAAATATGGTTTTAAAACCCGTTTAAGAATAAATACCAACGTTAGTGTATTGACAGGGCCTAAACTACTTACAGTGCACTATTAGGGTCCCTGCCTCTGAAGTGGTGGAATTAACACTGTTGTTAGCCACACATCTGTACTGTCCTTCATCTAATCGGTGAACATCCACAATTGTCAAACGGTGAGTGTTTCCTAATGAAGTTGTGTTTAGCTTTGGATCTGCTGTTATGTTTAGGACCACATTATCTTTTGTCCATTCAACGCTGGGTTGAGGATTTCCAACTACTGTACAGCTAAAGACAACGTTTTCTTTTTCTATTTTCACCATATTTGTGGGTTGCTTGGTGAACTCAGGTGCATCTGGAAGGATACAAATACAAAAATACAATGATGTTACAATAATTACAATTCAAACGTTCAATACGTTCACAACGATAATTTTCATCATCAAAATTTAACCTTTAGTTTCTTTGCTTTTGACATGGCCAAATTGTTAATCTGAGCCTTCAAGTTTCTTCCTCAGTTCAGTTAATTTCTTCCTCTTTCATTTTTCTTACGACAGCCTCTTAAAAGACAGATGCAAAGCTTGTACAAGTATTCCAAATTTTAGTTTTACCGGACAAGTGCCTCGGTTCGCCTGATGCTAGGAACTTCCCTGAACAAAATATGGCTATGCGCAGTGGAGCTCTAGCAACTGAGCTACAATGGCGGCCGTGGTAAAAAGAGTTACAGTCTATAACTTATGATTTAATCCATGGCCTGCTCTATTTAACAAACAATCCGACTCATAAAACTAAGAAAGACTCTTGATCAAAGGTTGGGACGCTCCCGTTGTGTAAATTGGAGCCAAAATAAGTCTGCTATCAGGCTCTTTTTTCGTGTTATTTGGTACCTAAAATTGGGAAAGATCACAGGTTACGTATGTGTAGACGAGCCTAAACAAAGTAGTAGCTTTTATTATCGTTTTCTTGTGGATTTGACAAAAATGAATCAAAGCGCGTGGGAGTAGACGGCCGAAAACATTTTATAAATATGGTTTTAAAACCCGTTTAAGAATAAATACCAACGTTAGTGTATTGACAGGGCTTAAACTACTTACAGTGCACTATTAGGGTCCCTGCCTCTGAAGTGGTGGAATTAACATTGTTGATAGCCACACATCTGTATTGTCCTTGATCTGATCGGTGAACATCCAGAATTGTCAAACGGTGAGTGTTTCCTAATGAAGTTGTGTTTAGCTTTGGATCTGCTGTTATGTTTAGGACCACATTATCTTTTGTCCATTCAACGCTGGGTTGAGGATTTCCAACTACTGTACAGTTAAAGACAACGTTTTCTTTCTCTATTTTCACCATATTTGTGGGTTGCTTGGTGAACTCGGGTGCATCTGGAAGAATACAAATACAAAAATACAATGATCTTACAATAATTACAATTAAAACGATCAATACGTTAAGTTCATGACGATAATTGTCATCCTCAAAATTTAACCATTAGCTTCTCTGCTTTTGACATGGCCAAATTGTTAATCTGAGCCTTCAAGTTTGTTCTTCAGTTCAGTTAATTTCTTCCTCTTTCATTTTTCTTATGACAGCTTCTTACAAGACAGATGCAAAGCTTGTACTAGTATTCCATATTTTAGTTTTACCGGACAAGTGCCTCGGTTCGCCTGATGCTAGGAACTTCCCTGAACAAAATATGGCTATGTGCAGTGGAGCTCTAGCAACTGAGCTACAATGGCGGCCGTGGTAAAAAGAGTTACAGTCTATAACTTATGATTTAATCCATGGCCTGCTCTATTTAACAAACAATCCGATTCATAAAACTAAGAAAGACTCTTGATCAAAGGTTGAGACGCTCCCGTTGTGTTAATTGGAGCCAAAATAAGCCTGCTATCACGCTCTTTTTTCGTTTTATTTGGTACCTAAAATTGGGAAAGATCACAGGTTACGTATGTGTAGACGAACCTAAACAAAGTACTAGCTTTTATTATCGTTTTCTTGTGGATTTGACAAAAATGAATCAAAGCGCTTGGGAGTAGACGGCCGAAAACATTTTATAAATATGGTTTTAAAACCCGTTTAAGAATAAATACCAACGTTAGTGTATTGACAGGGCCTAAACTACTTACAGTGCACTATTAGGGTCCCTGCCTCTGAAGTGGTGGAATTAACACTGTTGTTAGCCACACATCTGAATTGTCCTTGATCTGATCGGTGAACATCCAGAATTGTCAAACGGTGAGTGTTTCCTGATGAAGTTGTGTTTAGCTTTGGATCTGCTGTTATGTTTAGGACCACATTATCTTTTGTCCATTTAACGCTGGGTTGAGGATTTCCATCTACTGTACAGTTAAAGACAACGTTTTGTTTTTCTATTTTCACCATATCTGTGGGTTGCTTGGTGAACTCAGGTGCATCTGGAAGGATAAAAATACAAAAATACAATGATCTTACAATAATTACAATTAAAACGATCAATACGTTAAGTTCATGACGATAATTGTCATCCTCAAAAAATAACCATTAGTTTATTTGCTTTTGACATGGCCAAATTGTTAATCTGAGCCTTCAAGTTTCTTCCTCAGTTCAGTTAATTTCTTCCTCTTTCATTTTTCTTATGACAGCTTCTTACAAGACAGATGCAAAGCTTGTACTAGTATTCCAAATTTTAGTTTTACCGGACAAGTGCCTCGGTTCGCCTGATGCTAGGAACTTCCCTGAACAAAATATGGCTATGCGCAGTGGAGCTCTAGCAACTGAGCTACAATGGCGGTCGTGGTAAAAAGAGTTACAGTCTATAACTTATGATTTAATCCATGGCCTGCTCTATTTAACAAACAATCCAACTCATAAAACTAAGAAATACTCTTGATCAAAGGTTGAGACGCTCCAGTTGTGTAAATTGGAGCCAAAATAAGCCTGCTATCAGGCTCTTTGTTCGTTTTATTTGGTACCTAAAATTGGGAAAGATCACAGGTTACGTATGTGTAGACGAGCCTAAACAAAGTACTAGCTTTTATTATCGTTTTCTTGTGGATTTGACAAAAATGAATCAAAGCGCTTGGGAGTAGACGGCCGAAAACATTTTATAAATATGGTTTAAAAACCCGTTTAAGAATAAATACCAACGTTAGTGTATTGACAGGGCTTAAACTACTTACAGTGCACTATTAGGAACCCTGCCTCTGAAGTGGTGGAATTAACACTGTTGTTAGCCACACATCTGTATTGTCCTTCATCTAATCGGTGAACATCCAGAATTGTCAAACGGTGAGTGTTTCCTGATGAAGTTGTGTTTAGCTTTGGATCTGCTGTTATGTTTAGGACCACATTATCTTTTGTCCATTCAACGCTGGGTTGAGGATTTCCAACTACTGTACAGTTAAAGACAACGTTTTCTTTTTCTATTTTCACCATATTTGTGGGTTGCTTGGTGAACTCAGGTGCATCTGGAAGAATACAAATAGAACAATACAATGATGTTACAATAATTATAATTCAAACGATCAATACGTTCACAATGATAATTTTCATCATCAAAATTTAACCATTAGTTTCTTTGCTTTTGACATGGCCAAATTGTTAATCTGAGCCTTCAAGTTTGTTCTTCAGTTTAGTTAATTTCTTCCTCTTTCATTTTTCTTATGACAGCTTCTTACAAGACAGATGCAAAGCTTGTACTAGTATTCCATATTTTAGTTTTACCGGACAAGTGCCTCGGTTCGCCTGATGCTAGGAACTTCCCTGAACAAAATATGGCTATGCGCAGTGGAGCTCTAGCAACTGAGCTACAATGGCGGCCGTGGTAACAAGAGTTACAGTCTATAACTTGTGATTTAATCCATGGCCTGCTCTATTTAACAAACAATCCGACTCATAAAACTAAGAAATACTCTTGATCAAAGGTTGAGACGCTCCCGTTGTGTAAATTGGAGCCAAAATAAGCCTGCTATCAGGCTCTTTTTTCGTTTTCTTTGGTACCTAAAATTGGGAAAGATCACAGGTTACGTATGTGTAGACGAGCCTAAACAAAGTACTAGCTTTTATTATCGTTTTCTTGTGGATTTGACAAAAATGAATCAAAGCGCTCGGGAGTAGACGGCCGAAAACATTTTATAAATATGGTTTTAAAACCCGTTTAAGAATAAATACCAACGTTAGTGTATTGACAGGGCCTAAACTACTTACAGTGCACTATTAGGGTCCCTGCCTCTGAAGTGGTGGAATTAACACTGTTGTTAGCCACACATCTGTACTGTCCTTCATCTAATCGGTGAACATCCAGAATTGTCAAACGGTGAGTGTTTCCTAATGAAGTTGTGTTTAGCTTTGGATCTGCTGTTATGTTTAGGACCACATTATCTTTTGTCCATTCAACGCTGGGTTGAGGATTTCCAACTACTGTACAGCTAAAGACAACGTTTTCTTTTTCTATTTTCACCTTAATTGTCGGTTGCTTGGTGAACTCAGGTGCATCTGGAAGGATACAAATACAAAAATACAATGATGTTACAATAATTACAATTCAAACGTTCAATACGTTCACAACGATAATTTTCATCATCAAAATTTAACCATTAGTTTCTTTGCTTTTGACATGGCCAAATTGTTAATCTGAGCCTTCAAGTTTCTTCCTCAGTTCAGTTAATTTCTTCCTCTTTCATTTTTCTTACGACAGCCTCTTAAAAGACAGATGCAAAGCTTGTACAAGTATTCCAAATTTTAGTTTTACCGGACAAGTGCCTCGGTTCGCCTGATGCTAGGAACTTCCCTGAACAAAATATGGCTATGCGCAGTGGAGCTCTAGCAACTGAGCTACAATGGCGGCCGTGGTAAAAAGAGTTACAGTCTATAACTTATGATTTAATCCATGGCCTGCTCTATTTAACAAACAATCCGACTCATAAAACTAAGAAATACTCTTGATCAAAAGTTGGGACGCTCCCGTTGTGTAAATTGGAGCCAAAATAAGCCTGCTATCAGGCTCTTTTTTCGTGTTATTTGGTACCTAAAATTGGGAAAGATCACAGGTTACGTATGTGTAGACGAGCCTAAACAAAGTACTAGCTTTTATTATCGTTTTCTTGTGGATTTGACAAAAATGAATCAAAGCGCGTGGGAGTAGACGGCCGAAAACATTTTATAAATATGGTTTTAAAACCCGTTTAAGAATAAATACCAACGTTAGTGTATTGACAGGGCCTAAACTACTTACAGTGCACTATTAGGGTCCCTGCCTCTGAAGTGGTGGAATTAACACTGTTGTTAGCCACACATCTGTACTGTCCTTCATCTAATCGGTGAACATCCACAATTGTCAAACGGTGAGTGTTTCCTAATGAAGTTGTGTTTAGCTTTGGATCTGCTGTTATGTTTAGGACCACATTATCTTTTGTCCATTCAACGCTGGGTTGAGGATTTCCAACTACTGTACAGCTAAAGACAACGTTTTCTTTTTCTATTTTCACCATATTTGTGGGTTGCTTGGTGAACTCAGGTGCATCTGGAAGGATACAAATACAAAAATACAATGATGTTACAATAATTACAATTCAAACGTTCAATACGTTCACAACGATAATTTTCATCATCAAAATTTAACCATTAGTTTCTTTGCTTTTGACATGGCCAAATTGTTAATCTGAGCCTTCAACTTTCTTCCTCAGTTCAGTTAATTTCTTCCTCTTTCATTTTTCTTACGACAGCCTCTTAAAAGACAGATGCAAAGCTTGTACAAGTATTCCAAATTTTAGTTTTACCGGACAAGTGCCTCGGTTCGCCTGATGCTAGGAACTTCCCTGAACAAAATATGGCTATGCGCAGTGGAGCTCTAACAACTGAGCTACAATGGCGGCCGTGGTAAAAAGAGTTACAGTCTATAACTTATGATTTAATCCATGGCCTGCTCTATTTAACAAACAATCCGACTCATAAAACTAAGAAATACTCTTAATCAAAGGTTGGGACGCTCCCGTTGTGTAAATTGGAGCCAAAATAAGTCTGCTATCAGGCTCTTTTTTCGTGTTATTTGGTACCTAAAATTGGGAAAGATCACAGGTTACGTATGTGTAGACGAGCCTAAACAAAGTAGTAGCTTTTATTATCGTTTTCTTGTGGATTTGACAAAAATGAATCAAAGCGCTTGGGAGTAGACGGCCGAAAACATTTTATAAATATGGTTTTAAAACCCGTTTAAGAATAAATACCAACGTTAGTGTATTGACAGGGCCTAAACTACTTACAGTGCACTATTAGGGTCCCTGCCTCTGAAGTGGTGGAATTAACACTGTTGTTAGCCAAACATCTGTATTGTCCTTCATCTAATCGTTGAACATCCAGAATTGTCAAACGGTGAGTGTTTCCTAATGAAGTTGTGTTTAGCTTTGGATCTGCTGTTATGTTTAGGACCACATTATCTTTTGTCCATTCAACGCTGGGTTGACTGGGATTTCCAACTACTGTACAGTTAAAGACAACGTTTTGTTTTTCTATTTTCACCATATTTGTGGGTTGCTTGGTGAACTCAGGTGCATCTGGAAGGATAAAAATACAAAAATACAATGATCTTACAATAATTACAATTAAAACGATCAATACGTTAAGTTCACGACGATAATTGTCATCCTCAAAAAATAACCATTAGTTTATTTGCTTTTGACATGGCCAAATTGTTAATCTGAGCCTTCAAGTTTCTTCCTCAGTTCAGTTAATTTCTTCCTCTTTCATTTTTCTTATGACAGCTTCTTACAAGACAGATGCAAAGCTTGTACTAGTATTACAAATTTTAGTTTTACCGGACAAGTGCCTCGGTTCGCCTGATGCTAGGAACTTCCCTGAACAAAATATGGCTATGCGCAGTGGAGCTCTAGCAACTGAGCTACAATGGCGGTCGTGGTAAAAAGAGTTACAGTCTATAACTTATGATTTAATCCATGGCCTGCTCTATTTAACAAACAATCCGACTCATAAAACTAAGAAATACTCTTGATCAAAGGTTGAGACGCTCCCGTTGTGTAAATTGGAGCCAAAATAAGCCTGCTATCAGGCTCTTTGTTCGTTTTATTTGGTACCTAAAATTGGGAAAGATCACAGGTTACGTATGTGTAGACGAGCCTAAACAAAGTACTAGCTTTTATTATCGTTTTCTTGTGGATTTGACAAAAATGAATCAAAGCGCTCGGGAGTAGACGGCCGAAAACATTTTATAAATATGGTTTTAAAACCCGTTTAAGAATAAATACCAACGTTAGTGTATTGACAGGGCCTAAACTACTTACAGTGCACTATTAGGGTCCCTGCCTCTGAAGTGGTGGAATTAACACTGTTGATAGCCACACATCTGTATTGTCCTTGATCTGATCGGTGAACATCCAGAATTGTCAAACGGTGAGTGTTTCCTGATGAAGTTGTGTTTAGCTTTGGATCTGCTGTTATGTTTAGGACCACATTATCTTTTGTCCATTCAACGCTGGGTTGAGGATTTCCATCTACTGTACAGTTAAAGACAACGTTTTGTTTTTCTATTTTCACCATATTTGTGGGTTGCTTGGTGAACTCAGGTGCATCTGGAAGAATACAAATACAAAAATACAATGATCTTACAATAAATACAATTAAAACGATCAATACGTTAAGTTCACGACGATAATTGTCATCCTCAATAAATAACCATTAGTTTCTTTGCTTTTGACATGGCCAAATTGTTAATCTGAGCCTTCAAGTTTGTTCTTCAGTTTAGTTAATTTCTTCCTCTTTCATTTTTCTTATGACAGCTTCTTACAAGACAGATGCAAAGCTTGTACTAGTATTCCATATTTTAGTTTTACCGGACAAGTGCCTCGGTTCGCCTGATGCTAGGAACTTCCCTGAACAAAATATGGCTATGCGCAGTGGAGCTCTAGCAACTGAGCTACAATGGCGGCCGTGGTAAAAAGAGTTACAGTCTATAACTTGTGATTTAATCCATGGCCTGCTCTATTTAACAAATAATCCGACTCATAAAACTAAGAAATACTCTTGATCAAAGGTTGAGACGCTCCCGTTGTGTAAATTGGAGCCAAAATAAGCCTGCTATCAGGCTCTTTTTTCGTTTTCTTTGGTACCTAAAATTGGGAAAGATCACAGGTTACGTATGTGTAGACGAGCCTAAACAAAGTACTAGCTTTTATTATCGTTTTCTTGTGGATTTGACAAAAATGAATCAAAGCGCTTGGGAGTAGACGGCCGAAAACATTTTATAAATATGGTTTTAAAACCCGTTTAAGAATAAATACCAACGTTAGTGTATTGACAGGGCCTAAACTACTTACAGTGCACTATTAGGGTCCCTGCCTCTGAAGTGGTGGAATTAACACTGTTGTTAGCCACACATCTGTACTGTCCTTCATCTAATCGGTGAACATCCACAATTGTCAAACGGTGAGTGTTTCCTAATGAAGTTGTGTTTAGCTTTGGATCTGCTGTTATGTTTAGGACCACATTATCTTTTGTCCATTCAACGCTGGGTTGAGGATTTCCAACTACTGTACAGCTAAAGACAACGTTTTCTTTTTCTATTTTCACCATATTTGTGGGTTGCTTGGTGAACTCAGGTGCATCTGGAAGGATACAAATACAAAAATACAATGATGTTACAATAATTACAATTCAAACGTTCAATACGTTCACAACGATAATTTTCATCATCAAAATTTAACCATTAGTTTCTTTGCTTTTGACATGGCCAAATTGTTAATCTGAGCCTTCAACTTTCTTCCTCAGTTCAGTTAATTTCTTCCTCTTTCATTTTTCTTACGACAGCCTCTTAAAAGACAGATGCAAAGCTTGTACAAGTATTCCAAATTTTAGTTTTACCGGACAAGTGCCTCGGTTCGCCTGATGCTAGGAACTTCCCTGAACAAAATATGGCTATGCGCAGTGGAGCTCTAACAACTGAGCTACAATGGCGGCCGTGGTAAAAAGAGTTACAGTCTATAACTTATGATTTAATCCATGGCCTGCTCTATTTAACAAACAATCCGACTCATAAAACTAAGAAATACTCTTAATCAAAGGTTGGGACGCTCCCGTTGTGTAAATTGGAGCCAAAATAAGTCTGCTATCAGGCTCTTTTTTCGTGTTATTTGGTACCTAAAATTGGGAAAGATCACAGGTTACGTATGTGTAGACGAGCCTAAACAAAGTAGTAGCTTTTATTATCGTTTTCTTGTGGATTTGACAAAAATGAATCAAAGCGCTTGGGAGTAGACGGCCGAAAACATTTTATAAATATGGTTTTAAAACCCGTTTAAGAATAAATACCAACGTTAGTGTATTGACAGGGCCTAAACTACTTACAGTGCACTATTAGGGTCCCTGCCTCTGAAGTGGTGGAATTAACACTGTTGTTAGCCACACATGTGTATTGTCCTTCATCTAATCGTTGAACATCCAGAATTGTCAAACGGTGAGTGTTTCCTAATGAAGTTGTGTTTAGCTTTGGATCTGCTGTTATGTTTAGGACCACATTATCTTTTGTCCATTCAACGCTGGGTTGAGGATTTCCAACTACTGTACAGTTAAAGACAACGTTTTGTTTTTCTATTTTCACCATATTTGTGGGTTGCTTGGTGAACTCAGGTGCATCTGGAAGGATAAAAATACAAAAATACAATGATCTTACAATAATTACAATTAAAACGATCAATACGTTAAGTTCACGACGATAATTGTCATCCTCAAAAAATAACCATTAGTTTATTTGCTTTTGACATGGCCAAATTGTTAATCTGAGCCTTCAAGTTTCTTCCTCAGTTCAGTTAATTTCTTCCTCTTTCATTTTTCTTATGACAGCTTCTTACAAGACAGATGCAAAGCTTGTACTAGTATTACAAATTTTAGTTTTACCGGACAAGTGCCTCGGTTCGCCTGATGCTAGGAACTTCCCTGAACAAAATATGGCTATGCGCAGTGGAGCTCTAGCAACTGAGCTACAATGGCGGTCGTGGTAAAAAGAGTTACAGTCTATAACTTATGATTTAATCCATGGCCTGCTCTATTTAACAAACAATCCGACTCATAAAACTAAGAAATACTCTTGATCAAAGGTTGAGACGCTCCCGTTGTGTAAATTGGAGCCAAAATAAGCCTACTATCAGGCTCTTTGTTCGTTTTATTTGGTACCTAAAATTGGGAAAGATCACAGGTTACGTATGTGTAGACGAGCCTAAACAAAGTACTAGCTTTTATTATCGTTTTCTTGTGGATTTGACAAAAATGAATCAAAGCGCTCGGGAGTAGACGGCCGAAAACATTTTATAAATATGGTTTAAAAACCCGTTTAAGAATAAATACCAACGTTAGTGTATTGACAGGGCTTAAACTACTTACAGTGCACTATTAGGGTCCCTGCCTCTGAAGTGGTGGAATTAACACTGTTGTTAGCCACACATCTGTATTGTCCTTCATCTAATCGGTGAACATCCAGAATTGTCAAACGGTGAGTGTTTCCTAATGAAGTTGTGTTTAGCTTTGGATCTGCTGTTATGTTTAGGACCACATTATCTTTTGTCCATTCAACGCTGGGTTGAGGATTTCCAACTACTGTACAGCTAAAGACAACGTTTTCTTTTTCTATTTTCACCTTATTTGTCGGTTGCTTGGTGAACTCAGGTGCATCTGGAAGAATACAAATAGAACAATGCAATGATGTTACAATAATTATAATTCAAACGATCAATACGTTCACAATGATAATTTTCATCATCAAAATTTAACCATTAGTTTCTTTGCTTTTGACATGGCCAAATTGTTAATCTGAGCCTTCAAGTGTGTTCTTCAGTTCAGTTAATTTCTTCCTCTTTCATTTTTCTTATGACAGCCTCTTAAAAGACAGATGCAAAGCTTGTACAAGTATTCCAAATTTTAGTTTTACCGGACAAGTGCCTCGGTTCGCCTGATGCTAGGAACTTCCCTGAACAAAATATGGCTATGCGCAGTGGAGCTCTAGCAACTGAGCTACAATGGCGGTCGTGGTGAAAAGAGTTACAGTCTATAACTTATGATTTAATCCATGGCCTGCTCTATTTAACAAACAATCCGATTCATAAAACTAAGAAAGACTCTTGATCAAAGGTTGAGACGCTCCCGTTGTGTAAATTGGAGCCAAAATAAGCCTGCTATCACGCTCTTTTTTCGTTTTATTTGGTACCTAAAATTGGGAAAGATCACAGGTTACGTATGTGTAGAGGAGCCTTAACAAAGTACTAGCTTTTATTATCGTTTTCTTGTGGATTTGACAAAAATGAATCAAAGCGCTTGGGAGTAGACGGCCGAAAACATTTTATAAATATGGTTTTAAAACCCGTTTAAGAATAAATACCAACGTTAGTGTATTGACAGGGCCTAAACTACTTACAGTGCACTATTAGGGTCCCTGCCTCTGAAGTGGTGGAATTAACACTGTTGTTAGCCACACATCTGTATTGTCCTTCATCTAATCGGTGAACATCCAGAATTGTCAAACGGTGAGTGTTTCCTAATGAAGTTGTGTTTAGCTTTGGATCTGCTGTTATGTTTAGGACCACATTATCTTTTGTCCATTCAACGCTGGGTTGAGGATTTCCAACTACTGTACAGTTAAAGACAACGTTTTGTTTTTCTATTTTCACCATATTTGTGGGTTGCTTGGTGAACTCAGGTGCATCTGGAAGGATAAAAATACAAAAATACAATGATCTTACAATAATTACAATTAAAACGATCAATACGTTAAGTTCACGACGATAATTGTCATCCTCAAAAAATAACCATTAGTTTATTTGCTTTTGACATGGCCAAATTGTCAATCTGAGCCTTCAAGTTTCTTCCTCAGTTCAGTTAATTTCTTCCTCTTTCATTTTTCTTATGACAGCTTCTTACAAGACAGATGCAAAGCTTGTACTAGTATTCCAAATTTTAGTTTTACCGGACAAGTGCCTCGGTTCGCCTGATGCTAGGAACTTCCCTGAACAAAATATGGCTATGCGCAGTGGAGCTCTAGCAACTGAGCTACAATGGCGGTCGTGGTAAAAAGAGTTACAGTCTATAACTTATGATTTAATCCATGGCCTGCTCTATTTAACAAACAATCCGACTCATAAAACTAAGAAATACTCTTGATCAAAGGTTGAGACGCTCCCGTTGTGTAAATTGGAGCCAAAATAAGCCTGCTATCAGGCTCTTTGTTCGTTTTATTTGGTACCTAAAATTGGGAAAGATCACAGGTTACGTATGTGTAGACGAGCCTAAACAAAGTAGTAGCTTTTATTATCGTTTTCTTGTGGATTTGACAAAAATGAATCAAAGCGCTCGGGAGTAGACGGCCGAAAACATTTTATAAATATGGTTTAAAAACCCGTTTAAGAATAAATACCAACGTTAGTGTATTGACAGGGCTTAAACTACTTACAGTGCACTATTAGGGTCCCTGCCTCTGAAGTGGTGGAATTAACACTGTTGTTAGCCACACATCTGTATTGTCCTTCATCTAATCGGTGAACATCCAGAATTGTCAAACGGTGAGTGTTTCCTGATGAAGTTGTGTTTAGCTTTGGATCTGCTGTTATGTTTAGGACCACATTATCTTTTGTCCATTCAACGCTGGGTTGAGGATTTCCAACTACTGTACAGTTAAAGACAACGTTTTCTTTTTCTATTTTCACCATATTTGTGGGTTGCTTGGTGAACTCAGGTGCATCTGGAAGAATACAAATAGAACAATACAATGATGTTACAATAATTATAATTCAAACGATCAATACGTTCACAATGATAATTTTCATCATCAAAATTTAACCATTAGTTTCCTTGCTTTTGACATGGCCAAATTGTTAATCTAAGCCTTCAAGTTTGTTCTTCAGTTCAGTTAATTTCTTCCTCTTTCATTTTTCTTATGACAGCTTCTTACAAGACAGATGCAAAGCTTGTACAAGTATTCCAAATTTTAGTTTTACCGGACAAGTGCCTCGGTTCGCCTGATGCTAGGAACTTCCCTGAACAAAATATGGCTATGCGCAGTGGAGCTCTAGCAACTGAGCTACAATGGCGGTCGTAGTCAAAAGATTTACAGTCTATAACTTATGATTTAATCCATGGCCTGCTCTATTTAACAAACAATCCGACTCATAAAACTAAGAAAGACTCTTGATCAAAGGTTGAGACGCTCCCGTTGTGTAAATTGGAGCCAAAATAAGCCTGCTATCAGGCTCCTTTTTCGTTTTCTTTGGTACCTAAAATTGGGAAAGATCACAGGTTACGTATGTGTAGACGAGCCTAAACAAAGTACTAGCTTTTATTATCGTTTTCTTGTGGATTTGACAAAAATGAATCAAAGCGCGTGGGAGTAGACGGCCGAAAACATTTTATAAATATGGTTTTAAAACCCGTTTAAGAATAAATACCAACGTTAGTGTATTGACAGGGCCTAAACTACTTACAGTGCACTATTAGGGTCCCTGCCTCTGAAGTGGTGGAATTAATACTGTTGTTAGCCACACATCTGTATTGTCCTTCATCTAATCGGTGAACATCCAGAATTGTCAAACGGTGAGTGTTTCCTAATGAAGTTGTGTTTAGCTTTGGATCTGCTGTTATGTTTAGGACCACATTATCTTTTGTCCATTCAACGCTGGGTTGAGGATTTCCAACTACTGTACAGCTAAAGACAACGTTTTCTTTTTCTATTTTCACCTTATGTGACGGTTGCTTGGTGAACTCAGGTGCATCTGGAAGGATACAAATACAAAAATACAATGATGTTACAATAATTACAATTCAAACGTTCAATACGTTCACAACGATAATTTTCATCATCAAAATTTAACCATTAGTTTCTTTGCTTTTGACATGGCCAAATTGTTAATCTGAGCCTTCAAGTTTGTTCTTCAGTTCAGTTAATTTCTTCCTCTTTCATTTTTCTTATGACAGCCTCTTAAAAGACAGATGCAAAGCTTGTACAAGTATTCCAAATTTTAGTTTTACCGGACAAGTGCCTCGGTTCGCCTGATGCTAGGAACTTCCCTGAACAAAATATGGCTATGCGCAGTGGAGCTCTAGCAACTGAGCTACAATGGCGGTCGTGGTGAAAAGAGTTACAGTCTATAACTTATGATTTAATCCATGGCCTGCTCTATTTAACAAACAATCCGATTCATAAAACTAAGAAAGACTCTTGATCAAAGGTTGAGACGCTCCCGTTGTGTAAATTGGAGCCAAAATAAGCCTGCTATCACGCTCTTTTTTCGTTTTATTTGGTACCTAAAATTGGGAAAGATCACAGGTTACGTATGTGTAGACGAGCCTTAACAAAGTACTAGCTTTTATTATCGTTTTCTTGTGGATTTGACAAAAATGAATCAAAGCGCTTGGGAGTAGACGGCCGAAAACATTTTATAAATATGGTTTTAAAACCCGTTTAAGAATAAATACCAACGTTAGTGTATTGACAGGGCCTAAACTACTTACAGTGCACTATTAGGGTCCCTGCCTCTGAAGTGGTGGAATTAACACTGTTGTTAGCCACACATCTGTATTGTCCTTGATCTGATCGGTGAACATCCAGAATTGTCAAACGGTGAGTGTTTCCTGATGAAGTTGTGTTTAGCTTTGGATCTGCTGTTATGTTTAGGACCACATTATCTTTTGTCCATTCAACGCTGGGTTGAGGATTTCCATCTACTGTACAGTTAAAGACAACGTTTTGTTTTTCTATTTTCACCATATTTGTGGGTTGCTTGGTGAACTCAGGTGCATCTGGAAGGATAAAAATACAAAAATACAATGATCTTACAATAATTACAATTAAAACGATCAATACGTTAAGTTCACGACGATAATTGTCATCCTCAAAAAATAACCATTAGTTTATTTGCTTTTGACATGGCCAAATTGTTAATCTGAGCCTTCAAGTTTCTTCCTCAGTTCAGTTAATTTCTTCCTCTTTCATTTTTCTTATGACAGCTTCTTACAAGACAGATGCAAAGCTTGTACTAGTATTCCAAATTTTAGTTTTACCGGACAAGTGCCTCGGGTCGCCTGATGCTAGGAACTTCCCTGAACAAAATATGGCTATGCGCAGTGGAGCTCTAGCAACTGAGCTACAATGGCGGTCGTGGTAAAAAGAGTTACAGTCTATAACTTATGATTTAATCCATGGCCTGCTCTATTTAACAAACAATCCGACTCATAAAACTAAGAAATACTCTTGATCAAAGGTTGAGACGCTCCCGTTGTGTAAATTGGAGCCAAAATAAGCCTGCTATCAGGCTCTTTGTTCGTTTTATTTGGTACCTAAAATTGGGAAAGATCACAGGTTACGTATGTGTAGACGAGCCTAAACAAATTAGTAGCTTTTATTATCGTTTTCTTGTGGATTTGACAAAAATGAATCAAAGCGCTCGGGAGTAGACGGCCGAAAACATTTTATAAAAATGGTTTAAAAACCCGTTTAAGAATAAATACCAACGTTAGTGTATTGACAGGGCCTAAACTACTTACAGTGCACTATTAGGGTCCCTGCCTCTGAAGTGGTGGAATTAACACTGTTGTTAGCCACACATCTGTATTGTCCTTCATCTAATCGGTGAACATCCAGAATTGTCAAACGGTGAGTGTTTCCTGATGAAGTTGTGTTTAGCATTGGATCTGCTGTTATGTTTAGGACCACATTATCTTTTGTCCATTCAACGCTGGGTTGAGGATTTCCAACTACTGTACAGTTAAAGACAACGTTTTCTTTTTCTATTTTCACCATATTTGTGGGTTGCTTGGTGAACTCAGGTGCATCTGGAAGAATACAAATAGAACAATACAATGATGTTACAATAATTATAATTCAAACGATCAATACGTTCACAATGATAATTTTCATCATCAAAATTTAACCATTAGTTTCTTTGCTTTTGACATGGCCAAATTGTTAATCTGAGCCTTCAAGTTTGTTCTTCAGTTCAGTTAATTTCTTCCTCTTTCATTTTTCTTATGACAGCTTCTTACAAGACAGATGCAAAGCTTGTACAAGTATTCCAAATTTTAGTTTTACCGGACAAGTGCCTCGGTTCGCCTGATGCTAGGAACTTCCCTGAACAAAATATGGCTATGCGCAGTGGAGCTCTAGCAACTGAGCTACAATGGCGGTCGTGGTGAAAAGAGTTACAGTCTATAACTTATGATTTAATCCATGGCCTGGTCTATTTAACAAACAATCCGATTCATAAAACTAAGAAAGACTCTTGATCAAAGGTTGAGACGCTCCCGTTGTGTAAATTGGAGCCAAAATAAGCCTGCTATCAGGCTCTTTTTTCGTTTTATTTGGTACCTAAAATTGGGAAAGATCACAGGTTACGTATGTGTAGACGAGCCTAAACAAAGTACTAGCTTTTATTATCGTTTTCTTGTGGATTTGACAAAAATGAATCAAAGCGCTTGGGAGTAGACGGCCGAAAACATTTTATAAATATGGTTTTAAAACCCGTTTAAGAATAAATACCAACGTTAGTGTATTGACAGTGCCTAAACTACTTACAGTGCACTATTAGGGTCCCTGCCTCTGAAGTGGTGGAATTAACACTGTTGATAGCCACACATCTGTATTGTCCTTGATCTGATCGGTGAACATCCAGAATTGTCAAACGGTGAGTGTTTCCTGATGAAGTTGTGTTTAGCTTTGGATCTGCTGTTATGTTTAGGACCACATTATCTTTTGTCCATTCAACGCTGGGTTGAGGATTTCCATCTACTGTACAGTTAAAGACAACGTTTTGTTTTTCTATTTTCACCATATTTGTGGGTTGCTTGGTGAACTCAGGTGCATCTGGAAGGATAAAAATACAAAAATACAATGATCTTACAATAATTACAATTAAAACGATCAATACGTTAAGTTCACGACGATAATTGTCATCCTCAAAAAATAACCATTAGTTTATTTGCTTTTGACATGGCCAAATTGTTAATCTGAGCCTTCAAGTTTCTTCCTCAGTTCAGTTAATTTCTTCCTCTTTCATTTTTCTTATGACAGCTTCTTACAAGACAGATGCAAAGCTTGTACTAGTATTCCAAATTTTAGTTTTACCGGACAAGTGCCTCGGTTCGCCTGATGCTAGGAACTTTCCTGAACAAAATATGGCTATGCGCAGTGGAGCTCTAGCAACTGAGCTACAATGGCGGTCGTGGTAAAAAGAGTTACAGTCTATAACTTATGATTTAATCCATGGCCTGCTCTATTTAACAAACAATCCGATTCATAAAACTAAGAAAGACTCTTGATCAAAGGTTGAGACGCTCCCGTTGTGTAAATTGGAGCCAAAATAAGCCTGCTATCAGGCTCTTTTTTCGTTTTATTTGGTACCTAAAATTGGGAAAGATCACAGGTTACGTATGTGTAGACGAGCCTAAACAAAGTACTAGCTTTTATTATCGTTTTCTTGTGGATTTGACAAAAATGAATCAAAGCGCTTGGGAGTAGACGGCCGAAAACATTTTATAAATATGGTTTTAAAACCCGTTTAAGAATAAATACCAACGTTAGTGTATTGACAGGGCCTAAACTACTTACAGTGCACTATTAGGGTCCCTGCCTCTGAAGTGGTGGAATTAACACTGTTGATAGCCACACATCTGTATTGTCCTTGATCTGATCGGTGAACATCCAGAATTGTCAAACGGTGAGTGTTTCCTGATGAAGTTGTGTTTAGCTTTGGATCTGCTGTTATGTTTAGGACCACATTATCTTTTGTCCATTCAACGCTGGGTTGAGGATTTCCATCTACTGTACAGTTAAAGACAACGTTTTGTTTTTCTATTTTCACCATATTTGTGGGTTGCTTGGTGAACTCAGGTGCATCTGGAAGAATACAAATACAAAAATACAATGATCTTACAATAAATACAATTAAAACGATCAATACGTTAAGTTCACGACGATAATTGTCATCCTCAAAATTTAACCATTAGTTTCTTTGCTTTTGACATGGCCAAATTGTTAATCTGAGCCTTCAAGTTTGTTCTTCAGTTTAGTTAATTTCTTCCTCTTTCATTTTTCTTATGACAGCTTCTTACAAGACAGATGCAAAGCTTGTACTAGTATTCCATATTTTAGTTTTACCGGACAAGTGCCTCGGTTCGCCTGATGCTAGGAACTTCCCTGAACAAAATATGGCTATGCGCAGTGGAGCTCTAGCAACTGAGCTACAATGGCGGCCGTGGTAAAAAGAGTTACAGTCTATAACTTGTGATTTAATCCATGGCCTGCTCTATTTAACAAACAATCCGACTCATAAAACTAAGAAATACTCTTGATCAAAGGTTGAGACGCTCCCGTTGTGTAAATTGGAGCCAAAATAAGCCTGCTATCAGGCTCTTTGTTCGTTTTATTTGGTACCTAAAATTGGGAAAGATCACAGGTTACGTATGTGTAGACGAGCCTAAACAAAGTACTAGCTTTTATTATCGTTTTCTTGTGGATTTGACAAAAATGAATCAAAGCGCTTGGGAGTAGACGGCCGAAAACATTTTATAAATATGGTTTTAAAACCCGTTTAAGAATAAATACCAACGTTAGTGTATTGACAGGGCCTAAACTACTTACAGTGCACTATTAGGGTCCCTGCCTCTGAAGTGGTGGAATTAACACTGTTGATAGCCACACATCTGTATTGTCCTTGATCTGATCGGTGAACATCCAGAATTGTCAAACGGTGAGTGTTTCCTGATGAAGTTGTGTTTAGCTTTGGATCTGCTGTTATGTTTAGGACCACATTATCTTTTGTCCATTCAACGCTGGGTTGAGGATTTCCATCTACTGTACAGTTAAAGACAACGTTTTGTTTTTCTATTTTCACCATATTTGTGGGTTGCTTGGTGAACTCAGGTGCATCTGGAAGGATAAAAATACAAAAATACAATGATCTTACAATAATTACAATTAAAACGATCAATACGTTAAGTTCACGACGATAATTGTCATCCTCAAAAAATAACCATTAGTTTATTTGCTTTTGACATGGCCAAATTGTCAATCTGAGCCTTCAAGTTTCTTCCTCAGTTCAGTTAATTTCTTCCTCTTTCATTTTTCTTATGACAGCTTCTTACAAGACAGATGCAAAGCTTGTACTAGTATTCCAAATTTTAGTTTTACCGGACAAGTGCCTCGGTTCGCCTGATGCTAGAAACTTCCCTGAACAAAATATGGCTATGCGCAGTGGAGCTCTAGCAACTGAGCTACAATGGCGGTCGTGGTAAAAAGAGTTACAGTCTATAACTTATGATTTAATCCATGGCCTGCTCTATTTAACAAACAATCCGACTCATAAAACTAAGAAATACTCTTGATCAAAGGTTGAGACGCTCCCGTTGTGTAAATTGGAGCCAAAATAAGCCTGCTATCAGGCTCTTTGTTCGTTTTATTTGGTACCTAAAATTGGGAAAGATCACAGGTTACGTATGTGTAGACGAGCCTAAACAAAGTAGTAGCTTTTATTATCGTTTTCTTGTGGATTTGACAAAAATGAATCAAAGCGCTCGGGAGTAGACGGCCGAAAACATTTTATAAATATGGTTTAAAAACCCGTTTAAGAATAAATACCAACGTTAGTGTATTGACAGGGCTTAAACTACTTACAGTGCACTATTAGGGTCCCTGCCTCTGAAGTGGTGGAATTAACACTGTTGTTAGCCACACATCTGTATTGTCCTTCATCTAATCGGTGAACATCCAGAATTGTCAAACGGTGAGTGTTTCCTGATGAAGTTGTGTTTAGCTTTGGATCTGCTGTTATGTTTAGGACCACATTATCTTTTGTCCATTCAACGCTGGGTTGAGGATTTCCAACTACTGTACAGTTAAAGACAACGTTTTCTTTTTCTATTTTCACCATATTTGTGGGTTGCTTGGTGAACTCAGGTGCATCTGGAAGAATACAAATAGAACAATACAATGATGTTACAATAATTATAATTCAAACGATCAATACGTTCACAATGATAATTTTCATCATCAAAATTTAACCATTAGTTTCCTTGCTTTTGACATGGCCAAATTGTTAATCTAAGCCTTCAAGTTTGTTCTTCAGTTCAGTTAATTTCTTCCTCTTTCATTTTTCTTATGACAGCTTCTTACAAGACAGATGCAAAGCTTGTACAAGTATTCCAAATTTTAGTTTTACCGGACAAGTGCCTCGGTTCGCCTGATGCTAGGAACTTCCCTGAACAAAATATGGCTATGCGCAGTGGAGCTCTAGCAACTGAGCTACAATGGCGGTCGTAGTCAAAAGATTTACAGTCTATAACTTATGATTTAATCCATGGCCTGCTCTATTTAACAAACAATCCGACTCATAAAACTAAGAAAGACTCTTGATCAAAGGTTGAGACGCTCCCGTTGTGTAAATTGGAGCCAAAATAAGCCTGCTATCAGGCTCCTTTTTCGTTTTCTTTGGTACCTAAAATTGGGAAAGATCACAGGTTACGTATGTGTAGACGAGCCTAAACAAAGTACTAGCTTTTATTATCGTTTTCTTGTGGATTTGACAAAAATGAATCAAAGCGCGTGGGAGTAGACGGCCGAAAACATTTTATAAATATGGTTTTAAAACCCGTTTAAGAATAAATACCAACGTTAGTGTATTGACAGGGCCTAAACTACTTACAGTGCACTATTAGGGTCCCTGCCTCTGAAGTGGTGGAATTAACACTGTTGTTAGCCACACATCTGTATTGTCCTTCATCTAATCGGTGAACATCCAGAATTGTCAAACGGTGAGTGTTTCCTAATGAAGTTGTGTTTAGCTTTGGATCTGCTGTTATGTTTAGGACCACATTATCTTTTGTCCATTCAACGCTGGGTTGAGGATTTCCAACTACTGTACAGCTAAAGACAACGTTTTCTTTTTCTATTTTCACCTTATGTGACGGTTGCTTGGTGAACTCAGGTGCATCTGGAAGGATACAAATACAAAAATACAATGATGTTACAATAATTACAATTCAAACGTTCAATACGTTCACAACGATAATTTTCATCATCAAAATTTAACCATTAGTTTCTTTGCTTTTGACATGGCCAAATTGTTAATCTGAGCCTTCAAGTTTGTTCTTCAGTTCAGTTAATTTCTTCCTCTTTCATTTTTCTTATGACAGCCTCTTAAAAGACAGATGCAAAGCTTGTACAAGTATTCCAAATTTTAGTTTTACCGGACAAGTGCCTCGGTTCGCCTGATGCTAGGAACTTCCCTGAACAAAATATGGCTATGCGCAGTGGAGCTCTAGCAACTGAGCTACAATGGCGGTCGTGGTAAAAAGAGTTACAGTCTATAACTTATGATTTAATCCATGGCCTGCTCTATTTAACAAACAATCCGATTCATAAAACTAAGAAAGACTCTTGATCAAAGGTTGAGACGCTCCCGTTGTGTAAATTGGAGCCAAAATAAGCCTGCTATCAGGCTCTTTTTTCGTTTTATTTGGTACTTAAAATTGGGAAAGATCACAGGTTACGTATGTGTAGACGAGCCTAAACAAAGTACTAGCTTTTATTATCGTTTTCTTGTGGATTTGACAAAAATGAATCAAAGCGCTTGGGAGTAGACGGCCGAAAACATTTTATAAATATGGTTTTAAAACCCGTTTAAGAATAAATACCAACGTTAGTGTATTGACAGGGCCTAAACTACTTACAGTGCACTATTAGGGTCCCTGCCTCTGAAGTGGTGGAATTAACACTGTTGATAGCCACACATCTGTATTGTCCTTCATCTAATCGGTGAACATCCAGAATTGTCAAACGGTGAGTGTTTCCTGATGAAGTTGTGTTTAGCTTTGGATCTGCTGTTATGTTTAGGACCACATTATCTTTTGTCCATTCAACGCTGGGTTGAGGATTTCCATCTACTGTACAGTTAAAGACAACGTTTTGTTTTTCTATTTTCACCATATTTGTGGGTTGCTTGGTGAACTCAGGTGCATCTGGAAGGATAAAAATACAAAAATACAATGATCTTACAATAATTACAATTAAAACGATCAATACGTTAAGTTCACGACGATAATTGTCATCCTCAAAAAATAACCATTAGTTTATTTGCTTTTGACATGGCCAAATTGTTAATCTGAGCCTTCAAGTTTCTTCCTCAGTTCAGTTAATTTCTTCCTCTTTCATTTTTCTTATGACAGCTTCTTACAAGACAGATGCAAAGCTTGTACAAGTATTCCAAATTTTAGTTTTACCGGACAAGTGCCTCGGTTCGCCTGATGCTAGGAACTTCCCTGAACAAAATATGGGTATGCGCAGTGGAGCTCTAGCAACTGAGCTACAATGGCGGTCGTGGTGAAAAGAGTTACAGTCTATAACTTATGATTTAATCCATGGCCTGCTCTATTTAACAAACAATCCGACTCATAAAACTAAGAAAGACTCTTGATCAAAGGTTGAGACGCTCCCGTTGTGTAAATTGGAGCCAAAATAAGTCTGCTATCAGGCTCTTTTTTCGTTTTATTTGGTACCTAAAATTGGGAAAGATCACAGGTTACGTATGTGTAGACGAGCCTAAACAAAGTACTAGCTTTTATTATCGTTTTCTTGTGGATTTGACAAAAATGAATCAAAGCGCTTGGGAGTAGACGGCCGAAACAGGGCCTAAACTACTTACAGTGCACTATTAGGGTCCCTGCCTCTGAAGTGGTGGAATTAACACTGTTGTTAGCCACACATCTGTATTGTCCTTCATCTAATCGGTGAACATCCAGAATTGTCAAACGGTGAGTGTTTCCTAATGAAGTTGTGTTTAGCTTTGGATCTGCTGTTATGTTTAGGACCACATTATCTTTTGTCCATTCAACGCTGGGTTGAGGATTTCCAACTACTGTACAGCTAAAGACAACGTTTTCTTTTTCTATTTTCACCTTATTTGTCGGTTGCTTGGTGAACTCAGGTGCATCTGGAAGAATACAAATAGAACAATACAATGATGTTACAATAATTATAATTCAAACGATCAATACGTTCACAATGATAATTTTCATCATCAAAATTTAACCATTAGTTTCTTTGCTTTTGACATGGCCAAATTGTTAATCTGAGCCTTCAAGTTTGTTCTTCAGTTCAGTTAATTTCTTCCTCTTTCATTTTTCTTATGACAGCCTCTTAAAAGACAGATGCAAAGCTTGTACAAGTATTCCAAATTTTAGTTTTACCGGACAAGTGCCTCGGTTCGCCTGATGCTAGGAACTTCCCTGAACAAAATATGGCTATGCGCAGTGGAGCTCTAGCAACTGAGCTACAATGGCGGTCGTGGTAAAAAGAGTTACAGTCTATAACTTATGATTTAATCCATGGCCTGCTCTATTTAACAAACAATCCCATTCATAAAACTAAGAAATACTCTTGATCAAAGGTTGAGACGCTCCCGTTGTGTAAATTGGAGCCAAAATAAGCCTGCTATCAGGCTCTTTTTTCGTTTTATTTGGTACCTAAAATTGGGAAAGATCACAGGTTACGTATGTGTAGACGAGCCTAAACAAAGTACTAGCTTTTATTATCGTTTTCTTGTGGATTTGACAAAAATGAATCAAAGCGCGTGGGAGTAGACGGCCGAAAACATTTTATAAATATGGTTTTAAAACCCGTTTAAGAATAAATACCAACGTTAGTGTATTGACAGGGCCTAAACTACTTACAGTGCACTATTAGGGTCCCTGCCTCTGAAGTGGTGGAATTAACACTGTTGTTAGCCACACATCTGTATTGTCCTTCATCTAATCGGTGAACATCCAGAATTGTCAAACGGTGAGTGTTTCCCAATGAAGTTGTGTTTAGCTTTGGATCTGCTGTTATGTTTAGGACCACATTATCTTTTGTCCATTCAACGCTGGGTTGAGGATTTCCAACTACTGTACAGCTAAAGACAACGTTTTCTTTTTCTATTTTCACCTTATTTGACGGTTGCTTGGTGAACTCAGGTGCATCTGGAAGGATACAAATACAAAAATACAATGATGTTACAATAACTACAATTCAAACGTTCAATACGTTCACAACGATAATTTTCATCATCAAAATTTAACCATTAGTTTCTTTGCTTTTGACATGGCCAAATTGTTAATCTGAGCCTTCAAGTTTGTTCTTCAGTTCAGTTAATTTCTTCCTCTTTCATTTTTCTTATGACAGCCTCTTAAAAGACAGATGCAAAGCTTGTACAAGTATTCCAAATTTTAGTTTTACCGGACAAGTGCCTCGGTTCGCCTGATGCTAGGAACTTCCCTGAACAAAATATGGCTATGCGCAGTGGAGCTCTAGCAACTGAGCTACAATGGCGGTCGTGGTAAAAAGAGTTACAGTCTATAACTTATGATTTAATCCATGGCCTGCTCTATTTAACAAACAATCCGATTCATAAAACTAAGAAAGACTCTTGATCAAAGGTTGAGACGCTCCCGTTGTGTAAATTGGAGCCAAAATAAGCCTGCTATCAGGCTCTTTTTTCGTTTTATTTGGTACTTAAAATTGGGAAAGATCACAGGTTACGTATGTGTAGACGAGCCTAAACAAAGTACTAGCTTTTATTATCGTTTTCTTGTGGATTTGACAAAAATGAATCAAAGCGCTTGGGAGTAGACGGCCGAAAACATTTTATAAATATGGTTTTAAAACCCGTTTAAGAATAAATACCAACGTTAGTGTATTGACAGGGCCTAAACTACTTACAGTGCACTATTAGGGTCCCTGCCTCTGAAGTGGTGGAATTAACACTGTTGATTGCCACACATCTGTATTGTCCTTCATCTAATCGGTGAACATCCAGAATTGTCAAACGGTGAGTGTTTCCTAATGAAGTTGTGTTTAGCTTTGGATCTGCTGTTATGTTTAGGACCACATTATCTTTTGTCCATTCAACGCTGGGTTGAGGATTTCCATCTACTGTACAGTTAAAGACAACGTTTTGTTTTTCTATTTTCACCATATTTGTGGGTTGCTTGGTGAACTCAGGTGCATCTGGAAGGATAAAAATACAAAAATACAATGATCTTACAATAATTACAATTAAAACGATCAATACGTTAAGTTCACGACGATAATTGTCATCCTCAAAAAATACCCATTAGTTTATTTGCTTTTGACATGGCCAAATTGTTAATCTGAGCCTTCAAGTTTCTTCCTCAGTTCAGTTAATTTCTTCCTCTTTCATTTTTCTTATGACAGCTTCTTACAAGACAGATGCAAAGCTTGTACAAGTATTCCAAATTTTAGTTTTACCGGACAAGTGCCTCGGTTCGCCTGATGCTAGGAACTTCCCTGAACAAAATATGGGTATGCGCAGTGGAGCTCTAGCAACTGAGCTACAATGGCGGTCGTGGTGAAAAGAGTTACAGTCTATAACTTATGATTTAATCCATGGCCTGCTCTATTTAACAAACAATCCGACTCATAAAACTAAGAAAGACTCTTGATCAAAGGTTGAGACGCTCCCGTTGTGTAAATTGGAGCCAAAATAAGTCTGCTATCAGGCTCTTTTTTCGTTTTATTTGGTACCTAAAATTGGGAAAGATCACAGGTTACGTATGTGTAGACGAGCCTAAACAAAGTACTAGCTTTTATTATCGTTTTCTTGTGGATTTGACAAAAATGAATCAAAGCGCTTGGGAGTAGACGGCCGAAACAGGGCCTAAACTACTTACAGTGCACTATTAGGGTCCCTGCCTCTGAAGTGGTGGAATTAACACTGTTGTTAGCCACACATCTGTATTGTCCTTCATCTAATCGGTGAACATCCAGAATTGTCAAACGGTGAGTGTTTCCTAATGAAGTTGTGTTTAGCTTTGGATCTGCTGTTATGTTTAGGACCACATTATCTTTTGTCCATTCAACGCTGGGTTGAGGATTTCCAACTACTGTACAGCTAAAGACAACGTTTTCTTTTTCTATTTTCACCTTATTTGTCGGTTGCTTGGTGAACTCAGGTGCATCTGGAAGAATACAAATAGAACAATACAATGATGTTACAATAATTATAATTCAAACGATCAATACGTTCACAATGATAATTTTCATCATCAAAATTTAACCATTAGTTTCTTTGCTTTTGACATGGCCAAATTGTTAATCTGAGCCTTCAAGTTTGTTCTTCAGTTCAGTTAATTTCTTCCTCTTTCATTTTTCTTATGACAGCCTCTTAAAAGACAGATGCAAAGCTTGTACAAGTATTCCAAATTTTAGTTTTACCGGACAAGTGCCTCGGTTCGCCTGATGCTAGGAACTTCCCTGAACAAAATATGGCTATGCGCAGTGGAGCTCTAGCAACTGAGCTACAATGGCGGTCGTGGTAAAAAGAGTTACAGTCTATAACTTATGATTTAATCCATGGCCTGCTCTATTTAACAAACAATCCCATTCATAAAACTAAGAAATACTCTTGATCAAAGGTTGAGACGCTCCCGTTGTGTAAATTGGAGCCAAAATAAGCCTGCTATCAGGCTCTTTTTTCGTTTTATTTGGTACCTAAAATTGGGAAAGATCACAGGTTACGTATGTGTAGACGAGCCTAAACAAAGTACTAGCTTTTATTATCGTTTTCTTGTGGATTTGACAAAAATGAATCAAAGCGCTTGGGAGTAGACGGCCGAAAACATTTTATAAATATGGTTTTAAAACCCGTTTAAGAATAAATACCAACGTTAGTGTATTGACAGGGCCTAAACTACTTACAGTGCACTATTAGGGTCCCTGCCTCTGAAGTGGTGGAATTAACACTGTTGATAGCCACACATCTGTATTGTCCTTGATCTGATCGGTGAACATCCAGAATTGTCAAACGGTGAGTGTTTCCTGATGAAGTTGTGTTTAGCTTTGGATCTGCTGTTATGTTTAGGACCACATTATCTTTTGTCCATTCAACGCTGGGTTGAGGATTTCCATCTACTGTACAGTTAAAGACAACGTTTTGTTTTTCTATTTTCACCATATTTGTGGGTTGCTTGGTGAACTCAGGTGCATCTGGAAGGATAAAAATACAAAAATACAATGATCTTACAATAATTACAATTAAAACGATCAATACGTTAAGTTCACGACGATAATTGTCATCCTCAAAAAATAACCATTAGTTTATTTGCTTTTGACATGGCCAAATTGTTAATCTGAGCCTTCAAGTTTCTTCCTCAGTTCAGTTAATTTCTTCCTCTTTCATTTTTCTTATGACAGCTTCTTACAAGACAGATGCAAAGCTTGTACTAGTATTCCAAATTTTAGTTTTACCGGACAAGTGCCTCGGTTCGCCTGATGCTAGGAACTTCCCTGAACAAAATATGGCTATGCGCAGTGGAGCTCTAGCAACTGAGCTACAATGGCGGTCGTGGTAAAAAGAGTTACAGTCTATAACTTATGATTTAATCCATGGCCCGCTCTATTTAACAAACAATCCGACTCATAAAACTAAGAAATACTCTTGATCAAAGGTTGAGACGCTCCCGTTGTGTAAATTGGAGCCAAAATAAGCCTGCTATCAGGCTCTTTGTTCGTTTTATTTGGTACCTAAAATTGGGAAAGATCACAGGTTACGTATGTGTAGACGAGCCTAAACAAATTAGTAGCTTTTATTATCGTTTTCTTGTGGATTTGACAAAAATGAATCAAAGCGCTCGGGAGTAGACGGCCGAAAACATTTTATAAAAATGGTTTAAAAACCCGTTTAAGAATAAATACCAACGTTAGTGTATTGACAGGGCCTAAACTACTTACAGTGCACTATTAGGGTCCCTGCCTCTGAAGTGGTGGAATTAACACTGTTGTTAGCCACACATCTGTATTGTCCTTCATCTAATCGGTGAACATCCAGAATTGTCAAACGGTGAGTGTTTCCTGATGAAGTTGTGTTTAGCTTTGGATCTGCTGTTATGTTTAGGACCACATTATCTTTTGTCCATTCAACGCTGGGTTGAGGATTTCCAACTACTGTACAGTTAAAGACAACGTTTTCTTTTTCTATTTTCACCATATTTGTGGGTTGCTTGGTGAACTCAGGTGCATCTGGAAGAATACAAATAGAACAATACAATGATGTTACAATAATTATAATTCAAACGATCAATACGTTCACAATGATAATTTTCATCATCAAAATTTAACCATTAGTTTCTTTGCTTTTGACATGGCCAAATTGTTAATCTGAGCCTTCAAGTTTGTTCTTCAGTTCAGTTAATTTCTTCCTCTTTCATTTTTCTTATGACAGCTTCTTACAAGACAGATGCAAAGCTTGTACAAGTATTCCAAATTTTAGTTTTACCGGACAAGTGCCTCGGTTCGCCTGATGCTAGGAACTTCCCTGAACAAAATATGGCTATGCGCAGTGGAGCTCTAGCAACTGAGCTACAATGGCGGTCGTGGTGAAAAGAGTTACAGTCTATAACTTATGATTTAATCCATGGCCTGCTCTATTTAACAAACAATCCGACTCATAAAACTAAGAAAGACTCTTGATCAAAGGTTGAGACGCTCCCGTTGTGTAAATTGGAGCCAAAATAAGTCTGCTATCAGGCTCTTTTTTCGTTTTATTTGGTACCTAAAATTGGGAAAGATCACAGGTTACGTATGTGTAGACGAGCCTAAACAAAGTACTAGCTTTTATTATCGTTTTCTTGTGGATTTGACAAAAATGAATCAAAGCGCTTGGGAGTAGACGGCCGAAACAGGGCCTAAACTACTTACAGTGCACTATTAGGGTCCCTGCCTCTGAAGTGGTGGAATTAACACTGTTGTTAGCCACACATCTGTATTGTCCTTCATCTAATCGGTGAACATCCAGAATTGTCAAACGGTGAGTGTTTCCTAATGAAGTTGTGTTTAGCTTTGGATCTGCTGTTATGTTTAGGACCACATTATCTTTTGTCCATTCAACGCTGGGTTGAGGATTTCCAACTACTGTACAGCTAAAGACAACGTTTTCTTTTTCTATTTTCACCTTATTTGTCGGTTGCTTGGTGAACTCAGGTGCATCTAGAAGAATACAAATAGAACAATACAATGATGTTACAATAATTATAATTCAAACGATCAATAGGTTCACAATGATAATTTTCATCATCAAAATTTAACCATTAGTTTCTTTGCTTTTGACATGGCCAAATTGTTAATCTGAGCCTTCAAGTTTGTTCTTCAGTTCAGTTAATTTCTTCCTCTTTCATTTTTCTTATGACAGTCTCTTAAAAGACAGATGCAAAGCTTGTACAAGTATTCCAAATTTTAGTTTTACCGGACAAGTGCCTCGGTTCGCCTGATGCTAGGAACTTCCCTGAACAAAATATGGCTATGCGCAGTGGAGCTCTAGCAACTGAGCTACAATGGCGGTCGTGGTAAAAAGAGTTACAGTCTATAACTTATGATTTAATCCATGGCCTGCTCTATTTAACAAACAATCCCATTCATAAAACTAAGAAATACTCTTGATCAAAGGTTGAGACGCTCCCGTTGTGTAAATTGGAGCCAAAATAAGCCTGCTATCAGGCTCTTTTTTCGTTTTATTTGGTACCTAAAATTGGGAAAGATCACAGGTTACGTATGTGTAGACGAGCCTAAACAAAGTACTAGCTTTTATTATCGTTTTCTTGTGGATTTGACAAAAATGAATCAAAGCGCTTGGGAGTAGACGGCCGAAAACATTTTATAAATATGGTTTCAAAACCCGTTTAAGAATAAATACCAACGTTAGTGTATTGACAGGGCCTAAACTACTTACAGTGCACTATTAGGGTCCCTGCCTCTGAAGTGGTGGAATTAACACTGTTGATAGCCACACATCTGTATTGTCCTTGATCTGATCGGTGAACATCCAGAATTGTCAAACGGTGAGTGTTTCCTGATGAAGTTGTGTTTAGCTTTGGATCTGCTGTTATGTTTAGGACCACATTATCTTTTGTCCATTCAACGCTGGGTTGAGGATTTCCATCTACTGTACAGTTAAAGACAACGTTTTGTTTTTCTATTTTCACCATATTTGTGGGTTGCTTGGTGAACTCAGGTGCATCTGGAAGGATAAAAATACAAAAATACAATGATCTTACAATAATTACAATTAAAACGATCAATACGTTAAGTTCACGACGATAATTGTCATCCTCAAAAAATAACCATTAGTTTATTTGCTTTTGACATGGCCAAATTGTTAATCTGAGCCTTCAAGTTTCTTCCTCAGTTCAGTTAATTTCTTCCTCTTTCATTTTTCTTATGACAGCTTCTTACAAGACAGATGCAAAGCTTGTACTAGTATTCCAAATTTTAGTTTTACCGGACAAGTGCCTCGGTTCGCCTGATGCTAGGAACTTCCCTGAACAAAATATGGCTATGCGCAGTGGAGCTCTAGCAACTGAGCTACAATGGCGGTCGTGGTAAAAAGAGTTACAGTCTATAACTTATGATTTAATCCATGGCCTGCTCTATTTAACAAACAATCCGACTCATAAAACTAAGAAATACTCTTGATCACAGGTTGAGACGCTCCCGTTGTGTAAATTGGAGCCAAAATAAGCCTGCTATCAGGCTCTTTGTTCGTTTTATTTGGTACCTAAAATTGGGAAAGATCACAGGTTACGTATGTGTAGACGAGCCTAAACAAATTAGTAGCTTTTATTATCGTTTTCTTGTGGATTTGACAAAAATGAATCAAAGCGCTCGGGAGTAGACGGCCGAAAACATTTTATAAAAATGGTTTAAAAACCCGTTTAAGAATAAATACCAACGTTAGTGTATTGACAGGGCCTAAACTACTTACAGTGCACTATTAGGGTCCCTGCCTCTGAAGTGGTGGAATTAACACTGTTGTTAGCCACACATCTGTATTGTCCTTCATCTAATCGGTGAACATCCAGAATTGTCAAACGGTGAGTGTTTCCTAATGAAGTTGTGTTTAGCTTTGGATCTGCTGTTATGTTTAGGACCACATTATCTTTTGTCCATTCAACGCTGGGTTGAGGATTTCCAACTACTGTACAGCTAAAGACAACGTTTTCTTTTTCTATTTTCACCATATTTGTGGGTTGCTTGGTGAACTCAGGTGCATCTGGAAGGATACAAATACAAAAATACAATGATGTTACAATAATTACAATTCAAACGTTCAATACGTTCACAACGATAATTTTCATCATCAAAATTTAACCATTAGTTTCTTTGCTTTTGACATGGCCAAATTGTTAATCTGAGCCTTCAAGTTTCTTCCTCAGTTCAGTTAATTTCTTCCTCTTTCATTTTTCTTACGACAGCCTCTTAAAAGACAGATGCAAAGCTTGTACAAGTATTCCAAATTTTAGTTTTACCGGACAAGTGCCTCGGTTCGCCTGATGCTAGGAACTTCCCTGAACAAAATATGGCTATGCGCAGTGGAGCTCTAGCAACTGAGCTACAATGGCGGTCGTGGTAAAAAGAGTTACAGTCTATAACTTATGATTTAATCCATGGCCTGCTCTATTTAACAAACAATCCGACTCATAAAACTAAGAAATACTCTTGATCAAAGGTTGAGACGCTCCCGTTGTGTAAATTGGAGCCAAAATAAGCCTGCTATCAGGCTCTTTTTTCGTTTTATTTGGTACCTAAAATTGGGAAAGATCACAGGTTACGTATGTGTAGACGAGCCTAAACAAAGTACTAGCTTTTATTATCGTTTTCTTGTGGATTTGACAAAAATGAATCAAAGCGCTTGGGAGTAGACGGCCGAAAACATTTTATAAATATGGTTTTAAAACCCGTTTAAGAATAAATACCAACGTTAGTGTATTGACAGGGCCTAAACTACTTACAGTGCACTATTAGGGTCCCTGCCTCTGAAGTGGTGGAATTAACACTGTTGATAGCCACACATCTGTATTGTCCTTCATCTGATCGGTGAACATCCAGAATTGTCAAACGGTGAGTGTTTCCTGATGAAGTTGTGTTTAGCTTTGGATCTGCTGTTATGTTTAGGACCACATTATCTTTTGTCCATTCAACGCTGGGTTGAGGATTTCCATCTACTGTACAGTTAAAGACAACGTTTTGTTTTCTATTTTCACCATATTTGTGGGTTGCTTGGTGAACTCAGGTGCATCTGGAAGAATACAAATACAAAAATACAATGATCTTACAATAATTACAATTAAAACGATCAATACGTTAAGTTCACGACGATAATTGTCATCCTCAAAATTTAACCATTAGTTTCTTTGCTTTTGACATGGCCAAATTGTTAATCTGAGCCTTCAAGTTTGTTCTTCAGTTCAGTTAATTTCTTCCTCTTTCATTTTTCTTATGACAGCTTCTTACAAGACAGATGCAAAGCTTGTACTAGTATTCCAAATTTTAGTTTTACCGGACAAGTGCCTCGGTTCGCCTGATGCTAGGAACTTCCCTGAACAAAATATGGCTATGCGCAGTGGAGCTCTAGCAACTGAGCTACAATGGCGGTCGTGGTAAAAAGAGTTACAGTCTATAACTTATGATTTAATCCATGGCCTGCTCTATTTAACAAACAATCCGACTCATAAAACTAAGAAATACTCTTGATCAAAGGTTGAGACGCTCCCGTTGTGTAAATTGGAGCCAAAATAAGCCTGCTATCAGGCTCTTTTTTCGTTTTCTTTGGTACCTAAAATTGGGAAAGATCACAGGTTACGTATGTGTAGACGAGCCTAAACAAAGTACTAGCTTTTATTATCGTTTTCTTGTGGATTTGACAAAAATGAATCAAAGCGCGTGGGAGTAGACGGCCGAAACAGGGCCTAAACTACTTACAGTGCACTATTAGGGTCCCTGCCTCTGAAGTGGTGGAATTAACACTGTTGTTAGCCACACATCTGTATTGTCCTTCATCTAATCGGTGAACATCCAGAATTGTCAAACGGTGAGTGTTTCCTAATGAAGTTGTGTTTAGCTTTGGATCTGCTGTTATGTTTAGGACCACATTATCTTTTGTCCATTCAACGCTGGGTTGAGGATTTCCAACTACTGTACAGCTAAAGACAACGTTTTCTTTTCTATTTTCACCTTATTTGTCGGTTGCTTGGTGAACTCAGGTGCATCTGGAAGGATACAAATACAAAAATACAATGATGTTACAATAATTACAATTCAAACGTTCAATACGTTCAGAACGATAATTTTCATCATCAAAATTTAACCATTAGTTTCTTTGCTTTTGACATGGCCAAATTGTTAATCTGAGCCTTCAAGTTTGTTCTTCAGTTCAGTTAATTTCTTCCTCTTTCATTTTTCTTACGACAGCCTTTTACAAGACAGATGCAAAGCTTGTACAAGTATTCCAAATTTTAGTTTTACCGGACAAGTGCCTCGGTTCGCCTGATGCTAGGAACTTCCCTGAACAAAATATGGCTATGCGCAGTGGAGCTTAGCAACTGAGCTACAATGGCGGCCGTGGTAAAAAGAGTTACAGTCTATAACTTATGATTTAATCCATGGCCTGCTCTATTTAACAAACAATCCGACTCATAAAACTAAGAAATACTCTTGATCAAAGGTTGAGACGCTCCCGTTGTGTAAATTAGAGCCAAAATAAGCCTGCTATCAGGCTCTTTTTTCGTTTTCTTTGGTACCTAAAATTGGGAAAGATCACAGGTTACGTATGTGTAGACGAGCCTAACAAAGTACTAGCTTTTATTATCGTTTTCTTGTGGATTTGACAAAAATGAATCAAAGCGCTTGGGAGTAGACGGCCGAAAACATTTTATAAATATGGTTTTAAAACCCGTTTAAGAATAAATACCAACGTTAGTGTATTGACAGGACTTAAACTACTTACAGTGCACTATTAGGGTCCCTGCCTCTGAAGTGGAGGAATTAACACTGTTGATAGCCACACATCTGTATTGTCCTTGATCTGATCGGTGAACATCCAGAATTGTCAAACGGTGAGTGTTTCCTGATGAAGTTGTGTTTAGCTTTGGAATTGCTGTTATGTTTAGGACCACATTATCTTTTGTCCATTCAACGCTGGGTTGAGGATTTCCATCTACTGTACAGTTAAAGCAACGTTTTCTTTTTCTATTTTCACCATATTTGTGGGTTGCTTGGTGAACTCAGGTGCATCTGGAAGAATACAAATACAAAAATACAATGATCTTACAATAATTACAATTAAAACGATCAATACGTTAAGTTAACGACGATAATTGTCATCCAAAATTTAACCATTAGTTTCTTTGCTTTTCACATGGCCAAATTGTTAATCTAAGCCTTCAAGTTTGTTCTTCAGTTCAGTTAATTTCTTCCTCTTTCATTTTTCTTATGACAGCTTCTTACAAGACAGATGCAAAGCTTGTACTAGTATTCCATATTGTAGCGGAGCTATCGCCGGGCCGAAGGCCCGGCTGCGCAGCTCCATACTCATAGAACCGATGCCCGCATTTTTCATGGTCATGGCTAGCGGAATGTTTCGCGGGCGCGTGTGTGTGCCGCACGCGCCCGTGTTGGGCAATTTTGAAACCAAAGCGAGGCTGTGTTTTTCGCGAGGCTACATGGCCAATGTGACGTGAGCTTGGTAAACACGTCAGTTGGAGCTGTGTTTAGCGGAGAAAACCGTTTTAAAGTATTTCCTTGCATTTTTTCGCGGTTTGCTACTCAAGACAGGTTTCACATTTTTCAAACAGTGGTCAAGACCGCATTTGAGGCTGCGTAGCTCTGCAAATCAAGCGTTTTTGGAGGAATATAGAGCTAAGTGCTTATTTTTAAACGTGATTTCGTTTTAAATTGAAGCTAGTAGCTCGTCGAAGCATTTGTTTGCAACTAAACTCTTTTGAGTTTAATTATTGTGCTTCCGACCTTTTCGCCTTAGTTTAAAAGCTTAATATCATTAGTTTACTGTTCTATATTGTGCAATTTTTTAGGTTATATGTTGGCTACACAGCCGTCAGCTCGGTAAACACTTTAAAAGTTGGATCTTTCGCAGTGTTTAGCGGAGCAGTAAAGTCGTTATTTCTCCGCATTTTTTCGTGGTTTGCTACTCAAGACAGGGATAATTAATTAATTAAGGGATACTCAGAAGCCGCTTCAGTGGAAAAAGAGGAACTTTCAGGGATAAAATCTTGCTTCGAGGAACCCTCATACGTTTTTATCAATGCAGGAGCAATGCGGGAAGATGTCTTGTTTTTATTACGGATTTCAGATTTCAGAACCGAAGAAGCGGAGTTTTAACGAATTTCCAAGCGGTCCAGTGACTTAAAGGTAAAATAAATCACATTTTACGATGGGAATTTATGTTGATATCAATTTTTGATTGACTTTTCCTTTGTGTTCTCTTAAATTTTGGAGACATGTTTATGAAACGTGCTCAAATTAAGTCGTGTTTGTTATCTTGAATTTCATCGAGGACAGCTCTGCCTTGATGCGCTATTAATGGTATACGTGTTTTTAAACATAAACTAATGAGATTTGAATAACATTTTTCGAAAGAAGATTGTGTTGTCCATTTTTATGTGTTTGTTCATTCATTACATGGATTGAAAAGCGATTTTATGTAAACAAAACAAGACTTAGATTTTCGTCAGGCTTCACTCGCGTCGCCTTATGCAAATATGTTTGTGTATTTTTGCAATTTTGATTTCCAAATCAGTTTCTCGGGCAATTTTTGACAAACAAAAACTGTATTTTATTCGGAAAGTAGTCGTACTAGTTATTCTAGACAGAGAAAAGTTGTTTTTGTGAACTTTGTACTGTGTAGACTGTCGGGTAATACTGTTTTTTGAGAATTGCTAAAATTGAAAAATAGCCCGGTCGTCAATCTTAATCCTTTCATCTTAGTTAAGTTTCACCTTAGTTAAGCTTGTTCCTTTTCTCCAGCTCATTTCGATTTTTACCGTAATTTGTACTTGCAATAACCTGTTAATTTAACATTGCAAACCGAATTTTTGAACAAACTTGAAAACAGATTAAGTGAGAGCGAAATTTTATCCTGCGAATGATTTTTATCTTTGGCTGAAATAATACCCACGCAATGCGTGGACTTTCTTCAGGGAAAACCCCCAGTTCAGACGGATTACCTCAAGAATTTTACGCTAAATTCTGGGATCTTTTAGGCCCTATTCTGTTCGAAATTATAAATATAGTTTGGAAAATAATTCTGTCAGTGATTCAATGGAAGGAAGCGTGACTAGATTACTTTACAAGAAAGATGATAAGAAAAACCTCAAAAATTGGTGGCCCGGCCATTTCGCTACTCAATGTTGATTACAAAATTTGTTCAAAAGCTCTAACAGACTTTCAAAAGTGTTACCCTCGATTATTCAAGAAGATCAAACTTGTTCGTCCCAGGTAGGACGATTTTTGAGAATTTATTTCTCTTGTGTGACACTCTAGATTATATAAATATTACCAAGTATCTTGCTGAATATTGATCAAGAGAAAGCCTTTGACAGGGTAGAAAAACATTGGTAAACTTTTTACCAATGTTTTAAGTCGTTTTGCATTTTGCCCTAATTTCCAGCGTCGATTTCTACATTTAATGGTTTTTTGACTAAAGAAATTCCACTCGAGTGGGGGGTGAGGCAGGGAGATCCCCGGTCTCCACTTTTGTACGTTTTATGCGCAGACGTTTTGGCTACCAGTATAAGAAAGGATGATACTATTGAAGGTTTTCTCTTCCAGAAGCCTGAGGAAAGCGTTTTAAAATTCACCAATGAATGCGGATGACTCCACATGTTTTATAAACGATATTTTTTCTCTAGACAAATTGTTTAGTTTACTTCACAAATACCAGACAGGTACAGGGACTAAATTAAATGTGGCAAAGAGTACAGAAGCCATGAAGTTAGGAGCTTGGTGCTCACGTCCGGACACTCCTTATGGCCTGACGTGGGTGTCAAGAATGCGAATCTTGGGTGTCTGGTTTAGCAATGGTACTGCAAATGTGGAACCAGATAACTGGTTACCACGCCTTTCCAAGCTAGATTAAAATTTGAACCTGTGGAAGGGTGTGGGGTGTTTTCACTCCCACCCTATCGGCACTACTCAATACTAGGTTTTTAGTCAATGTTAAGACTATTTTCTTTTACCTAATGGACTTCTGCTGACGACGAGAATGACATGCGAGCACGCTTTTTCATTAAGACCATACTTTATGGTATATGGGTTTTTCGAAACAAAGCAAACTTTTCACAATGGCACCGAGAACTCTCGGGCCACTGTAAGGGACATAAGGAATGACATCACAACACAGTTGCAAATTGACCGGGGGGGGGGTACTTTGCACATTTTTGGGCGGGGGTGTGCCGCTGGGACTCTGAGACCCTTAACCTATACTATACCATTTTAGCTGCATTTTGCAACCTATTCTAGACTAAACACCGAAAAATCCTACCCTATCCTAGACCTTTTCTAGACTCGCTCTTTTGCAGAAACTCGTTCACTATCACAGTCTAAGGTACCAGGGGTCAGTAAAAATGTCGTACAACACACCTTACCGATTATTAAATGCCATGCATTTGCCAGTAAACCTCGTCTAGTGTCTCTTGTCTAAATTCTTCATGCAACTGATCAGTTTTGCAGAAAATGATACCCTATTCTAGACCAAAAATCTCTGATTACTATACCCTATCCCAGACTAAACTGTCTGAAAACCATACCCTTCACACGGCACATACCTATATAGCTCATATATGGGAGTACCCCCCCCCCCCCCCAACGCGAACAGAAATTTTCTGCTTTGTGGTGTCATCCGAATATTTGTGGAATACAACAGTCAAAGCTTGTGACTAATAATTTAGGTACTGGCAACTCATCATTCATTACCAGAAATGACTAAAGTAATCAGAAAGGACTTTCAAGTGGACCAAACGACCGGAAATGAATTTTATAAATAATCCCTTATGGACTAGACTTTCAAGTGACTGTAAACCGGAACTGACCTTGTATTATTGTAACCGGAAATGGCTAGCTTTAACTCAGGATGCCTTGTAACCGGAAATGACTAGCCTCTCAGGATAATATTGTAAACTTTAGGGATTTGTTATTGATAAATAAAACATTTTAAAAGAAAAAAAAATTTGTTGTGTTTAGCGGAGAAAACGGTTTGCAAAATCATTTTTCCCTGCTTTTTTTGCGGTTTGCTACTCAAGAGAGGTTTCACATTTCTCAAACAGTGTGCTTTTGTGGAATTTGCACATCTAAATGTAATGTGCAGACGGTCGTGTAATAAGCTTACTGTTTTTGAGAATTGCTAAAATTGAAAAATAGCCTGGTCGTCAAGCGTAATTCTAATTTTTCTTGTGCTTCCGACCTTTCACCTAAGTTAAGCTTATCAACATCGTTTCTGTTCAGAGAGCTCCACTGTTAGGCTAAGCCTATCTATAAATATTAGTTTTACCGGACAAGTGCCTCGGTTCGCCTGATGCTAGGAACTTCCCTGAACAAAATATGGCTATGTGCAGTGGAGCTCTAGCAACTGAGCTACAATGGCGGCCGTGGTAAAAAGAGTTACAGTCTATAACTTATGATTTAATCAATGGCCTGCTCTATTTAACAAACAATCCGATTCATAAAACTAAGAAAGACTCTTGATCAAAGGTTGAGACGCTCCCGTTGTGTAAATTGGAGCCAAAATAAGCCTGCTATAAGGCTCTTTTTTCGTTTTATTTGGTACCTAAAATTGGGAAAGATCACAGGTTACGTATGTGTAGACGAGCCTAAACAAAGTACTAGCTTTTATTATCGTTTTCTTGTGGATTGTGACAAAAATGAATCAAAGCGCGTGGGAGTAGACGGCCGAAAACATTTTATAAATATGGTTTTAAAACCCGTTTAAGAATAAATACCAACGTTAGCGTATTGACAGGGCCTAAACTACTTACAGTGCACTATTAGGGTCCCTGCCTCTGAAGTGGTGGGATTAACACTGTTGATAGCCACACATCTGTATTGTCCTTGATCTGATCGGTGAACATCCAGAATTGTCAAACGGTGAGTGTTTCCTGATGAAGTTGTGTTTAGCTTTGGAATTGCTGTTATGTTTAGGACCACATTATCTTTTGTCCATTCAACGCTGGGTTGAGGATTTCCATCTACTGTACAGTTAAAGACAACGTTTTCTTTTTCTATTTTCACCATATTTGTGGGTTGCTTGGTGAACTCAGGTGCATCTGGAAGAATACAAATACAAAAATACAATGATCTTACAATAATTACAATTAAAACGATCAATACGTTAAGTTCAAGACGATAATTGTCATCCTCAAAATTTAACCATTAGTTTCTTTGCTTTTGACATGGCCAAATTGTTAATCTGAGCCTTCAAGTTTGTTCTTCAGTTCAGTTAATTTCTTCCTCTTTCATTTTTCTGATGACAGCTTCTTACAAGACAGATGCAAAGCTTGTACTAGTATTCCATATTTTAGTTTTACCGGACAAGTGCCTCGGTTCGCCTGATGCTAGGAACTTCCCTCAACAAAATATGGCTATGCGCAGTGGAGCTCTAGCAACTGAGCTACAATGGCGGCCGTGGTAATCAGAGTTACAGTCTATAACTTATGATTTAATCCATGGCCTGCTCTATTTAACAAACAATCCGACTCATAAAACTAAGAAATACTCTTGATCAAAGGTTGAGACGCTCCCGTTGTGTAAATTGGAGCCAAAATAAGCCTGCTATCAGGCTCTTTTTTCGTTTTCTTTGGTACCTAAAATTGGGAAAGATCACAGGTTACGTATGTGTAGACGAGCCTAAACAAAGTACTAGCTTTTATTATCGTTTTCTTGTGGATTTGACAAAAATGAATCAAAGCGCGTGGGAGTAGACGGCCGAAACAGGGCCTAAACTACTTACAGTGCACTATTAGGGTCCCTGCCTCTGAAGTGGTGGAATTAACACTGTTGTTAGCCACACATCTGTACTGTCCTTCATCTAATCGGTGAACATCCAGAATTGTCAAACGGTGAGTGTTTCCTAATGAAGTTGTGTTTAGCTTTGGATCTGGTGTTATGTTTAGGACCACATTATCTTTTGTCCATTCAACGCTGGGTTGAGGATTTCCAACTACTGTACAGCTAAAGACAACGTTTTCTTTTTCTATTTTCACCATATTTGTGGGTTGCTTGGTGAACTCAGGTGCATCTGGAAGGATACAAATACAAAAATACAATGATGTTACAATAATTACAATTCAAACGTTCAATACGTTCACAACGATAATTTTCATCATCAAAATTTAACCTTTAGTTTCTTTGCTTTTGACATGGCCAAATTGTTAATCTGAGCCTTCAAGTTTCTTCCTCAGTTCAGTTAATTTCTTCCTCTTTCCTTTTTTCTTACGACAGCCTCTTAAAAGACAGATGCAAAGCTTGTACAAGTATTCCAAATTTTAGTTTTACCGGACAAGTGCCTCGGTTCGCCTGATGCTAGGAACTTCCCTGAACAAAATATGGCTATGCGCAGTGGAGCTCTAGCAACTGAGCTACAATGGCGGCCGTGGTAAAAAGAGTTACAGTCTATTACTTATGATTTAATCCATGGCCCTGCTCTATTTAACAAACAATCTGACTCATAAAACTAAGAAATACTCTTGATCAAAGGTTGGGACGCTCCCGTTGTGTAAATTGGAGCCAAAATAAGCCTGCTATCAGGCTCTTTTTTCGTGTTATTTGGTACCTAAAATTGGGAAAGATCACAGGTTACGTATGTGTAGACGAGCCTAAACAAAGTACTAGCTTTTATTATCGTTTTCTTGTGGATTTGACAAAAATGAATCAAAGCGCGTGGGAGTAGACGGCCGAAAACATTTTATAAATATGGTTTTAAAACCCGTTTAAGAATAAATACCAACGTTAGTGTATTGACAGGGCTTAAACTACTTACAGTGCACTATTAGGGTCCCTGCCTCTGAAGTGGAGGAATTAACATTGTTGATAGCCACACATCTGTATTGTCCTTGATCTGATCGGTGAACATCCAGAATTGTCAAACGGTGAGTGTTTCCTAATGAAGTTGTGTTTAGCTTTGGATCTGCTGTTATGTTTAGGACCACATTATCTTTTGTCCATTCAACGCTGGGTTGAGGATTTCCAACTACTGTACAGTTAAAGACAACGTTTTCTTTTTCTATTTTCACCATATTTGTGGGTTGCTTGGTGAACTTAGGTGCATCTGGAAGAATACAAATAGAACAATACAATGATGTTACAATAATTATAATTCAAACGATCAATACGTTCACAATGATAATTTTCATCATCAAAATTTAACCATTAGTTTCTTTGCTTTTGACATGGCCAAATTGTTAATCTGAGCCTTCAAGTTTGTTCTTCAGTTCAGTTAATTTCTTCCTCTTTCATTTTTCTTATGGCAGCTTCTTACAAGACAGATGCAAAGCTTGTACAAGTATTCCAAATTTTAGTTTTACCGGACAAGTGCCTCGGTTCGCCTGATGCTAGGAACTTCCCTGAACAAAATATGGCTATGCGCAGTGGAGCTCTAGCAACTGAGCTACAATGGCGGTCGTGGTGAAAAGAGTTACAGTCTATAACTTATGATTTAATCCATGGCCTGCTCTATTTAACAAACAATCCGACTCATAAAACTAAGAAAGACTCTTGATCAAAGGTTGAGACGCTCCCGTTGTGTAAATTGGAGCCAAAATAAGTCTGCTATCAGGCTCTTTTTTCGTTTTATTTGGTACCTAAAATTGGGAAAGATCACAGGTTACGTATGTGTAGACGAGCCTAAACAAAGTAGTAGCTTTTATTATCGTTTTCTTGTGGATTTGACAAAAATGAATCAAAGCGCTTGGGAGTAGACGGCCGAAACAGGGCCTAAACTACTTACAGTGCACTATTAGGGTCCCTGCCTCTGAAGTGGTGGAATTAACACTGTTGTTAGCCACACATCTGTATTGTCCTTCATCTAATCGGTGAACATCCAGAATTGTCAAACGGTGAATGTTTCCTAATGAAGTTGTGTTTAGCTTTGGATCTGCTGTTATGTTTAGGACCACATTATCTTTTGTCCATTCAACGCTGGGTTGAGGATTTCCAACTACTGTACAGCTAAAGACAACGTTTTCCTTTTCTATTTTCACCTTATTTGTCGGTTGCTTGGTGAACTCAGGTGCATCTGGAAGGATACAAATACAAAAATACAATGATGTTACAATAGTTACAATTCAAACGTTCAATACGTTCACAACGATAATTTTCATCATCAAAATTTAACCATTAGTTTCTTTGCTTTTGACATGGCCAAATTGTTAATCTGAGCCTTCAAGTTTCTTCCTCAGTTCAGTTAATTTCTTCCTCTTTCATTTTTCTTACGACAGCCTCTTAAAAGACAGATGCAAAGCTTGTACAAGTATTCCAAATTTTAGTTTTACCGGACAAGTGCCTCGGTTCGCCTGATGCTAGGAACTTCCCTGAACAAAATATGGCTATGCGCAGTGGAGCTCTAGCAACTGAGCTACAATGGCGGCCGTGGTAAAAAGAGTAACAATCTATAACTTATGATTTAATCCATGGCCTGCTCTATTTAACAAACAATCTGACTCATAAAACTAAGAAATACTCTTGATCAAAGGTTGAGACGCTCCCGTTGTGTAAATTGGAGCCAAAATAAGCCTGCTATCAGGCTCTTTTTTCGTTTTATTTGCTACTTAAAATTGGGAAAGATCACAGGTTACGTATGTGTAGACGAACCTAAGCAAAGCACTAGCTTTTATTATCGTTTTCCTTGTGGATTTGACAAAAATGAATCAAAGCGCTTGGGAGTAGACGGCCGAAAACATTTTATAAATATGGTTTTAAAACCCGTTTAAGAATAAATACCAACGTTAGTGTATTGACAGGGCCTAAACTACTTACAGTGCACTATTAGGGTCCCTGCCTCTGAAGTGGTGGAATTAACACTGTTGATAGCCACACATCTGTATTGTCCTTCATCTGATCGGTGAACATCCAGAATTGTCAAACGGTGAGTGTTTCCTGATGAAGTTGTGTTTAGCTTTGGATCTGCTGTTATGTTTAGGACCACATTATCTTTTGTCCATTCAACGCTGGGTTGAGGATTTCCATCTACTGTACAGTTAAAGACAACGTTTTGTTTTTCTATTTTCACCATATTTGTGGGTTGCTTGGTGAACTCAGGTGCATCTGGAAGGATAAAAATACAAAAATACAATGATCTTACAATAATTACAATTAAAACGATCAATACGTTAAGTTCACGACGATAATTGTCATCCTCAAAAAATAACCATTAGTTTATTTCCTTTTGACATGGCCAAATTGTTAATCTGAGCCTTCAAGTTTCTTCCTCAGTTCAGTTAATTTCTTCCTCTTTCATTTTTCTTACGACAGCCTCTTAAAAGACAGATGCAAAGCTTGTACAAGTATTCCAAATTTTAGTTTTACCGGACAAGTGTCTCGGTTCGCCTGATGCTAGGAACTTCCCTGAACAAAATATGGCTATGCGCAGTGGAGCTCTAGCAACTGAGCTACAATGGCGGTCGTGGTAAAAAGAGTTACAGTCTATAACTTATGATTTAATCCATGGCCTGCTCTATTTAACAAACAATCCGACTCATAAAACTAAGAAATACTCTTGATCAAAGGTTGAGACGCTCCCGTTGTGTAAATTGGAGCCAAAATAAGCCTGCTATCAGGCTCTTTTTTCGTGTTATTTGGTACCTAAAATTGGGAAAGATCACAGGTTACGTATGTTCAGACGAGCCTAAACAAAGTACTAGCTTTTATTATCGTTTTCTTGTGGATTTGACAAAAATGAATCAAGGCGCGTGGGAGTAGACGGCCGAAAACATTTTATAAATATGGTTTTAAAACCCGTTTAAGAATAAGTACCAACGTTAGTGTATTGACAGGGCCTAAACTACTTACAGTGCACTATTAGGGTCCCTGCCTCTGAAGTGGTGGAATTAACACTGTTGTTAGCCACACATCTGTACTGTCCTTCATCTAATCGGTGAACATCCAGAATTGTCAAACGGTGAGTGTTTCCTAATGAAGTTGTGTTTAGCTTTGGATCTGCTGTTATGTTTAGGACCACATTATCTTTTGTCCATTCAACGCTGGGTTGAGGATTTCCAACTACTGTACAGCTAAAGACAACGTTTTCTTTTTCTATTTTCACCATATTTGTGGGTTGCTTGGTGAACTCAGGTGCATCTGGAAGGATACAAATACAAAAATACAATGATGTTACAATAATTACAATTCAAACGTTCAATACGTTCACAACGATAATTTTCATCATCAAAATTTAACCTTTAGTTTCTTTGCTTTTGACATGGCCAAATTGTTAATCTGAGCCTTCAAGTTTCTTCCTCAGTTCAGTTAATTTCTTCCTCTTTCCTTTTTTGTTACGACAGCCTCTTAAAAGACAGATGCAAAGCTTGTACAAGTATTCCAAATTTTAGTTTTACCGGACAAGTGCCTCGGTTCGCCTGATGCTAGGAACTTCCCTGAACAAAATATGGCTATGCGCAGTGGAGCTCTAGCAACTGAGCTACAATGGCGGTCGTGGTGAAAAGAGTTACAGTCTATAACTTATGATTTAATCCATGGCCTGCTCTATTTAACAAACAATCCGACTCATAAAACTAAGAAATACTCTTGATCAAAGGTTGAGACGCTCCCGTTGTGTAAATTGGAGCCAAAATAAGCCTGCTATCAGGCTCTTTTTTCGTTTTATTTGGTACCTAAAATTGGGAAAGATCACAGGTTACGTATGTGTAGACGAGCCTAAACAAAGTACTAGCTTTTATTATCGTTTTCTTGTGGATTTGACAAAAATGAATCAAAGCGCTTGGGAGTAGACGGCCGAAAACATTTTATAAATATGGTTTTAAAACCCGTTTAAGAATAAATACCAACGTTAGTGTATTGACAGGGCCTAAACTACTTACAGTGCACTATTAGGGTCCCTGCCTCTGAAGTGGTGGAATTAACACTGTTGATAGCCACACATCTGTATTGTCCTTCATCTGATCGGTGAACATCCAGAATTGTCAAACGGTGAGTGTTTCCTGATGAAGTTGTGTTTAGCTTTGGAATTGCTGTTATGTTTAGGACCACATTATCTTTTGTCCATTCAACGCTGGGTTGAGGATTTCCATCTACTGTACAGTTAAAGACGACGTTTTGGTTTTCTATTTTCACCATATTTGTGGGTTGCTTGGTGAACTCAGGTGCATCTGGAAGAATACAAATACAAAAATACAATGATCTTACAATAATTACAATTAAAACGATCAATACGTTAAGTTCACGACGATAATTGTCATCCTCAAAATTTAACCATTAGTTTCTTTGCTTTTGACATGGCCAAATTGTTAATCTGAGCCTTCAAGTTTGTTCTTCAGTTCAGTTAATTTCTTCCTCTTTCATTTTTCTGATGACAGCTTCTTACAAGACAGATGCAAAGCTTGTACTAGTATTCCAAATTTTAGTTTTACCGGACAAGTGCCTCGGTTCGCCTGATGCTAGGAACTTCCCTGAACAAAATATGGCTATGCGCAGTGGAGCTCTAGCAACTGAGCTACAATGGCGGTCGTGGTAAAAAGAGTTACAGTCTATAACTTATGATTTAATCCATGGCCTGCTCTATTTAACAAACAATCCGACTCATAAAACTAAGAAATACTCTTGATCAAAGGTTGAGACGCTCCCGTTGTGTAAATTGGAGCCAAAATAAGACTGCTATCAGGCTCTTTTTTCATTTTCTTTGGTACCTAAAATTGGGAAAGATCACAGGTTACGTATGTGTAGACGAGCCTAACAAAGTACTAGCTTTTATTATCGTTTTCTTGTGGATTTGACAAAAATGAATCAAAGCGCGTGGGAGTAGACGGCCGAAACAGGGCCTAAACTACTTACAGTGCACTATTAGGGTCCCTGCCTCTGAAGTGGTGGAATTAACACTGTTGTTAGCCACACATCTGTATTGTCCTTCATCTAACCGGTGAACATCCAGAATTGTCAAACGGTGAGTGTTTCCTAATGAAGTTGTGTTTAGCTTTGGATCTGCTGTTATGTTTAGGACCACATTATCTTTTGTCCATTCAACGCTGGGTTGAGGATTTCCAACTACTGTAGAGCTAAAGACAACGTTTTCCTTTTCTATTTTCACCTTATTTGTCGGTTGCTTGGTGAACTCAGGTGCATCTGGAAGGATACAAATACAAAAATACAATGATGTTACAATAATTACAATTCAAACGTTCAATACGTTCAGAACGATAATTTTCATCATCAAAATTTAACCATTAGTTTCTTTGCTTTTGACATGGCCAAATTGTTAATGTGAGCCTTCAAGTTTGTTCTTCAGTTCAGTTAATTTCTTCCTCTTTCATTTTTCTTACGACAGCCTTTTACAAGACAGATGCAAAGCTTGTACAAGTATTCCAAATTTTAGTTTTACCGGACAAGTGCCTCGGTTCGCCTGATGCTAGGAACTTCCCTGAACAAAATATGGCTATGCGCAGTGGAGCTTTAGCAACTGAGCTACAATGGCGGCCGTGGTAAAAAGAGTTACAGTCTATAACTTATGATTTTATCCATGGCCTGCTCTATTTAACAAACAATCCGACTCATAAAACTAAGAAATACTCTTGATCAAAGGTTGAGACGCTCCCGTTGTGTAAATTAGAGCCAAAATAAGCCTGCTATCAGGCTCTTTTTTCGTTTTCTTTGGTACCTAAAATTGGGAAAGATCACAGGTTACGTATGTGTAGACGAGCCTATACAAAGTACTAGCTTTTATTATCGTTTTCTTGTGGATTTGACAAAAATGAATCAAAGCGCTTGGGAGTAGACGGCCGAAAACATTTTATAAATATGGTTTTAAAACCCGTTTAAGAATAAATACCAACGTTAGTGTATTGACAGGACTTAAACTACTTACAGTGCACTATTAGGGTCCCTGCCTCTGAAGTGGAGGAATTAACACTGTTGATAGCCACACATCTGTATTGTCCTTGATCTGATCGGTGAACATCCAGAATTGTCAAACGGTGAGTGTTTCCTGATGAAGTTGTGTTTAGCTTTGGAATTGCTGTTATGTTTAGGACCACATTATCTTTTGTCCATTCAACGCTGGGTTGAGGATTTCCATCTACTGTACAGTTAAAGGCAACGTTTTCTTTTTCTATTTTCACCATATTTGTGGGTTGCTTGGTGAACTCAGGTGCATCTGGAAGAATACAAATACAAAAATACAATGATCTTACAATAATTACAATTAAAACGATCAATACGTTAAGTTAACGACGATAATTGTCATCCCCAAAATTTAACCATTAGTTTCTTTGCTTTTCACATGGCCAAATTGTTAATCTAAGCCTTCAAGTTTGTTCTTCAGTTCAGTTAATTTCTTCCTCTTTCATTTTTCTTATGACAGCTTCTTACAAGACAGATGCAAAGCTTGTACTAGTATTCCATATTGTAGCGGAGCTATCGCCGGGCCGAAGGCCCGGCTGCGCAGCTCCATACTCATAGAACCGATGCCCGCATTTTTCATGGTCATGGCTAGCGGAATGTTTCGCGGGCGCGTGTGTGTGCCGCACGCGCCCGTGTTGGGCAATTTTGAAACCAAAGCGAGGCTGTGTTTTTCGCGAGGCTACATGGCCAATGTGACGTGAGCTTGGTAAACACGTCAGTTGGAGCTGTGTTTAGCGGAGAAAACCGTTTTAAAGTATTTCCTTGCATTTTTTCGCGGTTTGCTACTCAAGACAGGTTTCACATTTTTCAAACAGTGGTCAAGACCGCATTTGAGGCTGCGTAGCTCTGCAAATCAAGCGTTTTTGGAGGAATATAGAGCTAAGTGCTTATTTTTAAACGTGATTTCGTTTTAAATTGAAGCTAGTAGCTCGTCGAAGCATTTGTTTGCAACTAAACTCTTTTGAGTTTAATTATTGTGCTTCCGACCTTTTCGCCTTAGTTTAAAAGCTTAATATCATTAGTTTACTGTTCTATATTGTGCAATTTTTTAGGTTATATGTTGGCTACACAGCCGTCAGCTCGGTAAACACTTTAAAAGTTGGATCTTTCGCAGTGTTTAGCGGAGCAGTAAAGTCGTTATTTCTCCGCATTTTTTCGTGGTTTGCTACTCAAGACAGGGATAATTAATTAATTAAGGGATACTCAGAAGCCGCATCAGTGGAAAAAGAGGAACTTTCAGGGATAAAATCTTGCTTCGAGGAACCCTCATACGTTTTTATCAATGCAGGAGCAATGCGGGAAGATGTCTTGTTTTTATTACGGATTTCAGATTTCAGAACCGAAGAAGCGGAGTTTTAACGAATTTCCAAGCGGTCCAGTGACTTAAAGGTAAAATAAATCACATTTTACGATGGGAATTTATGTTGATATCAATTTTTGATTGACTTTTCCTTTGTGTTCTCTTAAATTTTGGAGACATGTTTATGAAACGTGCTCAAATTAAGTCGTGTTTGTTATCTTGAATTTCATCGAGGACAGCTCTGCCTTGATGCGCTATTAATGGTATACGTGTTTTTAAACATAAACTAATGAAGATTTGAATAACATTTTTCGAAAGAAGATTGTGTTGTCCATTTTTATGTGTTTGTTCATTCATTACATGGATTGAAAAGCGATTTTATGTAAACAAAACAAGACTTAGATTTTCCGTCAGGCTTCACTCGCGTCGCCTTATGCAAATATGTTTGTGTATTTTTGCAATTTTGATTTCCAAATCAGTTTCTCGGGCAATTTTTGACAAACAAAAACTGTATTTTATTCGGAAAGTAGTCGTACTAGTTATTCTAGACAGAGAAAAGTTGTTTTTGTGAACTTTGTACTGTGTAGACTGTCGGGTAATACTGTTTTTTGAGAATTGCTAAAATTGAAAAATAGCCCGGTCGTCAATCTTAATCCTTTCATCTTAGTTAAGTTTCACCTTAGTTAAGCTTGTTCCTTTTCTCCAGCTCATTTCGATTTTTACCGTAATTTGTACTTGCAATAACCTGTTAATTTAACATTGCAAACCGAATTTTTGAACAAACTTGCAAACAGATTAAGTGAGAGCGAAATTTTATCCTGCGAATGATTTTTATCGTTGGCTGAAATAATACCCACGCAATGCGTGGACTTTCTTCAGGGAAAACCCCCAGTTCAAACGGATTACCTCAAGAATTTTACGCTAAATTCTGGGATCTTTTAGGCCCTATTCTGTTCGAAATTATAAATATAGTTTGGAAAATAATTCTGTCAGTGATTCAATGGAAGGAAGCGTGACTAGATTACTTTACAAGAAAGATGATAAGAAAAACCTCAAAAATTGGTGGCCCGGCCATTTCGCTACTCAATGTGTTGATTACAAAATTTGTTCAAAAGCTCTAACAGACTTTCAAAAGTGTTACCCTCGATTATGTCAAGAAGATCAAACTTGTTCGGTCCCAGGTAGGACGATTTTTGAGAATTTATTTCTCTTGTGTGACACTCTAGATTATATAAATATTACCAAGTATCTTGCTGAATATTGATCAAGAGAAAGCCTTTGACAGGGTGGAAAAACATTGGTAAACTTTTTACCAATGTTTTAAACCGTTTTGCATTTTGCCCTAATTTCCAGCGTCGATTTCTACATTTAATGGTTTTTTGACTAAAGAAATTCCACTCGAGTGGGGGGTGAGGCAGGGAGATCCCCGGTCTCCACTTTTGTACGTTTTATGCGCAGACGTTTTGGCTACCAGTATAAGAAAGGATGATACTATTGAAGGTTTTCTCTTTCCAGAAGCCTGAGGAAAGCGTTTTAAAATTCACCAATGAATGCGGATGACTCCACATGTTTTATAAACGATATTTTTTCTCTAGACAAATTGTTTAGTTTACTTCACAAATACCAGACAGGTACAGGGACTAAATTAAATGTGGCAAAGAGTACAGAAGCCATAAACTTAGGAGCTTGGTGCTCACGTCCGGACACTCCTTATGGCTTGACGTGGGTGTCAAGAATGCGAATCTTGGGTGTCTGGTTTAGCAATGGTACTGCAAATGTGGAACCAGATAACTGGTTACCACGCCTTTCCAAGCTAGATTAAAATTTGAACCTGTGGAAGGGTGTGGGGTGTTTTCACTCCCACCCTATCGGCACTACTCAATACTAGGTTTTTAGTCAATGTTAAGACTATTTTCTTTTACCTAATGGACTTCTGCTGACGACGAGAATGACATGCGAGCACGCTTTTTCATTAAGACCTTACTTTATGGTATATGGGTTTTTCGAAACAAAGCAACGTTACTTTTCACAATGGCACCGAGAACTCTCGGGCCACTGTAAGGGACATAAGGAATGACATCACAACACAGTTGCAAATTGACCGGGGGGAGGGGTACTTTGCACATTTTTGGGCGGGGGTGTGCCGCTGGGACTCTGAGACCCTTAACCTATACTATACCATTTTAGCTGCATTTTGCAACGCTATTCTAGACTAAACACCGAAAAATCCTACCCTATCCTAGACCTTTTCTAGACTCGCTCTTTTGCAGAAACTCGTTCACTATCACAGTCTAAGGTACCAGGGGTCAGTAAAAATGTCGTACAACACACCTTACCGATTATTAAATGCCATGCATTTGCCAGTAAACCTCGTCTAGTGTCTCTTGTCTAAATTCTTCATGCAACTGATCAGTTTTGCAGAAAATGATACCCTATTCTAGACCAAAAATCTCTGATTACTATACCCTATCCCAGACTAAACTGTCTGAAAACCATACCCTTCACAACGGCACATACCTATATAGCTCATATATGGGAGTACCCCCCCCCCCCCCCCCAACGCGAACAGAAATTTTCTGCTTTGTGGTGTCATCCGAATATTTGTGGAATACAACAGTCAAAGCTTGTGACTAATAATTTAGGTACTGGCAACTCATCATTCATTACCAGAAATGACTAAAGTAATCAGAAAGGACTTTCAAGTGGACCAAACGACCGGAAATGAATTTTATAAATAATCCGTTATGGACCAGACTTTCAAGTGACTGTAAACCGGAACTGACCTTGTATTATTGTAACCGGAAATGGCTAGCTTTAACTCAGGATGCCTTGTAACCGGAAATGACTAGCCTCTCAGGATAATATTGTAAACTTTAGGGATTTGTTATTGATAAATAAAACATTTTAAAAGAAAAAAAAATTTGTTGTGTTTAGCGGAGAAAACGGTTGGCAAAATCATTTTTCCCTGCTTTTTTTGCGGTTTGCTACTCAAGAGAGGTTTCACATTTCTCAAACAGTGTGCTTTTGTGGAATTTGCACAATCTAAATGTAATGTGCAGACGGTCGTGTAATAAGCTTACTGTTTTTGAGAATTGCTAAAATTGAAAAATAGCCTGGTCGTCAAGCGTAATTCTAATTTTTCTTGTGCTTCCGACCTTTCACCTAAGTTAAGCTTATCAACATCGTTTCTGTTCAGAGAGCTCCACTGTTAGGCTAAGCCTATCTATAAATATTAGTTTTACCGGACAAGTGCCTCGGTTCGCCTGATGCTAGGAACTTCCCTGAACAAAATATGGCTATGTGCAGTGGAGCTCTAGCAACTGAGCTACAATGGCGGCCGTGGTAAAAAGAGTTACAGTCTATAACTTATGATTTAATCAATGGCCTGCTCTATTTAACAAACAATCCGATTCATAAAACTAAGAAAGACTCTTGATCAAAGGTTGAGACGCTCCCGTTGTGTAAATTGGAGCCAAAATAAGCCTGCTATAAGGCTCTTTTTTCGTTTTATTTGGTACCTAAAATTGGGAAAGATCACAGGTTACGTATGTGTAGACGAGCCTAAACAAAGTACTAGCTTTTATTATCGTTTTCTTGTGGATGTGACAAAAATGAATCAAAGCGCGTGGGAGTAGACGGCCGAAAACATTTTATAAATATGGTTTTAAAACCCGTTTAAGAATAAATACCAACGTTAGCGTATTGACAGGGCCTAAACTACTTACAGTGCACTATTAGGGTCCCTGCCTCTGAAGTGGTGGGATTAACACTGTTGATAGCCACACATCTGTATTGTCCTTGATCTGATCGGTGAACATCCAGAATTGTCAAACGGTGAGTGTTTCCTGATGAAGTTGTGTTTAGCTTTGGAATTGCTGTTATGTTTAGGACCACATTATCTTTTGTCCATTCAACGCTGGGTTGAGGATTTCCATCTACTGTACAGTTAAAGACAACGTTTTCTTTTTCTATTTTCACCATATTTGTGGGTTGCTTGGTGAACTCAGGTGCATCTGGAAGAATACAAATACAAAAATACAATGATCTTACAATAATTACAATTAAAACGATCAATACGTTAAGTTCAAGACGATAATTGTCATCCTCAAAATTTAACCATTAGTTTCTTTGCTTTTGACATGGCCAAATTGTTAATCTGAGCCTTCAAGTTTGTTCTTCAGTTCAGTTAATTTCTTCCTCTTTCATTTTTCTGATGACAGCTTCTTACAAGACAGATGCAAAGCTTGTACTAGTATTCCATATTTTAGTTTTACCGGACAAGTGCCTCGGTTCGCCTGATGCTAGGAACTTCCCTCAACAAAATATGGCTATGCGCAGTGGAGCTCTAGCAACTGAGCTACAATGGCGGCCGTGGTAATCAGAGTTACAGTCTATAACTTATGATTTAATCCATGGCCTGCTCTATTTAACAAACAATCCGACTCATAAAACTAAGAAATACTCTTGATCAAAGGTTGAGACGCTCCCGTTGTGTAAATTGGAGCCAAAATAAGCCTGCTATCAGGCTCTTTTTTCGTTTTCTTTGGTACCTAAAATTGGGAAAGATCACAGGTTACGTATGTGTAGACGAGCCTAAACAAAGTACTAGCTTTTATTATCGTTTTCTTGTGGATTTGACAAAAATGAATCAAAGCGCGTGGGAGTAGACGGCCGAAACAGGGCCTAAACTACTTACAGTGCACTATTAGGGTCCCTGCCTCTGAAGTGGTGGAATTAACACTGTTGTTAGCCACACATCTGTATTGTCCTTCATCTAATCGGTGAACATCCAGAATTGTCAAACGGTGAGTGTTTCCTAATGAAGTTGTGTTTAGTTTTGGATCTGCTGTTATGTTTAGGACCACATTATCTTTTGTCCATTCAACGCTGGGTTGAGGATTTCCAACTACTGTACAGCTAAAGACAACGTTTTCTTTTTCTGTTTTCAAATTATTTGTCGGTTGCTTGGTGAACTCAGGTGCATCTGGAAGGATACAAATACAAAAATACAATGATGTTACAATAATTAGAATTCAAACGTTCAATACGTTCACAACGATAATTTTCATCATCAAAATTTAACCATTAGTTTCTTTGCTTTTGACATGGCCAAATTGTTAATCTGAGCCTTCAAGTTTCTTCCTCAGTTCAGTTAATTTCTTCCTCTTTCATTTTTCTTACGACAGCCTCTTAAAAGACAGATGCAAAGCTTGTACAAGTATTCCAAATTTTAGTTTTACCGGACAAGTGCCTCGGTTCGCCTGATGCTAGGAACTTCCCTGAACAAAATATGGCTATGCGCAGTGGAGCTTTAGCAACTGAGCTACAATGGCGGCCGTGGTAAAAAGAGTTACAGTCTATAACTTATGATTTTATCCATGGCCTGCTCTATTTAACAAACAATCCGACTCATAAAACTAAGAAATACTCTTGATCAAAGGTTGAGACGCTCCCGTTGTGTAAATTAGAGCCAATATAAGCCTGCTATCAGGCTCTTTTTTCGTTTTCTTTGGTACCTAAAATTGGGAAAGATCACAGGTTACGTATGTGTAGACGAGCCTAAACAAAGTACTAGCTTTTATTATCGTTTTCTTGTGGATTTGACAAAAATGAATCAAAGCGCTTGGGAGTTGACGGCCGAAAACATTTTATAAATATGGTTTTAAAACCCGTTTAAGAATAAATACCAACGTTAGTGTATTGACAGGGCTTAAACTACTTACAGTGCACTATTAGGGTCCCTGCCTCTGAAGTGGAGGAATTAACACTGTTGATAGCCACACATTTGTATTGTCCTTGATCTGATCGGTGAACATCCAGAATTGTCAAACGGTGAGTGTTTCCTGATGAAGTTGTGTTTAGCTTTGGAATTGCTGTTATGTTTAGGACCACATTATCTTTTGTCCATTCAACGCTGGGTTGAGGATTTCCAACTACTGTACAGTTAAAGACAACGTTTTCTTTTTCTATTTTCACCATCTTTGTGGGTTGCTTGGTGAACTCAGGTGCATCTGGAAGAATACAAATACAAAAATACAATGATCTTACAATAATTACAATTAAAACGATCGATACGTTAAGTTCACGACGATAATTGTCATCCTCAAAATTTAACCATTAGTTTCTTTGCTTTTGACATGGCCAAATTGTTAATCTGAGCCTTCAAGTTTGTTCTTCAGTTTAGTTAATTTCTTCCTCTTTCATTTTTCTTATGACAGCTTCTTACAAGACAGATGCAAAGCTTGTACTAGTATTCCATATTTTAGTTTTACCGGACAAGTGCCTCGGTTCGCCTGATACTAGGAACTTCCCTGAACAAAATATGGCTATGCGCAGTGGAGCTCTAGCAACTGAGCTACAATGGCGGCCTTGGTAAAAAGAGTTACAGTCTATAACTTATGATTTAATCCATGGCCTGCTCTATTTAACAAACAATCCGACTCATAAAACTAAGAAATACTCTTGATCAAAGGTTGAGACGCTCCCGTTGTGTAAATTGGAGCCAAAATAAGCCTGCTATCAGGCTCTTTTTTCGTTTTCTTTGGTACCTAAAATTGGGAAAGATCACAGGTTACGTATGTGTAGACGAGCCTAAACAAAGTACTAGCTTTTATTATCGTTTTCTTGTGGATTTGACAAAAATGAATCAAAGCGCGTGGGAGTAGACGGCCGAAACAGGGCCTAAACTACTTACAGTGCACTATTAGGGTCCCTGCCTCTGAAGTGGTGGAATTAACACTGTTGTTAGCCACACATCTGTATTGTCCTTCATCTAATCGGTGAACATCCAGAATTGTCAAACGGTGAGTGTTTCCTAATGAAGTTGTGTTTAGCTTTGGATCTGCTGTTATGTTTAGGACCACATTATCTTTTGTCCATTCAACGCTGGGTTGAGGATTTCCAACTACTGTACAGCTAAAGACAACGTTTTCTTTTTCTGTTTTCAAATTATTTGTCGGTTGCTTGGTGAACTCAGGTGCATCTGGAAGGATACAAATACAAAAATACAATGATGTTACAATAATTAGAATTCAAACGTTCAATACGTTCACAACGATAATTTTCATCATCAAAATTTAACCATTAGTTTCTTTGCTTTTGACATGGCCAAATTGTTAATCTGAGCCTTCAAGTTTCTTCCTCAGTTCAGTTAATTTCTTCCTCTTTCATTTTTCTTACGACAGCCTCTTAAAAGACAGATGCAAAGCTTGTACAAGTATTCCAAATTTTAGTTTTACCGGACAAGTGCCTCGGTTCGCCTGATGCTAGGAACTTCCCTGAACAAAATATGGCTATGCGCAGTGGAGCTTTAGCAACTGAGCTACAATGGCGGCCGTGGTAAAAAGAGTTACAGTCTATAACTTATGATTTTATCCATGGCCTGCTCTATTTAACAAACAATCCGACTCATAAAACTAAGAAATACTCTTGATCAAAGGTTGAGACGCTCCCGTTGTGTAAATTAGAGCCAAAATAAGCCTGCTATCAGGCTCTTTTTTCGTTTTCTTTGGTACCTAAAATTGGGAAAGATCACAGGTTACGTATGTGTAGACGAGCCTAAACAAAGTACTAGCTTTTATTATCGTTTTCTTGTGGATTTGACAAAAATGAATCAAAGCGCTTGGGAGTTGACGGCCGAAAACATTTTATAAATATGGTTTTAAAACCCGTTTAAGAATAAATACCAACGTTAGTGTATTGACAGGGCTTAAACTACTTACAGTGCACTATTAGGGTCCCTGCCTCTGAAGTGGAGGAATTAACACTGTTGATAGCCACACATTTGTATTGTCCTTGATCTGATCGGTGAACATCCAGAATTGTCAAACGGTGAGTGTTTCCTGATGAAGTTGTGTTTAGCTTTGGAATTGCTGTTATGTTTAGGACCACATTATCTTTTGTCCATTCAACGCTGGGTTGAGGATTTCCAACTACTGTACAGTTAAAGACAACGTTTTCTTTTTCTATTTTCACCATATTTGTGGGTTGCTTGGTGAACTCAGGTGCAACTGGAAGAATACAAATACAAAAATACAATGATCTTACAATAATTACAATTAAAACGATCGATACGTTAAGTTCACGACGATAATTGTCATCCTCAAAATTTAACCATTAGTTTCTTTGCTTTTGACATGGCCAAATTGTTAATCTGAGCCTTCAAGTTTGTTCTTCAGTTTAGTTAATTTCTTCCTCTTTCATTTTTCTTATGACAGCTTCTTACAAGACAGATGCAAAGCTTGTACTAGTATTCCATATTTTAGTTTTACCGGACAAGTGCCTCGGTTCGCCTGATACTAGGAACTTCCCTGAACAAAATATGGCTATGCGCAGTGGAGCTCTAGCAACTGAGCTACAATGGCGGCCTTGGTAAAAAGAGTTACAGTCTATAACTTATGATTTAATCCATGGCCTGCTCTATTTAACAAACAATCCGACTCATAAAACTAAGAAATACTCTTGATCAAAGGTTGAGACGCTCCCGTTGTGTAAATTGGAGCCAAAATAAGCCTGCTATCAGGCTCTTTTTTCGTTTTCTTTGGTACCTAAAATTGGGAAAGATCACAGGTTACGTATGTGTAGACGAGCCTAAACAAAGTACTAGCTTTTATTATCGTTTTCTTGTGGATTTGACAAAAATGAATCAAAGCGCGTGGGAGTAGACGGCCGAAAACATTTTATAAATATGGTTTTAAAACCCGTTTAAGAATAAATACCAACGTTAGTGTATTGACAGGGCCTAAACTACTTACAGTGCACTATTAGGGTCCCTGCCTCTGAAGTGGTGGAATTAACACTGTTGTTAGCCACACATCTGTATTGTCCTTCATCTAATCGGTGAACATCCAGAATTGTCAAACGGTGAGTGTTTCCTAATGAAGTTGTGTTTAGCTTTGGATCTGCTGTTATGTTTAGGACCACATTATCTTTTGTCCATTCAACGCTGGGTTGAGGATTTCCAACTACTGTACAGCTAAAGACAACGTTTTCTTTTTCTGTTTTCAACTTATTTGTCGGTTGCTTGGTGAACTCAGGTGCATCTGGAAGGATACAAATACAAAAATACAATGATGTTACAATAATTAGAATTCAAACGTTCAATACGTTCACAACGATAATTTTCATCATCAAAATTTAACCATTAGTTTCTTGGCTTTTGACATGGCCAAATTGTTAATCTGAGCCTTCAAGTTTCTTCCTCAGTTCAGTTAATTTCTTCCTCTTTCATTTTTCTTACGACAGCCTCTTAAAAGACAGATGCAAAGCTTGTACAAGTATTCCAAATTTTAGTTTTACCGGACAAGTGCCTCGGTTCGCCTGATGTTAGGAACTTCCCTGAACAAAATATGGCTATGCGCAGTGGAGCTCTAGCAACTGAGCTACAATGGCGGCCTTGGTAAAAAGAGTTACAGTCTTTAACTTATGATTTAATCCATGGCCTGCTTTATTTAACAAACAATCCGACTCATAAAACTAAGAAATACTCTTGATCAAAGGTTGAGACGCTCCCGTTGTGTAAATTGGAGCCAAAATAAGCCTGCTATCAGGCTCTTTTTTCGTTTTCTTTGGTACCTAAAATTGGGAAAGATCACAGGTTACGTATGTGTAGACGAGCCTAAACAAAGTACTAGCTTTTATTATCGTTTTCTTGTGGATTTGACAAAAATGAATCAAAGCGCGTGGGAGTAGACGGCCGCAAACATTTTATAAATATGGTTTTAAAACCCGTTTAAGAATAAATACCAACGTTAGTGTATTGACAGGGCTTAAACTACTTACAGTGCACTATTAGGGTCCCTGCCTCTGAAGTGGTGGAATTAACACTGTTGTTAGCCACACATCTGTATTGTCCTTCATCTAATCGGTGAACATCCAGAATTGTCAAACGGTGAGTGTTTCCTAATGAAGTTGTGTTTAGCTTTGGATCTGCTGTTATGTTTAGGACCACATTATCTTTTGTCCATTCAACGCTGGGTTGAGGATTTCCAACTACTGTACAGCTAAAGACAACGTTTTCTTTTTCTATTTTCACCATATTTGTCGGTTGCTTAGTGAACTCAGGTGCATCTGGAAGGATACAAATACAAAAATACAATGATGTTACAATAATTACAATTCAAACGTTCAATACGTTCACAACGATAATTTTCATCATCAAAATTTAACCATTAGTTTCTTTGCTTTTGACATGGCCAAATTGTTAATCTGAGCCTTCAAGTTTCTTCCTCAGTTCAGTTAATTTCTTCCTCTTTCATTTTTCTTACGACAGCCTCTTAAAAGACAGATGCAAAGCTTGTACAAGTATTCCAAATTTTAGTTTTACCGGACAAGTGCCTCGGTTCGCCTGATGCTAGGAACTTCCCTGAACAAAATATTGCTATGCGCAGTGGAGCTCTAGCAACTGAGCTACAATGGCGGCCGTGGTAAAAAGAGTTACAGTCTTTAACTTATGATTTAATCCATGGCCTGCTCTATTTAACAAACAATCCGACTCATAAAACTAAGAAATACTCTTGATCAAAGGTTGAGACGCTCCCGTTGTGTAAATTGGAGCCAAAATAAGCCTGCTATCAGGCTCTTTTTTCGTTTTATTTGGCACGTAAAATTTGGAAAGATCACAGGTTACGTATGTGTAGACGAGCCTAAACAAAGTACTAGCTATTATTATCGTTTTCTTGTGGATTTGACAAAAATGAATCAAAGCGCGTGGGAGGAGACGGCCGCAAACATTTTATAAATATGGTTTTAAAACCCGTTTAAGAATAAATACCAACGTTAGTGTATTGACAGGGCTTAAACTACTTACAGTGCACTATTAGGGTCCCTGCCTCTGAAGTGGTGGAATTAACACTGTTGATAGCCACACATCCGTATTGTCCTTGATCTGATCGGTGAACATCCAGAATTGTCAAACGGTGAGTGTTTCCTGATGAAGTTGTGTTTAGCTTTGGATCTGCTGTTATGTTTAGGACCACATTATCTTTTGTCCATTCAACGCTGGGTTGAGGATTTCCAACTACTGTACAGTTAAAGACAACGTTTTCTTTTTCTATTTTCACCATATTTGTGGGTTGCTTGGTGAACTCAGGTGCATCTGGAAGGATACAAATAGAACAATACAATGATGTTACAATAATTATAATTCAAACGATCAATACGTTCACAATGATAATTTTCATCATCAAAATTTAACCATTAGTTTCTTTGCTTTTGACATGGCCAAATTGTTAATCTGAGCCTTCAAGTTTGTTCTTCAGTTCAGTTAATTTCTTTCTCTTTCATTTTTCTTACGACAGCCTTTTACAAGACAGATGCAAAGCTTGCACAAGTATTCCAAATTTTAGTTTTACCGGACAAGTGCCTCGGTTCGCCTGATGCTAGGAACTTCCCTGAACAAAATATGGCTATGCGCAGTGGAGCTCTAGCAACTGAGCTACAATGGCGGTCGTGGTAAAAAGAGTTACAGTCTATAACTTATGATTTAATCCATGGCCTGCTCTATTTAACAAACAATCCGATTCATAAAACTAAGAAAGACTCTTGATCAAAGGTTGAGACGCTCCCGTTGTGTAAGTTGGAGCCAAAATAAGCCTGCTATCACGCTCTTTTTTCGTTTTATTTGGTACCTAAAATTGGGAAAGATCACAGGTTACGTATGTGTAGACGAGCCTAAACAAAGTACTAGCTTTTATTATCGTTTTCTTGTGGATTTGACAAAAATGAATCAAAGCGCTTGGGACTAGACGGCCGAAAACATTTTATAAATATGGTTTTAAAACCCGTTTAAGAATAAATACCAACGTTAGTGTATTGACAGGGCCTAAACTACTTACAGTGCACTATTAGGGTCCCTGCCTCTGAAGTGGTGGAATTAACACTGTTGATAGCCACACATCTGTATTGTCCTTGATCTGATCGGTGAACATCCAGAATTGTCAAACGGTGAGTGTTTCCTGATGAAGTTGTGTTTAGCTTTGGAATTGCTGTTATGTTTAGGACCACATTATCTTTTGTCCATTCAACGATGGGTTGAGGATTTCCATCTACTGTACAGGTAAAGGCAACGTTTTCGTTTTCTATTTTCACCATATTTGTGGGTTGCTTGGTGAACTCAGGTGCATCTGGAAGAATACAAATACAAAAATACAATGATCTTACAATAATTACAATTAAAACGATCAATACGTTAAGTTAACGACGATAATTGTCATCCTCAAAATTTAACCATTAGTTTCTTTGCTTTTGACATGGCCAAATTGTTAATCTGAGCCTTCAAGTTTGTTCTTCAGTTCAGTTAATTTCTTCCTCTTTCATTTTTCTTACGACAGCCTCTTAAAAGACAGATGCAAAGCTTGTACAAGTATTCCATATTTTAGTTTTACCGGACAAGTGCCTCGGTTCGCCTGATGCTAGGAACTTCCCTGAACAAAATATGGCTATGTGCAGTGGAGCTCTAGCAACTGAGCTACAATGGCGGCCGTGGTAAAAAGAGTTACAGTCTATAACTTATGATTTAATCAATGGCCTGCTTTATTTAACAAACAATCCGATTCATAAAACTAAGAAAGACACTTGATCAAAGGTTGAGACGCTCCCGTTGTGTAAATTGGAGCCAAAATAAGCCTGCTATCAGGCTCTTTTTTCGTTTTCTTTGGTACCTAAAATTGGGAAAGATCACAGGTTACGTATGTGTAGACGAGCCTAAACAAAGTACTAGCTTTTATTATCGTTTTCTTGTGGATTTGACAAAAATGAATCAAAGCGCTTGGGAGTAGACGGCCGAAAACATTTTATAAATATGGTTTTAAAACCCGTTTAAGAATAAATACCAACGTTAGTGTATTGACAGGGCCTAAACTACTTACAGTGCACTATTAGGGTCCCTGCCTCTGAAGTGGTGGAATTAACACTGTTGTTAGCCACACATCTGTACTGTCCTTCATCTAATCGGTGAACATCCAGAATTGTCAAACGGTGAGTGTTTCCTGATGAAGTTGTGTTTAGCTTTGGATCTGCTGTTATGTTTAGGACCACATTATCTTTTGTCCATTCAACGCTGGGTTGAGGATTTCCAACTACTGTACAGCTAAAGACAACGTTTTCTTTTTCTATTTTCACCATATTTGTCGGTTGCTTGGTGAACTCAGGTGCATCTGGAAGGATACAAATAGAACAATACAATGATGTTACAATAATTATAATTCAAACGATCAATACGTTCACAATGATAATTTTCATCATCAAAATTTAACCATTAGTTTCTTTGCTTTTGACATGGCCAAATTGTTAATCTGAGCCTTCAAGTTTCTTCCTCAGTTCAGTTAATTTCTTCCTCTTTCATTTTTCTTACGACAGCTTCTTAAAAGAGAGATGCAAAGCTTGTACTAGTATTCCATATTTTAGTTTTACCGGACAAGTGCCTCGGTTCGCCTGATGCTAGGAACTTCCCTGAACAAAATATGGCTATGCGCAGTGGAGCTCTAGCAACTGAGCTACAATGGCGGTCGTGGTAAAAAGAGTTACAGTCTATAACTTATGATTTAATCCATGGCCTGCTCTATTTAACAAACAATCCGATTCATAAAACTAAGAAAGACTCTTGATCAAAGGTTGAGACGCTCCCGTTGTGTAAATTGGAGCCAAAATAAGCCTGCTATCAGGCTCTTTTTTCGTTTTATTTGGTACCTAAAATTGGGAAAGATCAAAGGTTACGTATGTGTAGACGAGCCTAAACAAAGTACTAGCTTTTATTATCGTTTTCTTGTGGATTTGACAAAAATGAATCAAAGCGCTTGGGAGTAGACGGCCGAAAACATTTTATAAATATGGTTTTAAAACCCGTTTAAGAATAAATACCAACGTTAGTGTATTGACAGGGCCTAAACTACTTACAGTGCACTATTAGGGTCCCTGCCTCTGAAGTGGTGGAATTAACACTGTTGATAGCCACACATCTGTATTGTCCTTGATCTGATCGGTGAACATCCAGAATTGTCAAACGGTGAGTGTTTCCTGATGAAGTTGTGTTTAGCTTTGGATCTGCTGTTATGTTTAGGACCACATTATCTTTTGTCCATTCAACGCTGGGTTGAGGATTTCCAACTACTGTACAGCTAAAGACAACGTTTTCTTTTTCTATTTTCACCATATTTGTGGGTTGCTTGGTGAACTCAGGTGCATCTGGAAGAATACAAATACAAAAATACAATGATCTTACAATAATTACAATTAAAACGATCAATACGTTAAGTTCACGACGATAATTGTCATTCTCAAAATTTAACCATTAGTTTCTTTGCTTTTGACATGGCCAAATTGTTAATCTGAGCCTTCAAGTTTGTTCTTCAGTTCAGTTAATTTCTTCCTCTTTCATTTTTCTTAGGACAGCTTCTTACAAGAGAGATGCAAAGCTTGTACTAGTATTCCATATTTTAGTTTTACCGGACAAGTGCCTCGGTTCGCCTGATGCTAGGAACTTCCCTGAACAAAATATGGCTATGCGCAGTGGAGCTCTAGCAACTGAGCTACAATGGCGGTCGTGGTATAAAGAGTTACAGTCTATAACTTATGATTTAATCCATGGCCTGCTCCATTTAGCAAACAATCCGACTCATAAAACTAAGAAATACTCTTGATCAAAGGTTGAGACGCTCCCGTTGTGTAAATTGGAGCCAAAATAAGCCTGCTATCAGGCTCTTTTTTCGTTTTATTTGGTACTTAAAATTGGGAAAGATCACAGGTTACGTATGTGTAGACGAGCCTAAACAAAGTACTAGCTTTTATTATCGTTTTCTTGTGGATTTGACAAAAATGAATCAAAGCGCTTGGGAGTAGACGGCCGAAAACATTTTATAAATATGGTTTTAAAACCCGTTTAAGAATAAATACCAACGTTAGTGTATTGACAGGGCCTAAACTACTTACAGTGCACTATTAGGGTCCCTGCCTCTGAAGTGGTGGAATTAACACTGTTGTTAGCCACACATCTGTACTGTCCTTCATCTAATCGGTGAACATCCAGAATTGTCAAACGGTGAGTGTTTCTTAATGAAGTTGTGTTTAGCTTTGGATCTGCTGTTATGTTTAGGACCACATTATCTTTTGTCCATTCAACGCTGGGTTGAGGATTTCCAACTACTGTACAGCTAAAGACAACGTTTTCTTTTTCTATTTTCACCATATTTGTCGGTTGCTTGGTGAACTCAGGTGCATCTGGAAGGATACAAATAGAACAATACAATGATGTTACAATAATTACAATTCAAACGTTCAATACGTTCACAACGATAATTTTCATCATCAAAATTTAACCATTAGTTTCTTTGCTTTTGACATGGCCAAATTGTTAATCTGAGCCTTCAAGTTTCTTCCTCAGTTCAGTTAATTTCTTCCTCTTTCATTTTTCTTACGACAGCCTCTTAAAAGACAGATGCAAAGCTTGTACAAGTATTCCATATTTTACTTTTACCGGACAAGTGCCTCGGTTCGCCTGATGCTAGGAACTTCCCTGAACAAAATATGGCTATGCGCAGTGGAGCTCTAGCAACTGAGCTACAATGGCGGCCTTGGTAAAAAGAGTTACAGTCTATAACTTATGATTTAATCCATGGCCTGCTCTATTTAACAAACAATCCGACTCATAAAACTAAGAAATACTCTTGATCAAAGGTTGAGACGCTCCCGTTGTGTAAATTGGAGCCAAAATAAGCCTGCTATCAGGCTCTTTTTTCGTTTTCTTTGGTACCAAAAATTGGGAAAGATCACAGGTTACGTATGTGTAGACGAGCCTAAAAAATGTACTAGCTTTTATTATCGTTTTCTTGTGGATTTGACAAAAATGAATCAAAGCGCGTGGGAGTAGACGGCCGAAAACATTTTATAAATATGGTTTAAAAACCCGTTTAAGAATAAATACCAACGTTAGTGTATTGACAGGGCTTAAACTACTTACAGTGCACTATTAGGGTCCCTGCCTCTGAAGTGGTGGAATTAACACTGTTGTTAGCCACACATCTGTATTGTCCTTCATCTAATCGGTGAACATCCAGAATTGTCAAACGGTGAGTGTTTCCTGATGAAGTTGTGTTTAGCTTTGGATCTGCTGTTATGTTTAGGACCACATTATCTTTTGTCCATTCAACGCTGGGTTGAGGATTTCCATCTACTGTACAGTTAAAGAGAACGTTTTCTTTTTCTATTTTCACCATATTTGTGGGTTGCTTGGTGAACTCAGGTGCATCTGGAAGGATACAAATACAAAAATACAATGATCTTACAATAATTACAATTAAAACGATCAATACGTTAAGTTCACGACGATAATTGTCATCCTCAATAAATAACCATTAGTTTCTTTGCTTTTGACATGGCCAAATTGTTAATCTGAGTCTTCAAGTTTCTTCCTCAGTTCAGTTAATTTCTTCCTCTTTCATTTTTCTTACGACAGCCTCTTAAAAGACAGATGCAAAGCTTGTACAAGTATTCCATATTTTAGTTTTACCGGACAAGTGCCTCGGTTCGCCTGATGCTAGGAACTTCCCTGAACAAAATATGGCTATGCGCAGTGGAGCTCTAGCAACTGAGCTACAATGGCGGCCGTGGTAAAAAGAGTTACAGTCTATAACTTATGATTTAATCCATGGCCTGCTCTATTTAACAAACAATCCGACTCATAAAACTAAGAAATACTCTTGATCAAAGGTTGAGACGCTCCCGTTGTGTAAATTGGAGCCAAAATAAGCCTGCTATCAGGCTCTTTTTTCGTTTTCTTTGGTACCTAAAATTGGGAAAGATCACAGGTTACGTATGTGTAGACGAGCCTAAACAAAGTACTAGCTTTTATTATCGTTTTCTTGTGGATTTGACAAAAATGAATCAAAGCGCGTGGGAGTAGACGGCCGAAAACATTTTATAAATATGGTTTTAAAACCCGTTTAAGAATAAATACCAACGTTAGTGTATTGACAGGGCCTAAACTACTTACAGTGCACTATTAGGGTCCCTGCCTCTGAAGTGGTGGAATTAACACTGTTGTTAGCCACACATCTGTATTGTCCTTCATCTAATCGGTGAACATCCAGAATTGTCAAACGGTGAGTGTTTCCTAATGAAGTTGTGTTTAGCTTTGGATCTGCTGTTATGTTTAGGACCACATTATCTTTTGTCCATTCAACGCTGGGTTGAGGATTTCCAACTACTGTACAGCTAAAGACAACGTTTTCTTTTTCTATTTTCACCATATTTGTCGGTTGCTTGGTGAACTCAAGTGCATCTGGAAGGACACAAATACAAAAATACAATGATGTTACAATAATTACAATTCAAACGATCAATACGTTCACAACGATAATTTTCATCATCAAAATGTAACTATTAGTTTCTTTGCTTTTGACATGTCCAAATTGTTAATCTGAGCTTTCAAGTTTCTTCCCCAGCTATAATACGAAAAAACAACAGGGCGGTAGAGTAGTTATAGAAATACGTGATCTGGTCCAATCCCAAAGTACTTATTTTCCATATTTTTCTGGGAATCTGCGTTCATGCAATTTACAACTTAGTGTTTTCAAGACCTGATTATTTACGTAATCTGATTTCTGGTATTATTTCAAATTTTAATTGAAGCCATAAAAAAATAAACTTTTTACTGTCATTTTTTATACTTTTACATCTTTTAAACTTAAATGTATCAAAATAACTCAAATAAACCACAAAAACCTACTATTTGTGTTTAATCCTAGTCATTCAATAAATGTTTGATATAAATGTCTTAAATCTATTTTACGAATTTAATAAATTTTTGAAAATACTAATATGTATAGGAAATCGTATGAACACGAATGCATTTCTTGATTTATGGGCACGAGTGATGTTTTGAAAGTTCTCAAATTGCACGAGCCGCTTATAAATCACGAAATGCACTCGTGTTCATACGATTTCTTGTTTATAATATTCTCAACAAAATTTTGGTGAGGCTGTCACGGTACACTGCGTGCGACTTTCAACTTTCACTTTCGAGCAACTTTCGTATTGCACTTTATAACCTAATTTGCACTCTATAATCTATTTATGTATTCGTCATTGACCAATCAGAAACTGTATATTTTGTTGAGTATATTATAATATATGTAATCATGGCTCGTTCGCTTCGCTCACTCGCCGCGGGTTTCCAGAAAAATATGGGAAATAAGTACTTTGGGATTGGACCAGATGCATGTATGTCTATAACTACTATTTTTTTTTATTCTTCAATCTATATGCAAATAAGTTTGTTTTTACTATTATCAATATTTAAAGGCCCACCTTCACCCAAAATGCCATGCGCGCCGTGATCACTTTTGCTGAATTTCGTGTAACACGAAATTCACGCAGCGACCGCAAAGTCTTTTGGGTGAAGGTGGGCCTTTAATGATTTACAGAATAATCTCTCCATAGGGGTTTTTCCCTTCAATTCTTTACTTTCTAGATAGGGAAGTTTTTAAAATCTTTTCGAAGAGGATATCAACTTTTTCTTAAAATTATAGATATTTAACACCTCTTTAATTTCCCTGATTTCAATAATTTCAAGAAGTTTAATAATTTCTCGAGGAGCCGCGTGAGATTTTCAATAAGTTATAGAATTTCAAGATGATGAATATTTAATGATTTACAGAATGATCTAGAAGGGGTTTTTCCCTAAAAATTACTATTATTAGATTTTGACATACACCTAATTCAATAAAGGTTGCTTTGTTCATTGGTAATTGGGCATTGGGAAGCTATTGTTTGGCGGTCACTCAAGCAAAGCATTGCATTGTGTTCCGTATGCCCAATAACCAATGACCAAAGCAACCTTTATTGAATGAGGTGTATCTATACAACATGTGATTGCGGTATTTCAACAATGATTTATCACGTGAAAGACAAAAGATTGCATTCCAGTTTACCCTAACAACGAACAAAACTGAAAATCGATTTTAAAATTCTTCGGAAAGCAATCGAGCGTTCTGTTCGATGCAAATTATTTTTTGCTAAAGTTGTGCACGTGCATACGAAACTTGAAAACATAGCGGTGAATAATGAGGACGCTTCCTTGTAAACACGAAATCTTTAAAGTGCCCCTGAAGGCCAAAAAATTCACTTTGAGAAAACAGCACGGAAAATTCTTAGGAAAGCAATCGAACGTTCTGTTCGATGCAAATTAATTTTTGCTAAAGTTGTGCACGTGTATACGAAACTTGAAAACATGGCCGTGAATAATGAGGACGCTCACTTGTAAACACGAAATCTGTGGGAAAAATTTTGATTGGTATATTGAATAATTGGCCATTTGCACGATGACGTCATATGACTACAACTACCAGAATCCTTCAGTTTTTTGTTTTGTAGTGCAAATTAGGGCTATTGTTATTTAAACCGCACTGGGATTACAAAATTTAAATAAGAAAGGAAAAACGAAATGAATTCTGGCCTATTGCCTTGCATGAATTCAATGTCCTTAAAACTTGCAGTCCTTATAAATTGATGATTAATCTCGAGGTTGTCAAATTTAAAAAAAGTTATCAAGCGGTTTCCAAATTATCATCACATTTGTAGGCGTAGAACAAATTACATACAAAAATGTCAACAAAAGTACCTGAGCGCACACCAATCATATCCTTCTTTCTCACAATCGGCCAAAGCAATGCCCCTCACTTTTTCACACACGATCTCAAATGGAATTAAACTACTATAGCTGCGGTTACACGTTGCAACTTTTACCTAGGTAAATGCGAAATAACAATAGCCAAGACCATAAAAAGCGTGCAGCGGCTATTGTTATTTCAAATTAATCGTGCTGCGGCTGTTGTTATTTCGAATTTACCTAGGTAAAAGTTGAAACGTGTAACCGCGGCTTATGAGATGAAACTGCATTCCCGAGGGGCATCGTTTTCTTTAAATATCTGCCAATTATATCGAAAGTATGTTTGTCACTGTATTTATAATCCCCAAAACTGCATCCCCAACAATTTCATAAACGCTCTTATAGAGTAGAATTTGTTCCAAATTTTCCATAATCAAGGACGCTATAGGAGGTAAGCTCCCTTAAGCGATTGCCGAAAAAACCTCCTGGTGCCGAGAAATACGACGGGAAGTAAAAAACGTCATGGCGTCATTACGTTACTATGGCAACTCCGATATTAATATAACACTGGTCCTAATAAATTTTCATCTTTATATAATGCAGCTGTGGTCCAGCTGCAGCTGTGTCCATTCAACGCTGGGTTGAGTGTCTCCATCTACTGTACAGTTAAAGACAACATTTTCCTTTTCCTATAGTCTGTTGCACTCATTTAACTTCATTCCACTTCAGTCCAGTCTTTCGCAATAAGCAGCTATGGGTTATTGCTATTGGTCTCAACTATTTATACACCCTTTCAAACGGGTCTATATGTTAATCTGTTGTCTAACATTTTGCCTTTTTTCTGGAGACGAAGAACTTTTCAACCGCCATGCCTCCGCCGGTTGTTTTTTATTTTATTTTACCAATACATTTTATAGCATTATGTAGCCCGCACCTTTACCGGGATTAAGTTTCATTAAGAAATGATTGTGTTAATTTTTGAATTTCTATAGTGGCGGCTCTGCATAACAGACAACTTACAACTAAACAAAAGGCCCCCTCCCCCTAACGCTTGTACATCCAAAGATTTGAGGCAGCGGTTAAAAAGGCGGCAGAGAAATTTATTCACGCGATAGTCTCATTTTCACTTTGAAATGTTTTTTTTTTTACCATAGTGGAGTCAATTTATAACGGTAAACCCAATTTATAATACACATTTTGAAACAGAAATTGTCAGATGCAAGCAAATTGCCAAAAGTCAGTCTACTCAAAGATGTGTTTCATTATTGACTATTGTTCAATTAATTTACTCATTTACTAAAATTAATTAGTATTGTGGAGCACATTTGAGCATGTTTTCTGAAACTTGCGCAATACAAATTTATTATACCTATCACTGAGCGCTTGTAACTAGTTAACAAAACAAGAGGCTCCGAGTAGCCTATACTCACGCGTATGAGATGCTAAGAGGCCAGTGGTGGTTGGACATGGTCCGGAAGGCATCATGGGATGAATTATCATTTCGAGCGGCTTTCAGTTCAGTTTCGAATGAACCTTCGAGCTGGGAGGACCTCGAGGAACTACAAATTTTCAGAATTTTATCCGCTATGGAAGCACAAATCGGCCTAAATTGAAGTTTATGCGATTACTTTTGTATAGATACCATTTTTTTTTCAACTGAATGACTTGAGGTGTCATTCTACGTTAATCGATCGATTAGGCCCAGTTCAAACGTCGAACTTCACATGTGCCGAACCTAATGCAAATGAGCAAAATCTATTGTTCTTGCTAATTTGCATTAGGTTCGGCACATGTGAAGTTCGACGTTTGAACTGGGCCTTACTCGTCCACTGACTTAAATTTGAGCCACAACAAGCACAAATCGGCCTTCATTGAAGTTGATAAGATTCCTGTTGTTACTTAGCAGGGTTTTAAGCCGGCTAATCGATCGAAAGCGGAATTCCAACCGAGAAATATTTTGTAACGGAAGCTATAAGCTTAAATCGCGGAATTAAAATTCCGAGGTTGGTAACCGCAACAATCCATTGTTGCATTTTATAGTCCTCTTGAGTTTTAGAATGTTATAATATTGAAGTACGTGACGGCAATTTTATTGTTCTGTATACTGGTAGTGCTGGATTTGTGTTGTTGTGAAGTATAAATAAATAAATAATAAAGCTGTAAAATCATCAAGAAATAATTAAGGGGATGAAATCCATAATAAGTTTACAAAAACAGATTTCAGTCTCATTAACCATTTAAAATCTGACAACTATTGTGTTTTTATTATAATATCACAGATTATTCCTTGCTAAAACTTCAAGAGGAAAACATGATTTAAATCCTAATGGAAATAAAGCAGTGACTAACATACATCGTTGCATCTGAACAACAACCAACAAAAACAAACTTCTAGAAAGAAATCTAATTCTGGCCATAAAGACCTGGTATAAAATTGTGATTAGGGGGACCTCACGCAAAAAGGAATTCAAACATCTGGGCTTGAAAATGAAAATGCAGAGTGTTTTGGCACCATACTCTGAGTTTGTGGCAAAACAATTTATGGTACTAAGGAACCCTTTTTTCTTTGGGCCCTCTTACTTGGAATGTAATTGGAGCACAACAGGACTGTGCACATAAGAACAACTGCATGTTCTTTCACTTGAGCACAAATCTCAAGGGTAATTTATATCAAATCTACAATTGATTCTGTCATAAGCAACCAGGAATTGGAAAGTGATCCCTTAGGGAGAATGGTTGCTTACAAGAGTCATAGTACAGCAATAGAGAATGGTTGCTTAGAGAGAGCGAACTGTAGTTGTTATAATAATTGAAGGGCCCAGAGCATAACCAGCCTATATGACTTTTTAGGCCTTTTTTATCTCGCTCAGAATAGCTTCATTTTATCGTACAACGAATAATATCACAAGCCCTTGTCGAATTTGCACTAACCCTAAGGAATTTGACCAATTTCACATGAAAAAGCAGAGTTCTGTACATTCAGAGCGCAATTTCGAAGCCATTTCAAAAGCAGTTTGGCCGTGAGAATACGCGACTGCAATACTTCTGACCAGTGCCAACAACCTGAACGAAAATACCGTTATTTACGCACGCCTGGCTCGCTTATCGATAGCGAGTTCGCTACGGTTAACACGTCGTCCGTAGCGTGTGTATGTTTGAGGCCCGTGCGGTGATGGAAGGACATCATTAAGTCCTGAAATCTGTAAGTCTCTAGCACCTCTCAAAGAAACGAGTCGTGTTTCTTGTCCCACCTTGTGTCTAAATCGCCATTTCGCGCTCGAGGTGAAAATAGACGTTGGTTGGGCAAGACGGAGCCGGCGGGAAAGTCTGGAATCACTTCGGATCAGGAAAGGGGCAGCGTTGAGAGTTGTGGGCCATTTCCCATCCCGTGCCGTGGTCGAATGCCCGATATCTGAAGTGCTTTGAGACTTAATTAATTTTCGGGCGAGAACTCCATTTCGGTTTTGTTGTAGGATTTCCCGACATGTTTTGCGACAGTGGTAGATGGGTCCGCTGTGCGTGGTTGGGCAGCTCGAAGTGAGTTCTTGCTGGCCGGCGGGAAGATCTTCCGCATTTGGAGTCTTTAATGTAACATTAAAGTCGATCTAAAAGGATTTTGAAATCGAGATACGCGTTTTGATGCGTATCAACCCTTAAATAATAAAACTTAGTCTGAACTGAGCATATGTTCCTCGGTGGTCTAGTGGTTTGGCCCGGGGTTTGCGCTCGGACGGCTCCGGGTTCGATTCACGCTCGGCAACTTTTTTTTTTTTTTTTTGAACTGGACATTATGCAAGTGATTTACTTTTTTTTGCGTTCGTAAAAAATCCTTACATTTAATTTAAAAAAAATATAGAACCGTGTCAGTGTGAAAACAGAAGCTTACCGCAACATTGCGTTACAATAGGTTGATTTTTTTTGCATACGGTAGGAAAGTTGTTACTTAAAATTGAAGGGCCGAGAGCATAACCAGCCTATATGACTTTTTAGGCCTTTTTTATTTTTTCTTGCTCAAATTTGTCCATGGCATGGAGTGTTGTCCAATACACACAAACGGGTACGATTTGTCAATGCTGCATTACGATCCGTACGATTGGTACGAATGGTGAATGTCGTAGACGATCCGTTGACAATCCGTAAAATGCATCTCATTATGGGGACTTAGAATATTTTCACGTTTCGGTGTGAGTGACTCAGAGGGGTATAACAGTTTGACCATTGGTACGATTGGTACGAATGGTGAATGCTGTAGACGATCCGTCCACAATCCGTAAAATGCATCTCATTATGGGGACTTAAAATATTTTCACGTTTCGGTGTGAGTGTCTCAGAGGGGTAAAACAGTTTGACCATTGGTACGATTGGTACGAATGGTGAATGCCGTAGACGATCCGTTGACGATCCGTAAAATGCATCTCATTATGGGGACTTAGAAAGTTTTCACGCGATATTAAAACTTCTGAACCTCCGCTTCAACTAAAACGCAGAAAAAAAAGGTGGTATGAAAAGGAATAATTTTTGAGTGAGATCGCGAGGAAAGTAGCCGCTGCAAATTTGCAGTATTTTGCAAGTGGAGGCTTCCGGTTACGCGCGGTGACGAATGCAAGTGTGATAATTTTTTGTAAAACAATGAAAAACAATTAAACAAACGAAGACGAAATTAGGAAAAGATTGACTGCATGATACGGATGCGCTATACGGTTCCGCATGGAATCAGTTGTGCCACCTTTGTTCTGCGCCAAGAATTACACGTTCATTTATATTTTCCAAATATTATCCCAGAATTTTTTTTTCTGCGATATTCAGGCGCGAGATGGCCCATGGGAACCGTTAAACAAGCGCAAAACGATGATATTGGCAACAATCTTTAAGGTGTATTAAATTGTTTTCAAATGCTTATTACATATTGAATTATTGGGTGTGAAAAATTAAAACAAGACAGACCAATGGGTGGTATTTCTTGAAATTGTCATGACATAAACTTATATATAAAAGAATATTGGATTCGCTGAAGGTCATTTTAGCTGTTGACGCAAGGCATAATGGCAACAACGGAGAACTACCGCCAGAAGTTACGTTATCTGTCGAAAGAAGAGATAGTAAACGAGAGAAGGGAACTTCTTAAAGCAATCAACGGCGACGCCTTTTTCCCGCTAAATTGGGATCGTCTGCCGCATTCTCCATTCGTACCAATCGTACGAATCGACAAAACGTTGGTTGTGCCTGGCGTCCCTCAAATTATGTTAATGAGCCACGGATTTTGAGCTTACTTTGACAAATCGCTACTGCTTTTACTGTTTGTACGGATGGTACGGATGGTGAGCTTACTTTGACGAATCGTACCCGTTCGTGTATATTGGACATGTGTGGGGCCACACATGCAGAGCGACATTGAACACTATATTGAGCATGTCTGTCAATGTGTTAAACGTAAGCCTCCCACTCGTGTGTCGTGCTCAAGATCGAGATCAGGGCTCCATTACAACCCATCACCACTACTGCACCGTTCGAACTGATTGCTATTGACTTTCTCAATCTGGAGAAGAGCAGTGGAGGGTACGAGTATATCCTTGTTGTGATGGACCACTTTATTCGCTATGCGCAGGCTTATGCTACAAAGAACAAATCAGCCAGAACAGTCGCTCAGAAGCTTTTTCATGTGCGCTTATTATGACGCAGCTAAGCATAGAACAAATGTTTATTTCAATGGTGACGAAACCAATTTTTTTGTTCCAAGCAAATGTGTCTTGAAAAGCGCAACTGTGATTAGCACAGGTGCTTTAGATCTATCTCAAATTGAATTGACCATCCGCGGGAAAACATATTTTGAACGACAATCACAACCACACCTTGGACCACAAAAAATACCAATTAACTATGCTTTGGATGACGGAGGATCTCTTCAGATAAGTTTAGCTAAAAAACGAAAGATGGGAAACAGCACAAAATATACATTAAGTCTTTTATTTGAAATTTGATTTCCTCAACTAAAATGTTTGAGTTCAAAATAGACACCCAAAAACTTAAAGGAATAAAGGAACAGATTCTATCGTTCATAGAAACCATGAAAAGACTTTTTTCCTGCCATAAAAATGCAAGATAGTTTATTTAATTTCAATCATATTGATCCAACCCTTTCTGAGGAGAAAGTTGAAGAATTGAAACAGCTCTTCGCTTTTTATCATAAAAAATGTTGGTGCTGCCGAAAAGCACAAAGAAAATATAAGAAAATGAATGTTTTGTTGACTCTTAGTTCTACTCTTTTAGTTGTTACAGGAACAATTGTAGGAGGAGTTACATTGAATCCAATTATTCTGGGGGTTATAAACGGTGCTGGGTTATTCTTGAAGACATTCCAAAAGATGAAAAATTTCCGCAGAAAGATTGAGATAAGTCAATTCGCAATGACAAAGTATGAAAATGTTTTAACTGAATTGAGATCATATCTCCGAGGTGACTTTTTTGATTCACAAGAATACATAAAGGCAATGAAAGTTGTGGATGGAATTGTAGCAGATTTATGTTTGAATCTTGAAAAATATGAAAAAGATTATGAAACATCTTTAAAATGAGTGATTCAAAAACATGGTACGATTCTCAAGACGAAAACCTGCAAAATGAATTAGATTCAGATTGGGAACCAGAAGATGATGTTGAAGCAGATCCAGATTGGACGCCAGAAAACCCAGTTATGGTTTGGGAAGATTCTGAAACAGAGTGTCCAACTTGTGAATCTTCGGATGAGAATTAAATTGTCAAAGGTTGTCCTTAAATAATTTCTTCATTTAATTTCCACAGCAAAAAAGATCACCAGTGTCGTTAACTACAAGACCCTCATCTTCGTATTCATCGAAATAACTCTGAGGCTGAACTATTTCTTTCACAAGAACTTCTTTAACTACGACAGAGATAGAGGAGATATTACCTAGAAATACTTGACGCAATCTAACTACAAGCAGACCGTCTAGAGGGATTCCTATAAAGTCATGTGGGTTGATTTTGGTTTTTGTTTTTTCGGCTATTTCTTTGGAAAATGGGCAATTGATTCGGCCATCTTTGTTGACATAGAGTTTAGCATAGATTTTCTTCTGGGAACTGTGATCATCTTTCACAATCTGCAAAGAATCTGGTTGATGTCTGAGTTTGGGATTTACTTTCTTGAGTGCTGGTTGTTTGGCTTTGGTTAGTTGCTGAATCTTGATTTGCATTTCTTCGAACATTTGCTGAGATTTTTCATCGAGAGTGAACCCCAGGGAATAATTTGATTTGTCATCAGTCTTGTGTTCCCATATTTTCATTCGACCTTCGAGAAATATATCAAGTGGCTTGTTGTCCTCATATTGAATTGGGAGAACGGCAAATGAAAACTGCCCTGATTTCTTTGTTTCTGGTTCTGAGAGCTGGATCTGCCGGATATCATAATTAAACTTGGTTATCATTTTAAATGGAGAAAAAAATGAATCAATTCTTGATTAATGTGACTAGTCTCCAAAGTTCATCTTCTTCATATCCTCTTCTAGCCCTGGACACGCTACATCACAATACCTCCCCCCCTTTTTTTTATGTTCCATTGTTTACCCTGCTCATGCGCAGTTATTTATATGATTTCACTACCTCGTGCTTTTTTCACATCGCAACTAGAACTCGGTTATTGTAAGTCTTTTCTTACAGTAATATAGTCTCATAGACTCTTTATCAAAACAAATTAAACGGATTATAAAGCCTGCACATTAATTCTGGTCCTTCGAGCCGGATTGCTACTCAAGAAAGTGTCAAGAAAACATACAGTCCTCGATCGATCATGAACTGCTTCGCGTAATGGCTGAATCAAGGGAATCACTAGTACATAAGCGAGCAAATACCAAGCGTCGAATAACAAATCTTATAAAGAAGAAAATCGACCCACTCTGTGAAAAACAGGAAAGAACACAATTCGACATCGTTTGCGCTAGTCAATACTTGGAAGAAATCCGTGAGTTAAACAACACTTTCCAAAGTCAACACATCGATGCGAGCGCGTCACTCGACCCAGCCAACGAAGAATTCGTCGAAAAAGACTTCGAAGAGCTCGAAAACCACGATGATCGGGTGCGAGAAAATATCAGAAAGCTGTTGTACATTCTCAATCTCGCTTCTTCTAAGTCACAAGATGCTAAATCAACCGACAGTAAAGGCAAGCGATCACTCGAATCCAAATGGAATCGCATTACAAAAGGGATAAAAAGCTTGGCCGCGAAAACCACAGAAGCTCAAAATGACCTCGCTGAAAGAGAAATTGACGATTTAATGGATATAAGAAGCCAGCTCTCCGACCTTGAGAAAGCTCTCGACCGTTTCGTCTCTGAAGTTGAATCATTTTCCACGGATTTGGAAGATGCAGATGGCAATGAATGGAAGATATCAGATTACTTTGACAAAATCAAAGCAACGCAAGACCAAGTAACACAATTGATCACGCAACGCCGCCGTGACGAAACGCGTAAGAATAAAGAACGAGAAATTGAACGAGAACAAAATCGTTGTAAAGAACTAGAGCGGCAAAATAACCAACATCGCGAAGAATTAAGCAAATTGTTACAAGAATTCAAAACCACTTCGCATCAAAATGAAGCAAAGACAGTGAAGCTACCTTCACTCGATATTCCCACCTTTGATGGAGAGCCAACGAAATGGAAATCGTACTGGCAGCAGTTTGAAGCAACCATCCACAAATCAAAAAAGCTGGACGATCAATTGCGGATGCAATATTTACTGAAATCGCTCACAACACAGAAAGCCAAGGATGCCATTGAAGGTATTGATGCAGTAGCAGAGGCCTACCCAGAGGCCATTGCAGCCCTAAAGGCTCGTTTTGACAGGCCTCAGGTCATCCACCGAGCTCATGTCAGAGCATTGTTGAACATCAACTCAGTTAAGAATGGCTCAAGCACCGAACTGAGACAACTACATGATACGCTTCAGCATCACCTTCGGTCCCTTAAGGCATTGGATAAGCTTGACTTGGAACGTTTCATCACTGCTCTGGGTGAATCAAAACTTGACCCTCTTAGCATGGTAGAGTGGCAAAAATTCACGCAGTTAGACAAGGACGTTCCCGACTATCATAAGTTTCTGGAGTTCCTCGATTTGAGAGCAACTGCAACCGAATTAACATCCTATGATGCTGGCCATAAAAGTGTTCAAGGCCCCACCAAGAAACCGCCAAGGTTAGTTGGAGCATATTTTACAAACGCACAGTTGAATTGCCCTGCTTGCCTTGGTCCGAAACATAACATAGCATATGTCCAAGCTTCAAAGAGAAGTCAGTTGACGACAAATTTAACTTAATCGTGGAACAAGGTCTTTGCTTCAACTGCTTGAAAGGAAAACATGTGGGAAAACAATGCCCTTCACCCAACTGTTGCCTTAAATGCGGAAAACGGCATTACACTCTTCTACATCTAAGCAATTACGTTGCACACACCCCTGAAGAAACAAGACAAGATGTTCCCATGGTGCCATCCCCTAATGTAGGTACCAACACTCCAGAAACTAACGCTACTGCTGTTGGCGAAATCACCTCTGCGACTTATGTAACCATGCCCGAAGCCCCCACTTCAAGTTCGGTTCTCATGATGACAGCTGAGGTGCTTCTAAGAGGACAAAATGGTCAACAAATGATTGCACGAGCTCTACTGGATCCAGCATCCACAGCCTCGTTTGTAACAGAAAGAGCAGCACAACACCTCATGCTACGTGGACGGAAACAACAAATCAGCATTAATGGAATTGGAGGAACCCAGTGTCCCACTCAAAGCAGCACTGTTGTTAACATAAGCTTGACATCAACTCAGGGCACCTCATGTCTGAACAATGTACAAGCTATAGTTTTGTCTTCATAAACAAAGCATCTACCCCTCAAGTCTCTTCCAACAGGTTACTGGCCACACCTATCCTCACTTAAATTAGCAGATCCCGAATTCAATGTGTCAAAACCTATTGATGTTCTCCTTGGTGTCGACGTTTACCATGACATCCTGAAACCAGGCCTTATCCTTGGACCTAAAGGAACTCCAGCCGCTCAAGAAACCATGTTTGGTTGGGTTTTGTTTGGAGGCACTAGTGGTCAACAACCGCCTAATGAAGTCACAACCTTACATGCATCAGCTTCGCTTCCTAGCTGCGAAGAAACCCTTCAGAAATTTTGGACTTTAGAGGAACCACCCAAAGCCAAGTTGCCTCTAGTACCACTTGACAAACTAGTTGTACAAGACTTCGACCAACGCCACAAGCGTGACGAAACTGGTCGATTCATAGTCAGACTTCCATTTAAGCCACAAAGCTGTTCACTGGGAGAATCCCGACCTCAAGCCTTGCGACGTTTCCTGTCCCTCGAACGGCGTCTTCAACGAACCAATCAATTTGATGATTATGCTAAAGTCATGACTGAGTACTTTACATCTGGTCACGCAGAAAAGGTCCCAGATGAAGACCTCAACAAGCCAGTTTCGGATTCCTTCTACTTAGCTCATCACGCTGTCTACAAAGATTCAGCTACAACGCCCTTGCGCGTCGTGTTTGATGGCTCCATGAAAACCTCATCAGGTGTCCCACTTAACGATCAACTCCTTGTTGGACCAATTGTCCACCCGCCACTCAATGACGTCCTCATTCGCTTCCGAAGACATCCGTATGTGCTAACAACCGACGTCTCGAAGATGTACCGCGCTATTAGCTTGGCACCGGAAGACAGGGATTATCATCGTTTCTTATGGCGAGACAAACTCACTGACACAATCACCGACTACAGAATGACTAGAGTCACATTTGGAATCGCAAGTGCTGCATTTCTAGCAACTAACTCATTGCGCCATGTTGCAGAAGAAAATGAATCAGAACTGCCGCTTGCTGCTAAAGTGGTGAAAGAATCGTTCTATGTCGATGATGGTCTCCCTTCAGTTGAAACCAAGCAAGAAGCAGTTGAACTGCATCACGAACTAAACAACCTCTTTAACAAAGGAGGATTCAAACTTCATAAATGGGACTCAAACTCACAAGAAGTTTTGAACTCAATCTCACCAGAAATTCGAAGCACAAAGGCCACATGTAGCCTCGGGAACTCTGACAACTTTGTTAAAACTCTTGGAATGGAGTACAGCTCAAGTTCTGACCACTTCCGGTTCTCATGCGCCAATTTGTCAGTTCAAGAATCACAGCTGACCAAGCGTACTGTATTGTCAGATTCAGCAAAGATCTTTGACCCTCTTGGTCTTATCGCATGTGTCACTATTATTGTCAAGATAATCTTCCAGCGTCTCTGGGAGAAAGGCACCTCCTGGGATGAACCTCTCCCACCGGACATCCAGCAAGAGTGGCTAAATTGGAGAAAGCAACTCCCTGAAATCTCCAACATCCGCATTCCACGCTGTTATTCCCCAGTCGACAGCAAGATTGTTGACCGCCAATTAATTGGCTTCTCTGATGCCAGCGAGAAGGCTTACTGTGGTGTTGTCTATTTGAGAAGTCTCGACACGGCCGGCGAGGTCCACACATCACTCATCATGGCAAAAACACGCGTTGCCCCACTCAAGAAGGTTTCCTTGCCTCGTCTTGAACTTTGTGGAGCTCATCTGCTCTCACAACTAATGAAACATCTCCAAGAAATTCTTGCCATTCAATCATGCAATATTTATGCTTTCACAGATAGCACCATTGTTCTCTACTGGATTCATGGAAGCAGTCAGCGCTTCAAGACCTTCGAAGCAAACCGAATTGGAGAGATCCAAGAACACGTCCCACCTGAGAAATGGAAACACATTAATGGGGAAGAAAACCCGGCCGATGCTGGATCACGTGGTATCCTACCTGGAGAAATCCTCAACCGCAAGCTTTGGTGGAATGGCCCTGACTGGATAAAGGAAGATCCTTCAAACTGGCTATCCAAGTTTACATCCCTTCCCTCACTGGAAAGTCTCTATGCCTTAGGATTCGAGGAAAGAACCTTGCAATTCAAGGAGAGAAAGGAAGTCACCCTTCAAGCAGCGACTACTGAAGTCAAACCTACAATTGACATTCACAGATACTCAAGCTACACGCATCTTGTGAGAGTCACTACCTGGGTGTTCCGTGTTGTTAGCCGTTCTCATCTATTCAGCTCCACACCACTCTTAGAGTGTGAATTGTCCAAAGCAAAGGCCTGGTTGTCCAAACAAGCACAAGTCCAAATGTTTCCAGAAACTGTGGCAACACTCAAGAAAGGGAAACCAATACCCTTGTCCAATCCTTTACGCCCTTTGAATCCATTTCTTGATGCAGATGGGCTATTAAGAGTTGGTGGACGTCTCTCTCAGTCACAGAAAGACTACCAATCTCGGAATCCAATCATTCTCCATGGAAAGCACCATCTCGCATCACTGATTATACAGAATGAACACGAACGTTTGTGCCATGCCGGTCCCAAACTCACTCTTGGATCTCTTCAAGAGCTTTACCATATTGTCGGAGCACGCAGAGCTGTTCGCAAATGCACACGTCAGTGTATCACGTGCCAACGTACATCTCCAAAGATTACAACTCAACTTATGGGACAAGTACCAGCTGCACGAGTCCTTCCAACCTTCGCCAATGAAAACGTTTCGGTGGACTACGCAGGGCCCCTCACTCTCAAAGTTGGAGCTATACGAAGACCCACATACTGCAAGGCCTATGCAGCCATCTTCGTCTGCCTGGCAACGGAGTCCTGCCACATTGAACTAGTCTCAGACCTCACCGCTGAAGCTTTCCTCGCTGCACTTCGTCGTTTTGTTTCTCGAAGAGGAAAGCCAAGTCAGATTTGGAGCGACAACGCATCCTGTTTTCACCGCGCAAATAAGGATTTAAAGGAGCTGTCACGCCTTCTTGAGCAACAAGCCACCCAAGAATCTGTTATGAATTTCTGCACCAATCAAAGTATCCAGTGGAAATTCAGCCCACCCACAGGTCCTCACCATGGGTCTGTCTGGGAGAATGGAGTTAAGGCCTGTAAACACCATTTGAAACGAATAGTTGGGGAAAGCAAGCTAACGTTTGAAGAAATGACGACCGTGCTGTGCCAGATTGAAGCTTGTCTCAACTCGAGGCCATTGTTTGCAGCACTTGATGCAAATGATGATGATGGATTCGCTCCACTCACCCCTGGCCACTTCCTGATTGGTCGACCACTAGAAGCATTGCCTGACTACATCTCACCCACGCCCATACCTTTGTTGAAGCGATGGCGACTCTGCCAAGCATTGACACAACACTTTTGGAAACGCTGGTCAACCGAGTATCTTAATTCTCTTCAGCGCTTCAACAAATGGAGGCTGCCCCGCAGAAACCTCAGTGTTGGTGATATAGTTCTCATCAAGGATAACCGTACTCCCCCATGTCAATGGCCACTTGGTCTAATTACAGGAACTCATCCCGGGCCAGACCAACTGGTTCGAGTTGTCACTGTCAAAACCAAGACTGGAACATTCACTCGGCCAATTGTTAAGCTGTGCCTGCTACTTCCAGCAAAGGATGCTTAGTAACTTATAGAACGCTGTGAACATTTTCAAGAATTAAACAAGCAGATTACAGAGGAACGTTAAGAACATTTAAACCAAGCGAAATAATAGGAACATGTTTTAGCATCTAAGTTTAGTTGAGGACTTAAAGAACATTTAAGAACATTCCAAGTTAAGTTGATATTATCAAGGGGGGCGGAATGGACACGCTACATCACAATACCCCCCTTTTTTATGTTCCATTGTTTACCCTGCTCATGCGCAGTTATTTATATGATTTCACTACCTCGTGCTTTTTTCACATCGCAACTAGAACTCGGTTATTGTAAGTCTTTTCTTACAGTAATATAGTCTCATAGACTCTTTATCAAAACAAATTAAACGGATTATAAAGCCTGCACAAGCCCTAAAATCCCATTGCCCCTCTGAAGAATAGTGCATATATGTTTGCTCCGGAGGATAGGCGACATAACCACGGTCTTCGAAATATTTCTGAAAATCATCATAACCCCTTACGGTGGAAAATTCACCTGTGTGTGAATTTAATATAATCATCTTGTTTCTTGGATCATATGGTACACCGACATATTGCTCACCGGGAGTATATCCAACAATGAATTTCTTCAGAGCTTCTTGATACACTGCTCTGTTTGCTTCTAGCTGTTTTTCCTCAGCTTGGCTTTCAGCTTGGCTTTCCTTTATTACTCTAGCCAGCCGTTCGTTTGCTTCCTTCTCTCGTTTAGCTATGTATTTATCTATTTGTCGGTCTGTCATCTCAGTCCATGACTTAACTTTTGGCTCTGACTTTACTTTTGGCTTTGACTTTGACTTTGGTTTTGGTTTTGGCTTTGACTTTGGAGAAGATGGAGGTGGTGGTGGTTGACGAGAAGAAGATTGACGAGAAGAAGATGGAGGTGGAGGAGAAGGTAGAGGTGGAGGTGGAGGAGAAGGTTGACGAGAAGATGGAGGTGGAGGAGAAGGTGTTGTCACTCTCATCTTCTCTTGATCTTCTTCACATAATATTCGTTTGAGTCTCTTGAGTTTATCTTCACATTCTTCAAATTGTTTTCTATAGGATTGATCGTTTTTCTCAAGCTGGCGATTTCTAGTACCCTTTTTTACAATACGGAATTCTTTACCATCACGACGTCTAGTGAATGACATACGCCCACCTTTTATTGCATTGCGAATTGTATTGTTACCAACTCCTAAAACTCTAGTTGCTTCATTAATTGTGTTAAATATTCTTAGTCTATCATCATACATAATTCTAATCGCTTCCATTTTTAATAGGATTATAAGTCTTCACAATATGATAATACCTATTTTGCGGGTAAAAAGAGGGTAAATGAAGAATATAGCAAGATATTCTATTTCTATTATATGAAGACAACATCATTATCTAAATCTTCTTTTTGGAAAAACTGAATATATTGAGATATTCTTTCCATAATAGTCTTTTTTACCCGTAAAATAACCCATATTTTGCAGGTAAAAAGAGGGTAGATGCAGAATATAAGAAAATAATTATATTTCTATTATGCCAAGACAACATCATTATCTAAATCTTCTCTTTGGAAAAACTAAATATAGTGAGATATTCTTTCCATAATAGTCTTTTTTACCCGCAAAATAAAAAAAATATCCCTATTTTTGGCAGCATTGAAAATGGTGGTTTCAATTAAAATAACTTCCGATGATTTTGAACAAGTATTTCCATCTGTATCTGCTGCTTCTCGAGCTTTGAAAGTCGATAAAAAGACTATTCCCCAAGCTTTGCAAACGGGAAAACTCAAATTCAGGCGCCGAAGTGATGGGAAACAGTTTAAAATTGAAATACGCGATAAAGTTTCACTCGCTGTTGAAGAATCCCTCAGAGTTACCAGGGCAAAATTAGAACAATGTCAACAAAAACTCAGAAGTGGCAGATATGTTTTTCCCCAGAGACGGAGATTGGCGGCAAAGCCATCACAACCAAAACCCAAATCCAGAACAACCCCAGAACAAATAGAGGAGTTTGAAAAAGGTTATCATGAGTTAAAGCCTGATGAGCATCCCTCCCTGTTTGTTGATACAAAAGTCATACGCATAAATAAATCAAATGGAGAAATAACTGCCATTGCCAATATGAAAGACTGGAGTAAAAGATTTGGTAATTATACTGAAGAAATAGGTAAGGAAGAATTGAACAGGATAGTTGAAAATCGATTGAAAATATTGGAGATTTATAATGAAAAGGATGATGAAGAATGGTGGGATATCAAGTGGCTCCAGAAAGATGCTTGAAGCTATTAAATGAATGATTTAATAGCTTAATTTTGGTTGGTAATCCTCCAATGTCCCCAAGCAAGGGTGTGAATCTTATCCGGCAGAATGAAACGCTTATCATCATCCGCAGATAAGACTGTTTTTTTAACTGTTTCTGAGAACATCTCATGTTGATGGCTGCGGATGAGATTCATAGTTCTCATTTGGCTTTGCCCGCTGAGAAGACATTCCTTGAAGTCCTCATGAGTGATATGTTTCTTTATTGTTTGTTTTTTCACTCCCTTGCATTTCTTGTCACCTCCAGAGCCAAACAACTTATAACTATATAATTTAGCGCGTAATCCAACAAACTCTTCTATTATTTTTAATCAGCTATAAGCTGAGGTAATAATGTATTTATTAATAAAGAGGTAATACCTTATTTACCTTATTTATACCTTATTTATACCTTATTTATACGTTATTTAGTATCTAAATAAACACCACGTTATTATTAATAAATTGAAAACATTCACTGTTCTGTAATCTGCTAATAGTTGTGGAAATACCTTAAATTCTGCGAAATATTTTTCCTTCATGCGAAGCATTAAAATCAAATACAGAGACCAGGAAGCATTAATGTTAAGATCGCTGCTCATCACAACTTACCGACGCTGCAGTTTTTGCCTTCATACCCAGATATGCATGTGCAAGTGTAGTCATTCACTCCGTCTGTACATGATCCACCGTTTACACACGGGTTGGGAGAACAGTCATCAGTGTCTAAATAAACACCACGTTATTATTAATCAATTGAAAACATTCACTTTTCTGTAATCAGCTAATAGTTGAGGAAATACCTTAAATTCGGTGAAATGTTTTTCCTTCTTGTGAAGCGTTAAAATCAAATACAGAGACCAGGAAGCATGCATATTAAGATCGATGCTGATGACAACTTACCGACGCTGCAGTTCTTCCCTTCATACCCAGGTATGCATGTGCATGTGTAGTCGTTCTCTCCGTTTGTACATGATCCACCGTTTACACACGGGTTGGGAGAACAGTCATCACTGTCTAAATAAAATCCACGTTATTATTAGGCAATTGACAACATTCACTTTTCTGTAATCAGCTAATAGTTGAGGAAATACCATAAATTCGGTGAGTTTTGAATTTAGACAGGAATTTCATTAAAACTGTGAACTCTGTCATGTGTAACTCTTTATGGAAAGGGAAAGATAAAATCAAACGGTTGGCTCTTATTGGTGAATATAAAGACGGTGGTCTAAAGATGCCTTGTATCGAATCTGCAGTGAAAGCACAGCGCATTATGTGTCTCAAAAGGTACCTTGACGATTATGACAGTCCATGGAAAACTATTCTCTCACACTTGCTTAAAGACTATGGCGATAAACTTCTTCTTTACTGCAACTACAGCCCCAAAGATCTGCCAAAACATCTTCCTAAATTTTACTTTGAGTGCTTGAAAGCTTGGGCCGATCTACCGAAAGTTATTTCTTCGTGCGAGGACGTCAGTAATCAAATTCTAAGGAATAATCAATATTTACGCATAGGCCTTAAACCACAATTCTGTAAGAAATTACTAACGAAGGGAATTGTACAAATCAAAGACATCATTTCCCTTAAAGGGGAATTAAAACCTTGGACCTTTTTTAAAGCAAAAGGCCTATATCTGAACAATTATCTTCTGTTGTCTGGTCTATCCAGATCAATCCCGAAATCACTGCGGACGCTGTTATATCCATGCATTTTGAATAACCTCGAATATAGAGAGACGAATCTAGATTTCTCAAATTTTACCTTTCATTTAAATGATGTAGATATCAACATCAATGAACTAACTAACAGAAAAATATATTGGAATTTCGTACATCAAATTAATGTTCCCCCAACAGCGAGACGGAAATATGAAACTTTATAATTTATAGTGATTATAGTTTTGACTGGAAAAGATATCTATCTAATACCACATAAAGTGACTTTTGACACAAGAACAAGAATCTTTCAGTTCAATTTACTTAACCGTATAATTTATACTAACACCTTGCTATATAAAATGAAACTCTCAGAGACCCCCAATGTTCTTTTTGCGGGGTTTTCAAAGAATCCCTCGAGCATCTATTCATACATTGTCATTTTAGTCAGATTTTCTGGACGCAAACTATTAATTGGTTGAATATTGCCAAACTCAATGTGGAGAGACTAAGTGAAACAGATATTATTTTTGGCTACACAAAGGCCAGGCCACATTGGACGCTCTTTAATCACATTATCATCATTGGTAAACAAGTAATTGACCTAAACCGTCGAAGGAAAACAAAGCCAAAGTTACCCCAATTAATAGCTAGACTAAATAGAATAAGAATGATAAATAGAATATTTAATTGCTAAGAAAAACGGTCGGCAGACATTTTACCAACAAAAATGGCAACTTTTGAAAGCTTTTCTAGTATAATAACTTAGGTTACTTACTTTAATATCGATTTTCGTTCTTTCTCAAAATATTACCCTAGAGTTCTTCTTCCAGTTTAATAACACTACGGTACGTGCTTGTTACTCGTAAAATGTACTTACTGTGCCTATTGTGTAATCACTCCCTATTGTGTAACTACTACCTGTTGTGTAATTACTAGCTATTGTGGAATTACTACCTTGTGTGTGTGTATATGTACTGATGTCATGAATGAATAAATAAATTAATTGATTAAAAAAAAAGGATAAATTCGGTGAAATAGTTTTCCTTCATGTGAAGCATTAAAATCAAATACAGAGACCAGGAAGCATGCATATTACCGACGCTGCAGTTCTCCCCTTCATACCCAGGTATGCATGTGCAAGTGTAGTCGTTCACTCCGTCTGTACAAGATCCACCGTTTACACACGGATTGGGAGAACAGTCATCAGTATCTTCATTATTAAAACCATTAATTAATCAATTAATACCATGAGAACAGTTTTCTTTTAATAAGCTAACAGATATGATTATACAATTATATTGTTTCTCGTGTTTCTTTAATAAGAAGTTGCAAATCAAATCAATTAAATGATTAACATGTTTTTCAAAGGACTTTTTCCTTAACGATTACGTTTTATGGCAGTGGCGGTAAAACTGTAGTTTTTCTAAAACAACAGATTTCAGATAAATTTTGATAACATCTTATAGTAGCAATCGCGAAGTGACGTGTCGAAGAAAGAAACAAAGAGATCTCGAACCATGTTTGACTCCGCTTCCTCAAAATTTCAAATTAAACTACAGGAAACCTTACACATTAAATGGCACAATCCGTTTTCTAGTCAACCATTACATGATGTAAATTTATCTATTTTGTTTTATAACATTTTTTGTATGATGCTTTCTAACGCTAGTTATTGTTGTAATTTGACTTTATTCATGTTATCCAAATAATTTTGTAGTTATTCTATTGTAATCAGCGTCAGTATCTATTCTCTTTCTTCTTATATACATAACATCAATTCAAATGTAACGGTTATTGCAGCAGAAGTGAAGATTACAGAAGCTTCTGTCGAAACATGTTTTCTAATCTCAAAAGAAAATCGTATAACTATTTTTCTTGAAAATAGTTGTTCAATAAAAAGTCAAGACGTTTCGACCTCTCCGAGGTCATTTTCAAGTGAAAGTAAAATACAAAATTAGCATAACTATATTATTAACAGTTAATAATGTCACGGACGCTAAATGTGATAACATATGCCAACAATGTAATTTGTGATAATCGGTATTGACATAAATTAATATTTTGCCGACACGGAGCAGAGAACCGGGTACTATTGTAGTGCGCAGCGGCTCACAGTTCGTGAGTTTGAAAAGTGTTCGTTGATAGATTTGTGTCATTCTACGGTCATCCTCGCCGCCTCTAACACTGTTCAAACAAGTTCAATCTTACCCCGATTTTTTGCTTTCCTCCCTGGCAATATGAACGAGGCAACAGCGGTACGACTTATAGCACAGAACAACCAGGACCTTCTTGGTCAGTTTAAGACTCTAGTTAAAGATTCCATTTCAGCTCTCAAGCGTTCACATGAGGATACGGCTGCCCAGCAGATGACAGAAATCAAAAGAATCAAGCGCGGTTTCACTCCGCAATTCAACAAGAAGAGCAACGAGGTCCTGTACAACGTCAATAAAGCGATTAAAGAAACCATAAAGGACGCAAAGACATGCAGAAAATAAAGGATGCCTTAGACAAAGGTTTGGCTCTCGTGCAAGACCGTGAAAAATTCATCCTGCTTGCAGATAAGTCACCGTTTGGTTGGAAATCTGTCAATGAATACAAACATCACGACTTGGCTGACGACGAAGAAGACGAAAAGAAAATTTACAGAGCCGTAAGCGTTTCACCGCGCGTTCATCCCACCAACGAAGAACCTTGCCGACGTCCATTCAGGCTAAATCTCCACAGATCGCAAGACAACAATCATCTAATTTCTTCTCTCGCCTTAATTAACAACATTTAGTGCAAAGATCTGCTACTGGTGTTTGCTTTGCGTGCGGAAAACCCCTGACTCTGTTCAGACATGGAGTTGGACGAAGATTACGATCAGGAGAACTCTTGCACATGATCTCTCTCTCTCTCTATTTTTTTTTTTTGGACTCCGAAGTACAATGCGAATTTAAATCTGTCCAGGAATTCGTGTCGGTCTAAGGGAGATTAGATCGAGTAATTGAATTCTGGAAGGGCATTAACGCGCCGAAGTTTATTATCGATGTTATTCCATTTGTATGCAAATTGCCGTTGCTCAAAATTCCCACGTCTTTTACGGCCAGTAATAACGCGTTAGCTTTGAAGGGTTCTAGTTCCGTTGAGAATGTCATAAACGAGCTCATTAGTCCACATTGTATTACTGAAGTTTACGAGCCACCTTTCACTATTGACCCTTTGTTTGTGTTAACGCAAAAATCTGTTTAAAAGCGTTTTATTTTAGATGTGCGTCACGACAAGAGAAAATTTTAGATGCGAAGACTTGAATGTTGCCTAAAAGATTTATAATCCGGGAGACTATATGTACTCTTATGATCTTGTGGTCACCATCATGTAGAAGATCTTCGTTCATCGAAAGTTTCTTTCTTTTTCTTGGACATTTTCCGCCGGTTACGCTAGATATTTTCTATTTGCAGTTTTACCTTTCGGTCTTAGTTTAGCGCCTTACCTGTTTACGAAATTGTTTAAGCCGTTAATTGAGAAATGGAGATCTGAAGCCGGGTAAATTGTTGCCTTCTTAGACGACGGTCTCGTCGCTGTTGTGGGTTACAACAACGCAAAGATTGCGAGCCTTCAGGTTCATGCCGATTTGCTTGGCTCTGGTTTTCTTCCTAACGAAGCCAAATGTCTTGGGGCCCAACTCAGGTAATTTCTCGGCTCGGAACTGTCATCAACACGGCCACGTCGGAAATTTACGCTACAGATGGACGCGTTACGAGTTTGTAGGACGGTTTGACTTCCATATTGGTCGCTTCTTTTCGCGTCCCAGTTCGTAGGATTGCGAGGGTTAGCGGGAAAACTATTTCACTCGGCTACTGCGTGTGCAACGTCTCCCAGCTTATGACTAGAAATCTATTTGCTATGATCAACACTACTGCGTCGACAAGGAACTCTTACGTTTACTTTTCCTCCCGAGAGTTTTGCTGAATTGATCTTCTGGAAAACCAACGTAGCGAGCCTTAACGGCATACCTATTTCGCCAGGTGATAGGTGATATATTCCGACGCATCGGCCTTAGCTTGTGGAAGTTTTATAGATTTCGACGGCAAAATTTTTCATCTATACCGGTCCGACTTCGAGAAAGCTCAAAGTTCCACGTTTAGAGAGTTGCTTGCCGTTTTTCCTGTCATTGAAAGCTTTCTAGGAGGCCAGTAAGCCAGTTACCTGGTCTACTGATAATCTAAAGGTCCGGCATTACAACAGCCTGCAGTAGGCATCTTTCAGAGCTGTCTGTTCAACGACGTTCACATCGAAATGCAGTGGACACTAAGGGATCTAAATACTATTGCAGGCGTTATAATCAAGTTTATTGATTATGTCGATTACACCGTTGATGGCACGGTTTTCAATGCTTTCGACGATTTAGCGAGTCCTCATACCTGTGATAGGTTCGCATGTTCATTCAACGCTAACGTTAAATGTTTTCGATTCCAGATTCTACCAACCCGGTTCCAGCGGTGCAAACGCCTTTGCCCAAAATTGGTCCAATCACGACAGCCGGCTGTGTCCTCCGGTTTACTTAACGTGCAAAGTCTTCAGCCATACGAGATCTTGCAGTGCTAAGGGAGCTCTCAGCGTACCACTTTGGAAGTCTGCCCATTTCTGGCCCATCCTGCGTTTAGATGGTTTTCCACTGGAGCACCTTTATTCATGATTGGGGCATTCTATCTAATTTGCCTAATTTACTTATAGATGTAAAGCCAGAAACTCTATTTTCGGTTGTAATCCCGTGACGGTCCCTTCGTTAGCAATTCGTATTGACTTTAGTATCGCTCCTAGGTCGGGTTACGAGTTATTTAGTGAGAGCTTTCGTGTCCCAAGTGAATGCACAGAGATGTGGCTATTTTGCAGATTTTCTACTGAACGTATTTTAATCAGTCAAGTTTCTAGGGGTATTTTTTTCCTAGATTGAATTACCTATTAGGGGTGTTATGCCTTAGATGGGGTTAATGAATGCCCTAGATGGGCTCAGCGTTAGGCCCTGGAGGGGCTTACCGAATGCCCTACATTGGCTCAGCGTTATGAAATGCCCTAAATGGTTTTCAATGTTACGCCCAGAGGGGTTCAATGTTACGCCCTAGATGGGTTTTAATGTCACGCCCAAGAGGGGCTCAATGTTATGCCCGAGAGTGGCTTAGGCAGGCTCAATGTTATGTCCAAGATGTTTACCCTATAGGGGATCATCTCTATTTTCTAAGAGGAGCTAAACGGGGTCTAAGTTTGGTATTATGTTTGTCGAATCAGTTAGTCAATTCTTAGGATAGCTTTCTGTTTTTTGACAGCAGGGTTGCGAGCGCAATTTAAATTCAGTTTTTTATTTTCCGATCGTCCGTACATTTTTATTTATGAGTTCGTCTCTTACATTATATGTGTTTCATGTTGTTCTTAGATATCTCATCATCCGCATTTTGGTCTGCAGGAAGCCCGGACAACGTACAAGTTAACCAGCTAAAACAGAATCTGAAATTCACCGTGCTTGCTTCGAAAGCCACTGGGTCATCGCAAAACTACCTGAGGGCCTTTAATAGATGGCGAGACTTTGCTAAAGATGCGTTGCGTATTCCTGATTTTCCGGTCAGACCTTTGGATTGTGCCCTGTATCTGCAACATCTGCTCGAGTCCACAAAGTCAGTGTCTGCATCAATTGTGCTTTCTACTATACGCTTGTTTGAGTGGGCGCATTACCTGGCCCGAGTTGATTCTCCTTCAGTACACCCGACGGTCATTGCTGCAAAAGAAGGCGCTCTTCGCCTTGCCAGCCAACCTACCACCAGCAGGAAGGAGCCCCTCTAAGTTACTCATCTCAAGCAACTTGCTGAAAAAACTGATTAGGACAATCTTCTGCAATTAAAAAGTCTAGTTATGGTTATTCTCGCTTTTTCAGGTTTCCTTAGAAGCTCTGAGTTATGTCTTATTCGTAGCAGGGATGTCCAGTTTAGCTTTGCTCATAACTTAAACGCAGATGGCCCGGATAGCTGAGAATTCGGTCGAGTATTTATTCAGTCCCATTACGTCTTCGGGCAGTCATAAGCGCCTTGTTTCGGTCAATAAGCTCATTAGGTATTCGGCTTATGAGGAATTCTTTTAGGAAGTCTTTTCGAGTATTGTGTCAGACATTTCTAAGTTTAGCACGCATTCTACCGGATCGGGCGGAGCTACATTGGCTGCCAATTCTGGCGTCAGATCAGAGAGAAATATTTCAGTGTCGTGGTCGCTGGGCTTCTGTTACAGCTAAAACATTTATGTAAGGATTCCAAGCAGACTTGAAGTCTTCAAGTCTTTGTCGCTCTGTGTTCTAGCCCTGTCTTTTGCTGTCTACCGTGGGCCTGGCTGACCAACGCGCCCATGCCTCAACCTTTGAGTGTGTTCGGTTGTGTAGTGAAGGCAAAATATGTAATTTGTGATAATCGGTATTGACATAAATTAATATTTTGCCGACACGGAGCAGAGAACCGGGTACTAGTGTAGTGCGCAGGGGCTTACGGTTCGTGAGTTTGAAAAGTGTTCGTTGATAGATTTGTGTCATTCTACGGTCAGCCTCGCCGCCTCTAGTACTGTTCAAACAAGTTAACTTTCGTCTTAGTTGTTTATTGTACTACGGTGCCCATTTGGGGCCATGCTACAAATACTATATTTGTGAACTGGCGATTCGCCACTTTGAACTGGCGATCGCCACTTTGATCTGGCGATCGCTACTTTGAACTGGCGATCGCCACTTTGAACTGACAATTCGCCACTTTGAACTGGCGATTCGCCACTTTGAACTGGCGATCGCCACTTTGAACTGGCGATTCGCCACTTTGAACTGGCAATTCGCCACTTTGAACTGGCGATCGCTACTTTGAACTGACGATTATCCACTTTGAAGTGGCGATCGTCACTTTGAACTGGCGATTCGCCACTTTGAACTGGCGATCGCCACTTTGGACTGGCGATCGCCACTTTGAACTGGCGATTCGCCACTTTGAACTGGCGATCGCCACTTTGAACTGGCGATCGCCACTTTGAACTGGCGATCGCCACTTTAATCTGGCCATTGCTACTGTCCACAAAGGCTCATTACGCTCAATGTGGCTTCCATCGTTTTTATGTTAGTTTCTCTCTCAGCTATATGTTGCTGTTTATCTCCGTGCACAGCAGTTTTACACTCGTATATTCCAGCAATTCAACAAAATATTGGTCAGAGAGATCGGCTCATTGCAACCTAACTTTCAGTCATGTTGAAATTTTGTCATTTTTGACTTTGAGTCATGGAATACGTTTAAGCCTTCGTCACTTAAAAAGAATATCAAGGTTTATTTCGATGGCGAAATTACAGCAACCCGCATGAGATTGTAAGTGCAGTTGAAAAGGATGTTAGTGGAAGTGGGAGCTCCATTGGTTACAGATTAATGCACCAGAGACTCAGAAACGATTATGGGCTTGTTGTTGACAAGGAGACTGTGCTCCTTATTCTTAAAACTGTTGATTCAGAAGGCGTTGAAAGGAGATCCAGACGGCGTCTGAAACGTAGGAAATACTACGCCAAAGGACCAAATTACATCTGGCATATAGATGGCTATGATAAGCTAAAACCCTTCGGTTTTTGTATTCATGGAGCAATAGACGGATACAGTCGCCGTATTTTATGGCTTGAAGCCAGTGTCACTAACAATGATCCCAGCATTATAGCGGAGTACTATTGTGATTGTATAAAACAAGTTGGAGGTGTTCCAAAGATTTTCCGCGCCGATGAAGGTACAGGAAACTGCAATGTTGCTGGAATTCAATGTTTTTTCCGAAGGAATGGTACTGATTCCTTCGCGGGCCATAAGAGCTTTATGTATGGACGTTCGGTATCCAATCAAAGGATAGAAGCTTGGTGGTCTTTTCTACGAAAAGCCGATACTGATTGGTGGATCAAACTTTTCAAGGATATTTGGAACGCGGGCATATATTGTGACAGTAATCCAATCCATGTGGAATGTCTGAAATTCTGTTTCATGAAGTTAATCCAAGATGAACTTAAACACGTGGCAGAACATTGGAATCTACATAGGATTAGGCCATGTAGAAATTCAGACTCCCCAGCAGGTCGCCCGGATGTTCTTTATTTTCTTCCTGAACTCGAAGAAACTATGGATTACTGTACTCCAATACCGAGCGATGAGATAGATTTAGCTAAAGATATATGCTGTCATCAAGTCATCGAACAGCCGGCCTCGAGAGAGTTCGTGGAGTTGGCTGACCTCATCATGGACGAAGAGGATCTGACAATGCCAGATGACGCAGAAGAGGCACTGAGCTTATATATGGATCTCGTCTGTCATATTGAGAACATTTGATAAACTACCAGCCCGTCATTAAATAATATTAAGTAAAAACCTATCTTAAATCATGGAAGTTGTCACAGTTTGGTTTTTGATTTGCTAGTTCAGTAAAGACAGAGATGTTAAACGGTCTTGGGATGTAACTGGGACATAATATAGATATTTTTGCATGTAAGTGAACGTCGTTGTTTTTGTTTTCACTCATGTAAACAAGTATTGAATTTATAAAGAACTAAAACAATGTTGGGTTCGATAAAGGAACTTCCATGCGCTTTAAAAAAATAAGAAATAAAACAGTTGAAATTTATTTTTTCATGACTTGTTTCATTATTCGTCACAGCTGTTAATCAAGTTTCAAAAATCTTAAAATGAGGCTCGCCATTGGTCCTAGCAGTATTCGTTGAATTCCCATACAACCTTTAAAGTTTTCTATTGGCAGTCGAACGTCCACTCACTTGAACGGTTAGGAGTACACGTTACTGTTATTTAAAAAAACCTAAATAGTTGATCGATTGTGTGCCACGACGACTGACGTGAGACCATTTATTTGTCTCAAACTCTTACAATAACGTCTCAATAACTAGAAAACAAATATTTTACTAACAGCATCGGTGTAAAGTAGGAAGCAATAACAGCCAGGGGACTAGTACAACTACACAGGAAATTGTCAAACTAGAATAAGTTTTATTCATAGTCAAGAATTTTAATCACACACACAAAAAAAAGGCTTTATGTACCGTTGAACTGACAATACAGGTTTACCATGCAGAAACAATAAACCACAAACTGTTGTACTGACAGAAAACAGTTCACTGGAATTGTTCCGTGTGGTATTCATAACCTTTTAAACGATAACATCAATAATGGTACAATCTAATACTCATACATTTTTCCATCAAATAACACAATTGTGGATGCACATAACAATAACTCGTCACTCCATTATATCCTCTTATCTGAATTTATGGTTAACTCTTTTTTTCCAAAACAGATTTGGCTTCTAACAAAACGAAATACTACTCCTCCTAGTAGACAGGAACGTTTTCTCCTTACTGCTCGTGAGCGTGTCTACTTGAAACACAGTTGTAGTTAGACTGCTACTTTTTCCCGTCACCCGGAGATTTAACATGTGCAACAGACAACCGTACAACATGTACGTGATGTAAGTAAGGACTTACAATGTTACTCTGAAGATGGAGAAAAAATCTTAGGTGTCACGGTCTACTGGGAGGAGTACAACATTTAAAGTGCACCTAAACCCCAATTTTTTTTTCTTTCTATCAACTCAATGTACGTTGAAAAGTCGAATAGTGAAATATTTCGTGTTAATGTCGCGTTAGTGAGTTATAGAGATTTGAATTTACAAAATGCTAATTAGATGACGTCAAATCAAGACTTTACCATTATTTCTACTTCAATTGACAATATGCAGTTCACAGCCTAAGGATAATCAATTTAAGAAATACTAAAAAACTGTTAATAGTCAATTGATTTGTAAAAATAATATAACTTGGAGGTGGAAAAAAGTAGTTGTATCATAAACGATTCTTGATTTGACGTCTTCTTATTAACATTTTGTAAATTCAAACCTCTATAATTCACTAACGCAACGTTAAAAACAAGAAATACTTAACTATTCAACTTTTCAACGTGCATAGAGTTGATTAAGCGAAAATACAATATTGGGTTTAAGTGCACTTTAAGAACCACAACTCAAATGACACTTAAGTCGAAATTTAAAATAAAACAGCAACTGCCAAAGATACAAGCTACCTGTATCTTTTTACAATGTTGGTGTTCTTTGAAACAGTTGAAGTTTAATTAACGATGTAAATTTTTAAGAAAAATTTCGCCTGGGGGAATTCTCTACAGCGTACTTCCTTTCCTTTGGTTTCTTTCCGTGGGTTACATAATCCAGGTCAAGTAAACTATTTTGCCAATGACTGAACTGTAAAAATCCATTGTTCGCTACTTCTTATTGCTTAATTGACAATCTTGTAATCCCCTAGCTTGACTGAAGCTTACATTTTACAGTGTTTCGATTTAGTAAACTGGTATATAAACGAGATATTTTGGCCTTGTTCCACCAAGAACTGTGGAGCCACTTGTTGATATTCTGTGCGATAATGGAACACTTACAGTGGTACCTCAACCGGGGCCACCCGAGGACCTTCAGCCAATCAGAGACCGATCCTTAAACAAAGAATTGGGCATGCGAACCTCACGGGAAACTGTATGATTTTTTGATTAGTTAATTTCGATCCTAAATTTCTGGCCGTCTTCGAAAACTTTGCGCGTTTTCTTTACGGCTAAATTGCAAAACTAAAGCTATTGATTTTTCAGTGGAATCCCGATTTTTCAAACCTCCAAGGGAACAGAAATTGGTTCAAAACATCGACGGTGGTATCGACTGAAATCAAATCCAAGGGAAACAAGTTTTGGTTCGAATAAACGGGAGTTTCGAAAAATCGAGTATTCGACGGAAAAATCGGGATTCTACTATACTTCTACAACAAGAAATTATTTTCGACCTGGATCTAAAAAATTCAGTTGCAAAACAAAAAGAGAAACAAGTATCCCGTTATCGGAAGCGCTTGCGTATCGGAAAAAATCATCCTGGTAAGCGGCTGGGATGTTCGTTTTATGTCAACAAGACAGGTGTTCAGATTTGGGTTTTTGGCTATACGGGATTTTTCAACATGTCGTTACTATATGAAATTCGGAAACTTATCGTTCGAAATAAAAAGCGTTTTATTTCCATTTCCGTAGAAATAGTTTTATAGCAATCGAAGAGAAAAAATAGCAGGGTCAATCGCAGGAAAGCCGCTCAATGTTGCGCCTGGTGTTGCGTGACGATTTCATTTCCCGAATAAATTTCTCTAAACTACATGGGTTCCAATTTTTCCGTAAAACACTTCGTTGTCGACGAAAGGATCTTTTTTTTATTTTTGGTTTACATACGTTTTTCAATTTCAATGCATTCAAATGCATTTGGCGTGAGAACGATGCGCCCTCTGTGACCTTTTGGAGCTTGACTGAAACACGAGTTGGTCAAATCGTATTCACGTAAGACATTTTGAACAAAATGACGGCTGGTTCCAAGTTCTAAGTTCTTGAGCAATCTGGCGCTGAGATGCCCCATTATGATGTAGATCCAAGACCCTTTCGCGAATAAAGTGAGGCAAATTTCTCCCGTTATCGAAAAGTCCACCAGCCTGATTGATTCTGAGATGAACAGACAAAATTTTGACTTCTGTTTTCGGGAACGGAACATTGACAGGTGAAAATTGAGCAAACGGTTATGAATTTGGTTATTTGAAAGCAAATTTCTTTCGAAGAATGATACAGTTTCCCGTGAAGTCCGCATGCCCAATTCTTTGTTTAAGGATCGGTCTCTGATTGGCTGAAAGTTCTCGGGTGGCCCCGGTTGAGGTAGTTGCACTGTAACTAAGTTTACCAAAATATCAACGATCGAGCATGTGCATTTATCCCTCGTTCCTTTTCTATGTTACTAGCTACAAAACTTACAGTGCACTCTATTCAGCCACAACAAAGATTTGTATCGGAAATACTTCGATTAGGTACTTTAAATGATCACTGTTTCACTTTTCCCGACTGAAATCAATTTAATTAAGTTTACAATTTGGAAACCTGACCGCGGGTTTTGGCATATCAAATGGCGCTGTTATTAGGTTCTTATTACTAATTCCAAACGAATGACTAGTTCAACCAATCATAGCCTGTAGCACAGATACTTTGCATCGTTTCTAGGTAAGCAGTTCAAAGTAACGAATCGCCAGTTCAAAGTGGCGAATCGCCAGTTCAAAGTGGCGAATCGCCAGTTTAAAGTGGCGATCGCCAGTTCAAAGTGGCGAATCGCCAGTTCAAAGTGGCGATCGCCAGTTCAAAGTGGCGAATCGCCAGTTCAAAGTGGCGATCGCCAGTTCAAAATGGCGATCGCCAGTTCAAAGTGGTGAATCGCCAGTTTACAAATATAGTTTTTATAGCATGGCCCCTAATGGGCACCGTAGTTATCGACAGTTTTAGCCGCATCTTTTAGTCGTTTGTTTCTTAGTTAAAAACACCTTAAAACCCCAAAGGTAGCACCACTGCATAGGTCGGGGGTACACGGTCCCTAATTTTTCCAATAGTTGGTTTTTTGGGGTTTACGTGTCCGGCTCTGGTGCGCTTAGAGTTATTGTAATATTATAGTATAGTATATTATAGTAATATTGTAATATGATAGTCCTTTGTCGATAATAAAATGTATCGTGGGCCTGGCTGACCAACGCGCCCATGCCTCAACCTTTGAGTGTGTTCGGTTGTGTAGTGAAGGCAAAATATAAGTGATAAAAAGGAAGCTAAGGAAGGGCATAAAACAAAAACAATAATTAATAAAAAAACATAGTCTTAACAAATAATTTGGGCGAATTGAATCTCAGACGCTGGCTGTTGGGCACGCGAATCTTCAGACACTTTTGAATCAATAAATTGGCGGATGATAGACTGCAAAAGTTTGTCTGGGTAGCTGACAGTCGGGAAAAGGTCTCTTTGAGGCGTTCACATTCCTGATAAAAAAAAAGTATCCACGTAGATGAGAGCTTAAACGCACGGTTAAGCATGGTATTCAACAGCGACCGTTTATATCTCCCGTCCCGACTGTGCTACCCAGAAAAACTTGTGCAGTCAACCATCCGCCAATTTATTGATTCAAAAGTGTCCTAGGATTCACTTGTCCAACAGCCAGAGTCTGAGAAGCAAGACGTTCCAATCAGAATCATCCTGCCTTATGTCGGTTACACATGCCGACACCTACATCAACGCATCGATGAACACAAGGGATCGGCAGTTGAAAACCACCTCAGAGAACAAAATTATATGGACCCAGATGACATCGCGTGAAGCTTTAAGATTTTAAGGAAGTGCCAGAACAAATTTGACTGTCTTATGTTTGAAGTGCTTTTCATCAAAGAACTGAAGCCAACGCTAAACAAACAGTGCGATTCAATTCGCGCCAATTTTTGTTTTCATTGTTTCATTGTTTCATGCCCTTTTTTACATCAAATTTTTATCACCTATTGTTGGCATATTTTATCACATTTAGCGTCCATGACATTCTCAACTGTTAATAATATAGTTATTCTAATTTTGTATTTTTCTTTCACTTGAAATGACCTCGGAGAGGTCGAAACGTCGTGACTTTTAATCGTTAATTTTTATCACAAAATCTATTTCCATGAAATTACTATAGTTGTTCATTTGCTGTTATTACGACCTTTTAGAAATCAAAGAATTAACTCTGGTAAATTTTAGTGCTGAGAACAGTCCATAAATTTCCCACCTCAGCGTTTGCCTTAATAAGGAAATAGGGGCCACCTGAGGGAAAGAAAAATATTGTTTGACCTTGGGCAAAACATGCATATTAGGCCCGGTTTAAACGTCGCATTTTACATGTGCCGAATCTAATGCAAATGAGTAAAATCTATTGTTCTTGCTCATTTGCATTAGATTCAGCACATGTGAAATGCGTCGTTTAAACCGGGCCTTAGGATGACTACTCATGATACACCCTCTTTATACACCCTTTCTTTGTTTAATTGGAAAGTACCAGGGTTTGAAAGGAAATTTTCCGAAGAGACTGAGTTCTTGGAAGCAGCCAGTTTTAATTTACTTGGGATGGAGGCAATCATCTGAAAATAGTGCAGGTAGTTAACTTTGAGTCCAAACTTATCATTGAAGTCTTGAACCGATAACAATTTTCCTTCTTCATTTAAGAGATCTTGCACATAGTAAATTCCCCGTTCAAACCAGGTTGTTGTTCCATAATATGAATTTACTTTTATTTCCTTCATCATATTTGCTGAGAATTTGCTGAAAGAATTCTAACAATTCTCGCTAAAATAGGGGGAGTTTCGCATCAATACTTTTAACATCATAATTACATTGTAATAAGAACGCTAGTCCACCATACTTATTGAAAAAAATAATTGGGAATAGCTTTCCAGTCAGCATCAGTGCCATCAAGAAGCCTTCCAATCCAGCTTAATCGTAACGATTTAACCATTGTTCTGAAGTTGATAAAATTCAAACCTCCGTCTGCTAATGCTTGGAAGGTTACCTGTCTCTTTATTTTATCTTTTTTTATTTCTCCACAAGAAAGCAAACAGTTCCGCTTGTGACCATTTGATTGCACTTTCAGGGATGGCTAACATTGATGAAGTGTATATCAATTGTGACGTACCCAGCGTCTTCGCCAGTAGTGTTCGGCCGTAAAGGGAAAGGTCTCGCGTTTGCGTTGTTTTTATCTTCATCATATGATAAAAAAGTGCCAAGTGTTTTGATTGGCTCTTTTGTACATTTAAAGTCTAAAATTTTATCTCTGCTTCTTTTTTGGGAGCCGATCCACATTGCCTTTGTCTTCGTTTAATTCAATTTCAAACCGGACAATTTACCGAAACTATCTGTCGTGTTCAGAAAAGTTCTAAGAGATGCAACATCTTTTGCAATGAAAGTGGTGTCGTCTGCGAACTGCGTTAGTTTCGCTTCTTGGGAATCTGGTAGAGTTATGCCCTCACAAGAGGACTCATATCGAATTTTCAACGCGAAGATTTCTACTGAAAGTATGAAAAGGAAGGGGATGAGGGGACATCCTTGCCGTGCACCCCTCGATACTTTAAAGTAATTTGTCATGTAGCCGGCATTCATCACTCCGCTTTCAATATCACTGTACAGAATCGAGATCCATTTTCTAATCTTTGGACCAAAGTTATACACTTCTAAGACCTTTTGTATGAAAGTCCATTCTAACGTGTCAAAAGCTTTTTCAAAATCTACAAATAGAAGGATCCCAGGAATCTGGTTCTCATCAGTAAAGTTCAGTAAATCACTTAAAAGCCTTACATTCTGTCCGATGTACCTTCCTTTTATAAAGCCCGTCTGGTCCGTATGGATCATTGATGGAAGGGAGGGTTCTATACGCATTGCAATCATCCTAGCGAGAATTTTATAATCTAGCTACATTTAGGAGGGTTATTTGATTCAAGTTTTCCTCGCTTTTTGGTATGAGAGAAATGATCCCTCTTCTTTGAGATACCGGTATAGAGAGCTTGTTCACATTAAAGGCCTCATTGTAACAGTCCAGGAGATTCTTCTCAATTAAATTTAAAAAAGATTCATAAAATTAAACTGAGAAACCATCATCGCCAGGTGTTTTATTCTTCTGAAATTGTTCTAGTGCGCTTTTTTTTAAACTTTTTTTTATTCTAATACCAATAGTAAATACAAAGTTTTACAATATATTGAAAAAAGAAAACAAAAAAGAAATAATAATACATATGCAAAAATGCATTACAATACATATGCAAAAAGAGAAAAAAAAATAAATTAAAAAGTACAATGTAGGTTAAAAGAATATATCTTAAGGGAGTTGCACTAACATTCACTTAGTTAAAGAAGTTTGGACCATGTTTTTTTGAAGTCCTTTAAGCGGTTAGATTTAAAAGCTATGGTGCGTAGAATATCAATTTTGTTATTAAGGCGCAAAAGAAAACTGTCGAAGTCTAGGATGCCGCTGCGTACGCTTGTTGCAAAAACATGATATTTGGCGACAATCAAACAGTAGTTGAGAACTTTCCAATTGTTTGACTCTTTGTGCCAGCCGTATAAAAACCAGCCATTAAATTTTTCTCGCCACCAGTTAGAAAAGCAAGTCCAAAACGACGAGGATACACTGCAAGTAATTAGCATGTGTCTTAGAGATTGATTCTCAAGGTTACACAAAGGACAGACTTCACTATCAGTTATGCATGCGTGAAAAAGGCTGGATTGAGTAGGTAAAATGTTGTGAATAACTTTAACTTGGAACATAATCAATTTCGGTTCTTTCAAGATTTTGAACGGAAGCATGTAGATGTCGCGAATTGTGTCTTTGGTGAACCCATAACTTAAAATTCTGCCTTCAGTAGTGGGTGCCGAGAAGCTTTCTTCAAGCATGGCAGAGTAGGCTTCTTTTGTGGAGAACAGCTTAAAACTTGTTTCGTTTTGAGATTCACCGAGTTCACTTATCGTAGCACGAAGAGCCTTTTTCCATTCAGTTGGTATGGCATTTAAGAGGCCGTAGTAAGTGGTGAAAGCAAATTCAAAACTATATTTTTCTTTCATTTCTGATAACGTAAGAAATTTAAGGTTGTCATCTAAAAGGTCATCAATGCAACAAATCCCATTTATGTGCCAGGAGTTAATAAAAACTGGTTTTCCGCCTATACGTATGCTACGATTGTTCCAGATTATTTGTTTTTTTATGGAAATTTGCTCGTCACAAGCCAGGCGCTTAAAATCATGCCAGTGATTTTAAACGGCATGGTAAAATTTCGGCTCTCTAAGCTGAGTAGTTTAGGATCGTAATCGCATTTAATGAGAAATTCAAGACCTCCGTGTTGGCAGACAGCTTGATTTGGAATTATTTTCCAGGATGCATTATCTGATTCAGCGATACGCTTTATCCAAGCAATCTTTAGCGACCGTTCCATAATTTCAAAGTCAATGAAACAGGAGTCAAATTGTTCCTGGAGTGTCAAAATGTTTTTGTAGTTCAGGATAATATTCGTACCATACGGTGTTTTACGGTTATTATCCGTACTTTAGGCGTCAAAGTAGTATATTAACCGTAAAATGTTGTTTTTTAAGAATATTAACCTTGAAAGACGCCACTTACGATTATTATGCGTGTAAAATACGCATAATAACCTGAAAAAGTACGCATAATAACGGTATGTGGCGCGCTTTCAGGTTATTACTCGTATTATGTACCAAAAGTTGGATCGAGAGAGATTAGAGACCTTAAGATTGAGGTTTTCCTCTTGAACCGCAAACCACAAACGTCGGCCAGCAGTTTATAGTTCGGAGTTCGCCGTATGAACAAAATCTGGGCTTAAGATTGAGGGTTCCTTTTTACCTATGCCTATTACCGAAGCCATCTAGGAAACAAAGTATACATTCATGCATATACATTCATTCAATCACATATCATCAGAAACTGGCTTTTTTTTACTTTATTTATCGTAGTTTAACCACAAAGTTATCCGACTGGCAAATCGGTTCCAAAACAAACAGTCGGCTGCCATGTTTGTTTACATTCGTTCGTTCACTTCTCTTTAAGCTGAGAAATCGTCTTCAAAATTACGTTTCTATGAAAAATAATTCGATAATTAATAAGCGAAAGAGTTCTAAAAAGTAGTATTTCCTCTCAAACGTGGGATTGTGATGTTTTAGGGTGCAAAAATCCTTGCGGTAAACCACTTACCTCTAGAGCGTGGTCTAGCCGTACAAACGTGAACCTCAAACCTCAAACCTGACGGCAAGGCACTGGTCACGTGACTTCTTGACGTTCGCGGTTCGCGGGAAATGCCGAAAAACCTCGATCTTAAGGTCTCTATTGTCCCGAATGCGGCCGCCATTACAGGAAAGATTCTAGAGGGATGATATTAAGAAACGGATGAGCATTTCTTTAAAAATAGTATTTATGTGAAGTCTATTCCTCTTAACCTTTCCATTGAGCAAGTTAACGACTGAATTTTTTTTTCGAAACAACTAGCATTTTGAAAAAGTTCTGCGGAGTCGCAGCGATGCGAAGCATCACAGAGCGATCGAGTGTCGACTTGAGGAACTGTTGTCGCTGTTGAAATCCACTGTTGCACTATTAAAACTAATGTCCGCTTCCAATGATAAAATAAAACAAGTACCTGTATGTTTACTGATTTAAATGCCTACAAAATTAAGGAAGATCAACTTTACACAACGAAATATAACTCCACAGCAATGACCAAATTCAGTTCCACGATTTACGGCCGGCGAAGGATTCAATTGAAAGTGGCCGGACCAATAAAACTCCAAGATTCGCGGTTCGTATTTCACCATGGAAAAAGGGAGATGTGTGCCGTTCCAGAAAGGCCGTTTTCTTTTGAAAGTTAATGATTATTTGAAAGAAATAGCAGGGAAAAACAAACAAAAAGTTGGCAAAACTGCCAGTCAACATAGTGACGACTTAAATATTAAAATTTAAGGCACTATGCAGTGTGCCGACCAGTGGTACAGTGGTAGTGCACTCGGCTACAAGACCGGCATTTGATAGAGATCGCGAGTTCGAATCCAGGTGACGCGATTTTTTGTTTTCTTTTCCCTTGTTTTTTTTTTTTTCTTTTTTTCTTTCTTTCTTTCTCTTCTTCTTCTTTTTTTTTTAGAACCGTTGTGGCTAAAAGTCGCGTAATTTAAGCCAATTTCTTCTTCAGTTTTATTTTTATTTTGTTTAAATAGTCTAAAAACACAGTTGCTGAGCTGCGGCGAGGCAAGATATCACAGTTACGTTTTTTATACATTCGACCGAAATGCAGCCAAGCTTTTTTATCAATAATTTATCGTTTTAAACACTGGAAACTGTATTAAGCAATAGGCTGCATTTTCTATGCGTTTACCGGCGCTATTAAAAACCGCTTGGAATTTTGAGAGAACATTCGAAAAGCTTGTAAATCACGAGCCGTGCTTTTTCCGTGTTATCACAACATCCCGCCTGGGTTTATAACGTCATTGAACTCATAGAAGAATGTGGTCTATTGCTTTTTACGAAATAACTATGGAAAACGTCTGTTGAAGAGAGCGCTTTGTTATAATTTTTGGCCGATCAAGATGCTTATTCTCCTCACTCCATTAATACATTCATCGAATGCTGCGGGAAAACCAATCAAAGCGACTGAACTTGACTAGCTTGGAAAGCTTGTAAATCACGGGCCTCCCTTTTCTCGTGTTCTCCCAACATCCCGCGTGAGTTTATAACGCCGGTAAACACATAGAAATGTGGTCTATTGTGTTTACGAAATAACTAAAGAAAACGACTGCATGTTGAAGAGAGCACATTGTTGTAATTTTGTGTCGATCAAGATGCGTATTCTCCTTACATTTGCATCGGATGACACGGAAAACCAATCAAAGCGGCTGAACTTGAATGAACTTGACTCGCTGCCACAGAGAAGTGAGAAAACACTCACAGGTTCAATGAAAGCGACGAAAAGTTTTAGCGCTTTGAAATTCACCAGCTGAAATTTATCAGCTGAAAGAAGAAATGTATTCAATGATCCAAAAGTACTTTGAAGGGGAAATCCAAAAAATTGTGTCCGGAATCTGCCGCCGCAAAAGAGAATATGCGAGGAAACTTTCGAAGCCTACAAACTTTGTTTTGGATTCAAAGATTGCCTTCTTGTCAGCATTTTTTCAATTGGAATAAAGGTTAGTTACAGAAACGCAGCTTCTAAATCTCTTTTCGACTTTATGAACTTACTTTGAAGCCTACTGTGATGCCCGTACTTTTTCACATTTTCAGTGATGAATGAAAACAAAGATCATTGTTTTTTATAACCTGACAAATTGTTGGATCGTTTCATGCAAATTTTCATTGTCTGCTTGCTGACCATCCCAGTGCTTGGACATAATCAGAATTTAAACTGTATCTGCTGCAACTACAGAAATTTGCTCTCCAAAACAAAACACGACAGCGTAAAAGGAATCGGCGTAATTCTCCTAAAAAACAAAGCGATAGTTTTCAATTCCACTGTGAAAATCAGACTTATTGATAAGCTTATGTTATCTTAGAATTTGTAGGCACATTTATAACATTCAGTTGAAAGGACACACCTTCATCCTTCAGTGGAACTCAGTTTAATTATGAAATACGAGATCGTCGAAATGATTCGATAAATTTGTATTGTATAAAACAACTACTATGCAGTCGTTCGCGGCATTTCCTTTCCCAGAGGATGGGTAAAGCATACACAACAAGTAATGACAAATTATTTCTTTTTTGTGTTTAGCATTTAAATTATTTGCAAATTAGTTGGAGATTTTAAAGGCAAGGTACGTTTGATCACATTCGTATTCGTACAACAGGTCCGGATGAAAGGTACGCTTAATAATCGTTTTACGCGCGTGCCGTTTAATTTTGTTCACTTTGAGTTCTGTTCATTCGTAGAACAGGTGTGATGCATGGCACGGTTAATAACCGTATAACGCATTTTTCCGTTATTTTGATCGCGTTCAGTTCTGTGCATTCGCCTGACAGGTCTGATGGAAAAATACGGTTAATAATCGTCAGTTGAATCACATCTTGCATGTGTTTCTCGTTATTTTATTTGTGAAGCTTTGCGCTTTTTTCGCCTTCCAAAAACTGATAAATCTGTAAGATATTTTAATTTAGCTAATAGACTCTATAGAGTGAATTTTTTTTCTAATGACAGCTCAGTTCGCTATAACATACATGTGGAATTTTGTTCGAATTCGCCTGATTTCCTCAAAGTCCTTTGACTCCTAGCTTTTATCAAGGAAATCCAACAATTTATAAAAAATTGCAAATTCCACCCTTCTGAATCAACTATAAACTGAAAAGTTCAAGACACCATAACAAAATGCTTCTCCGTAGCTTCTGTTTAAATTTAAAAGCTACCATTTCACCCACACTTCAAAGATTTAAAACCATCTTATATAGCATAATAACTGATCAGCACCTCAGAAAAGTGCTCACATTTTAGCCTAAGTTAGGATTTTATTCAATGCCTCAAAAGTTACAACTATCTCACATAATAAAAAAATACCAATGGAATGTTCTATCTTTATTTTAGAAGCAATAAAAAGTTAAATAAAATTGATTATTGGGGAATCATTTTCCACTTTTGTCACTGCCCTGCTTTGATAGAAGTTTTTGCCTAAATGATACATTTTTTGAAAGAGAAAATTAACTTGACTTTTTTTTTTGTCTTTTTGTCAATGCTGTTCCACATTTTTGGACCCTGAAATGATAGGGAGTACTGCCCTAACCTGAAAGATTTATGGGGAATATATCAATTATGTCTATGACGTGTTCTGTATAAACTGCGGTAACTATTTAACATGTGAATTGATTTGAACAGTTGTTTTAATTTATGTGGTATCTGTCCTGAAAAATACTTAAACATTTAAATTGAAATTTCCAATTTATTTATCTGTTTTACTTAAGAAGCTTCATTTCTTTAAAATTTAAAAGCCGCCCTTTCCCTATATCCAATTTTAGCTATAATTCTTACTGCCCTTTTCTGAAGAAGTACAATCATAGATACTTTGAAAGATAGTTTGTTAGCCCAAACAATATTACCGTAGTGAATGTAATCTTTTAATAGCATCAGTGAACAAATAATAGCTTAATTTATCCATGTTTAGTTTTTGTAGCTTCTGATCAGCACCTCAGAAAAGTGCAGCTCAATTTTTAAGCTATCATTTGAATGGTCACACTTTTGCCGAGTTTAGGATTTCATCCAATGACACAAAAGTTACAACTACATCGTACAGAATAATAAACACCACAGGAAGGTACTAGTTTTATAGTACTGCTCACGGCAGTTAGCTTTCTTTTGAATCGTCTTCAATAATCCTTAAAAGACTCAATTCACAAGCTCAATTGTTAGAAACAGTTTATGCCAGTAATCAGTTAAAGTAGTCTTGATCAGCACACTACTGGGGTGGACCACATGAAAAAATGTGTGAAATTTTTTATCCTTTGAAAAATGGTATGAAATGAATGTGTAAAATTAACGCTATGTGAAAGAAATGTGAAACTCATTGCAAAATCTAATTTGAGTTTCAATAGTTACAGGTGAAATTGTATTGCCATGTGAAAAAATATGTGAATTTTTAAGTTTGCATTATGTGGAATGCCAGTGATGTGTAATATGAAGTGACAACATTTTTTCAAACTGCAACGGATATCTGAGGGCTTTATAAGACTTATAAGACTTTAGTCGTTAATTAGCTAATTAACATGTTCGTTGTACAAACAAGTCAAATGAAACTGGCTTTCAATGTCTATTTGAGTTAGTCCCGGTTTTTCAATCATGTTCAATTTTGTGTTTTTTCAGAACCGGTTATGGGCTGAAAATGTAAGTTTAGTAACCGTAAAAGTACGTTAAAAACCGTAAAAGTACGCTTAATAACCGTAAAAGTACATTTAATAATCGTAAAAGTACGTTTAATTACCGCGAAAGTACGTTTAATAATCGTAAAAGTACGTTTAATAACCGTAAAAGTGCGTTTAATAACCGTAAAATTACGTTTAAGAACCGTAAAAGTGCGTTTAATAACCGTAAAAGTACGTTTAATAACCGTAAAAGTGCGTTTAATAGCCGTAATAGTACGTTTAATAACCGTTAAAGTACGCTTAATAATCGTAAAAGTACGTTTAATAACTGTTAAAATGCGTTTAATAACCGTAAAATTACGTTTAATAACAGTAAAAGTGCGTTTAATAACCGTAAAATTGCGTTTAATAGCCGTAAAAGTGCGTTTAATAGCCGTAAAAGTGCGTTTAATAACCGTAAAAGTGCGTTTAAAAACCGTTAAAAGTGCGTTTAATAACCGTAAAAGTACGTTTAATAACCGTAAAAGTGCGTTTAATAGCCGTAAAAGTGCGTTTAATAACTGTAAAAGTGCGTTTAATAACCGTAAAAGTGCGTTTAATAACCGAGTACGTTTCTCAACCGTAAAAGTACGTTTATCAACCGTAAAAGTGCGTTTAATAACCGTAATAGTACGTTTAATAACCGTAAAAGTACGTTTAATAATCGTAAAAGTGCGTTTATTAACCGTAAAAGTACATTAAACGCATTTTTACGGTTATTAAACGCACTTTTACGATTATTAAACGTACTTTTACGGTTATTAAACGTACTTTTACGATTATTAAACGTACTTTTACGGGTATTAAACGTACTATTACGGTTAATAAACGCACTTTTACGGTTATTAAACGTACTTTCATGGTTATTAATTTGATTTCTTGTTGGTTGTCCTGTGGTTTATGTGCAGTGAAATTTTAGATTTTTTGGTAGCCGGTCTTCCAAATGGCCGCCCCTATTGTTTTTTTTTTTCAGGGGCTCATTTCCGCCGGAAGTTCCTTCGAACGCGTCTCAATAATCTCCGATTACTGCTAGTATTTAGTTAATAAACACACTTTCACGGTTATTAAACGTACGTTTACGGTTGATAAACGTACTTTTACGGTTGATAAACGTACTTTTACTTACGGTTATTAACCCTTTAAGCCCCAAGAGTGCCAAATGGCACTACAAGAGCCACTGCTTTTAAAAAAATTGCAATTTCCTCAATCGTGCGAACATTGCCTTAACTATCAGTTGTGAGCATTGACTAGAAAGTTCTTTCAATTGAGATACCCAATAAACACAAAAAAGTCAGCGATTTTTGCAAAATATTAGCGTTTGAATTTCGACAAGAAAAAAATGACCGTTTTTAACGTAATAGAAAAGCAACAAAAATCATGTTTTTGCCTTAAGTTTTTTTTTATTGAAATCATCTTTGCAAACCCAAAAGTCAACATTCACAGCAAAATTCAGTCCTAGTCCTACCTTAGAAGTGATTTTGTTTGCTCTTATTCGTTGCCCGGGCCGAGCTACAGCCTCTCGTTCTAGTGCATCCTGGCCTTGCCTCGATTTTCAACATCACCACCGCACTGCATGCTGGGAAATAGCGAGAATTTTTGACAGGGTTCATTCCTTCCCCCACACATTTCATATTTATACTAAGTCCACAGCCACACCGACCTTACCACCGAAATTTCGCGCTTGTTGTGTTCTTCAGTGGTCGCAACTTCCAAAAGATGCCGTGGTAGGTCGAGAAATTCATCCAGAGTCGAGTCCCAAGACAACTTCGTTTTTTGGCGGCCATTTTTCCAGTTCAACGAGCAACGAGCCAAATTCGTAAACGAAGTACAACACCTAACTTCTAAACTACCTTCAAGCTTAATGATGCCCATCAGGCAGCTACTAAAGATGAAAAATGGCTGTGAACTTACCAAAAATCGCAGATGCACCACATTTAAGACTTTCTTGCAATTCCACGAAATAAAACCACAACGTCACAATGACGTTTCCAGTAAACACGAGCCTTCAGTGTTTTAGAACACCACACTTTCAACGGCAACTTCACATATGGAGAAACGAAAGCCTATGGTGCGTGTGTATGCAGGAAATCGCTCAAAAACACAAAAACCCTTGGGGCTTAAAGGGTTAAATGTACTTTTATAATACGGTTATTAAACGCACTTTTACGGTTATTAAATGTACTTTTACGGTTATGAAGCGTACTTTTACGGTTTTTTAACGTACTTTTACGGTTATTAAACTTACATTTTCAGCCCATAACCGGTTCTGCAAAAACACAAAATTGAACATGATCGAAAAACCGGGACTAACTCAAATAGACTATGAAACTCCAGTTTCATTTGACTTGTTTGGATTAAAAAAAAAAAAAAAAACGTACAACGTACATGTTAATTAGCTAATTAACGACTAAAGTCTTATAAGTCTTATAAAGCCCTCAGATATCTTGCGAATGGGAGAAAGTGACGTAAAAGACTCAAACATACCTCACGGGTTGAAATTATAATAACAATAAGTGTTGAAAATCACGCGAAAAGCAACAAAAACTTTAGACTCGTTCTTCGTGCAATTTTCTATGCTGATTGTTATTATAATTTCAACCCGTGAGGTATGTTTGAGTCTTTTACGTCACTTTCTCCCATTCGCAACCAAGCCTTGGAACAAGGTTTTTTAATGGCGGCCGTAAATTCTCGGAAATAAATGTTAAAATTAAATGACTTCTGATGTTCGTAATGAATTGAAATTTGGCAAGATGAGTAAGGAAGTCTAATAGTACACGAAAATGTAAAAAAATGAAAATCAAAAATTTGATCGTAGTAGCACTTTAAAAATTCACATATTTTTTCACATGGCAATACAATTTCACCTGTAACTATTGAAACTCAAATTAGATTTTGCAATGAGTTTCACATTTCTTTCACATAGCGTTAATTTTACACATTCATTTCACACCATTTTTCAAAGGATAAAAAATTTCACACATTTTTTCATGTGGTCCACCCCAGTAGTGTGCTGATCAAGACTACTTTAACTGATTACTGGCATAAACTGGTTCTAACAATTGAGCTTGTGAATTGAGTCTTTTAAGGATTATTGAAGACGATTCAAAAGAAAGCTAACTGCCGTGAGCAGTACTATAAAACTAGTACCTTCCTGTGGTGTTTATTATTCTGTACGATGTAGTTGTAACTTTTGTGTCATTGGATGAAATCCTAAACTCGGCAAAAGTGTGACCATTCAAATGATAGCTTAAAAATTGAGCTGCACTTTTCTGAGGTGCTGATCAGAAGCTACAAAAACTAAACATGGATAAATTAAGCTATTATTTGTTCACTGATGCTATTAAAAGCTTACATTCACTACGGTAATATTGTTTGGGCTAACAAACTATCTTTCAAAGTATCTATGATTGTACTTCTTCAGAAAAGGGCAGTAAGAATTATAGCTAAAATTGGATATAGGGAAAGGGCGGCTTTTAAATTTTAAAGAAATGAAGCTTCTTAAGTGGAACAGATAAATAAATTGGAAATTTCAAGTTAAGGTGATTCCTCAGAAATAAAAGTTGTCGAACGATTTTTTTAAAATTTTCCCTAACAGCTCCCTACCATAAGTTGTTTCGAAAAATTCAATAAAAAAGATAGGTCACCATGCTCGGTAAAGAGATATGATGGACCAATGTTGCCCCATTTATGCCTATAGCAATACCGATCACGCACGTCATTATTTGATCGGTTCATGTTTCTTTTCCCGGTAACCCGTGAAAGCAAAGTTTACAATTCTTAAAAAAAACTTGATAGGTTAAAGTCTCCACCATATGGGAACACTTTAAAATAAAATTTCTGAAAAAGTCACACAACTTCAAATGACATGGACTCAAAACGTTCCTCGCGTCCATGTTTTCAAGGTCAACAATTTGCTCCCGCGAGTAACTGATTTGAGAACGTTTTTAGCGATATCTTTTTTTCCTGTCGAGGAATTTTTTTTTAACTTTGTTAACTTAAAAAGCATTAATTTAACATCAAAATGATGCAATAAAAAATATAGGCCACCATGCTCGCTAGAGAGAAAAAGACAGTCGTATTTTCTAACGAGCTTGCGGGCCTTTGATAAAAAACATTCCATCCTCCGAAATGTGCGCGCGCTCATTTTGCTCAACCGCGCTCGCTCATTGCTTATAAATTATGGTAATTCTCCTTTTGAAAAATGCTCGTAAGAAAATTAAATTTCCAGCTGCGTGTTTTAAAAACCGTTCACTAAAAAGAGTGTTGTTATCAACTGGCTGCCATGAAAGGACTATTACGTGTGTTATGCGCAGTACAGGATGCGCAGTGCAATACTGAGGAATCACCTTAAATGTTTAAGTATTTTTCAGGACAGATACCACATAAATTAAAACAACTGTTCAAATCAATTCACATGTTAAATAGTTACCGCAGTTTATCCAGAACACGTCATAGACATAATTGATATATTCCCCATAAATCTTTCAGGTTAGGGCAGTACTCCCTATCATTTCAGGGTCCAAAAATGTGGAACAGCATTGACAAAAAGACAAAAAAAAAAGTCAAGTTAATTTTCTCTTTCAAAAAATGTATCATTTAGGCAAAAACTTCTATCAAAGCAGGGCAGTGACAAAAGTGGAAAATGATTCCCCAATAATCAATTTTATTTAACTTTTTATTGCTTCCAAAATAAAGATAGAACATTCCATTGGTATTTTTTTATTATGTGAGATAGTTGTAACTTTTGAGGCATTGAATAAAATCCTAACTTAGGCTAAAATGTGAGCACTTTTCTGAGGTGCTGATCAGTTATTATGCTATATAAGATGGTTTTAAATCTTTGAAGTGTGGGTGAAATGGTAGCTTTTAAATTTAAACAGAAGCTACGGAGAAGCATTTTGTTATGGTGTCTTGAACTTTTCAGTTTATAGTTGATTCAGAAGGGTGGAATTTGCAATTTTTTATAAATTGTTGAATTTCCTTGATAAAAGCTAGGAGTCAAAGGACTTTGAGGAAATCAGGCGAATTCGAACAAAATTCCACATGTATGTTATAGCGAACTGAGCCGTCATTGGAAAAAAAATTCACTCTATAGAGTCTATTAGCTAAATTAAAATATCTTACAGATTTATCAGTTTTTGGAAGGCGAAAAAAGCGCAAAGCTTCACAAATAAAATAACGAGAAACACATGCAAGATGTGATTCAACTGACGATTATTAACCGTATTTTTCCATCAGACCTGTCATGCGAATGCACAGAACTGAACGTGATCAAAATAACGGAAAAATGCGTTATACGGTTATTAACCGTACCATGCATCACACCTGTTCTACGAATGAACAGAACTCAAAGTGAACAAAATTAAACGGCACGCGCGTAAAACGATTATTAAGCGTACCTTTCATCCGGACCTGTTGTACGAATACGAATGTGATCAAACGTACCTTGCCTTTAAAATCTCCAACTAATTTGCAAATAATTTAAATGCTAAACACAAAAAAGAAATAATTTGTCATTACTTGTTGTGTATGCTTTACCCTTCCTCTGGGAAAGGAAATGCCGCGAACGACTGCATAGTAGTTGTTTTATACAATACAAATTTATCGAATCATTTCGACGATTTCGTATTTCATAATTAAACTGAGTTCCACTGAAGGATTAAGGTGTGTCCTTTCAACTGAATGTTATAAATGTGCCTACAAATTCTAAGATAACATAAGCTTATCAATAAGTCTGATTTTCACAGTGGAATTGAAAACTATCGCTTTGTTTTTTAGGAGAATTACGCCGATTCCTTTTACGCTGTCGTGTTTTGTTTTGGAGAGCAAATTTCTGTAGTTGCAGCAGATACAGTTTAAATTCTGATTATGTCCAAGCACTGGGATGGTCAGCAAGCAGACAATGAAAATTTGCATGAAACGATCCAACAATTTGTCAGGTTATAAAAAACAATGATCTTTGTTTTCATTCATCACTGAAAATGTGAAAAAGTACGGGCATCACAGTAGGCTTCAAAGTAAGTTCATAAAGTCGAAAAGAGATTTAGAAGCTGCGTTTCTGTAACTAACCTTTATTCCAATTGAAAAAATGCTGACAAGAAGGCAATCTTTGAATCCAAAACAAAGTTTGTAGGCTTCGAAAGTTTCCTCGCATATTCTCTTTTGCGGCGGCAGATTCCGGACACAATTTTTTGGATTTCCCCTTCAAAGTACTTTTGGATCATTGAATACATTTCTTCTTTCAGCTGATAAATTTCAGCTGGTGAATTTCAAAGCGCTAAAACTTTTCGTCGCTTTCATTGAACCTGCTCCGTAAAAACTGAAATCTTAAATTAAGATATTATCCTTCTTAGGCAATATGTATGCAGTCTTAAAATAAGACGGCTATAGTCTTATTTTAAGACAACACTCACCTTAGTTAAGACAGGGTCATCTTCAATTCAGTCTGACATTATTATACGCCTCTTAAATTAATACAGACATGGATCTTACTTTAAGTTAGTGGCAGATGAGTTTTAATTTAAGATAACGAATGCGTCTTAATTTCAGACGTATTCATCTATTATTAAAAGTCTTAAGAATACTTGAATCTTAATTAAAGAAAGCACTTATTAATTTAAGATGTTTTTTTTATCTTGAACTTAATTTAAGATGCTTTTCAGATTTTTAAGGTAATACTATCTTAATTAAGATGTATCGCTTCTTAAATAGAAATGGCATGGTCACTTAGATTGATGTTACTTTGTAACGTCTTTCTTTGTAAAGTCTTTCTTTGTAAAGTCTTTCTTTGTAAAGTTGGTTCAAGGCAAATCAGAGTGGTTTCATGCATCGTTAAAAAAAAAACTCCCTCCCCCCCTCCCCCCTAAAAAAACTACTTTATTTAGTTAATTTTATTTCACCAAATTTTTCTTATGAATCATCACCATGACTTTAATAATTTTAATTACTGTTTCTTTTCTTTTCCCTTACAAAAATCATTCCGCTTAATTATTTCTTCATACATCAAATACTATAATACGGTATTTATGTAAAGCATAAAATCCCTATTTATTGCGTATCTGCGCGTGCTCGGCCCCAGGTCCTTATCCAACGTTTGAATTCAAATTGCGCGTACAAACAAATGTCGCAAGCAGACTAGCCGAAATGACTCAATGTTCTTTTTCTTTTCACGCTTGGCTATTTTGTGAATGAAAATTACTGTGTTTTTACCGATGGTTCAGCTGTTTTTAGGCTTCAGCCAGTACAGTTAGCATCTGCAATCGAAAACATGACTTGTAGTCTCTGTTTGATCGCTCGTGTCTGCAGTTTTTCAGTCGCCCAATGAACCACGGCATCAGTCAAAAGAGAGAGCTCAAATCATCTTCAATACCTGGACATTCTGAGGTAAAAGACTAGTTTTACTGTATAAACAAACTACATAGATTGATAACAGTCTGCTCAGGCACTTAGGGCCAGCTGTGGTACCACGGTTTGAAACGTGTGGTAGAGAGTTTACCGAATAAATTTGGGTCGTAAATTTCATCGAACGGTTACCTGTCTCTCGTACGCATATTTAAGTTAAGCTTTAATAACTTAAGCTTATTATTTCGGTTAGACATGTTTTACTGAAATTAATCTCTCTACCGGGTCCGTTCACTGTGCTCCTGACGAGAATGACAGACCTTCTGAGCAGATAATTTTATTTTCATATTATCAATCTATGTTGTTTATTAATAAGTTTTTAGTGAGCTCACTAAAGTGCATGTAAGCTTAAGCTTAACTTAAGTTTAAGCTTATATGAATTACAAATTATCAATGATCAAGAATTTTAGTTTGTTTTTGTTTTTGTTTGTTTTGTTTTTTGTTTTGTTTGTTCTCAATCAAAATTCTTATGGCGTTTTTTTTTTAACTCCTTCAATTCATCTTCTTGCGTTTCTACATTTCTCCTTCACTTGGGGGCCTTTAGTTGTGCTTACATCCCTTTCTTTCCCCTTTATCTTCCATGCAATTTATATTTCCCTGTTTCTTCTGTCTTATTGTCCTTTCGGGCTCTGGGTCTCATCTCCATTGTACCGTGGTTCTGTATTTCTGCAATCTTGCAATTTACAGTCCTGTTGGGCTTTGGTCATGTGCTGTCCTGTTTCCGTGGGGCTTTGGCTGGGGTCTCGGGGTCCTATAATTTTGCATTCAGTCCCAAACTCAAACAAACGGAAGTCGATTGTTGGTGACAACTGCAGCGCCACGTGGCAATTTTCCCAGAAGTTGGACAGTGAAGGAAGGAAGAAAATGGCAAGAATGATTGTAACAAAGTATCCTTTCCTGAAACAGCCCAACGATTCACCAGTGGTAGGAACAGACTACGCATACTCCCTCCCCGCCATATCTTTGGGAGGTTTAAAGCCCCGCCCCTAATGCAAGCAATAAAAGCCCACATTCATTTGTCCTAATCTGTATATCTGACACCACCGAGTATCAAGTCTTTGGTCATTTTAGAAAGGTTAACGGCGAACATGCGTTCAGTTTCTTTTCACGTTTACTGAACATTTCTGAGTAAAAACATCAGAGTATGCGTAAAAACAGAGACAAAAATAATGCTCCATGCTCTCCATACCAATTTAAGTTAATAAAAAGTGCACGTATTCTGAAAAAAAAAATACTGCTAAATGTACAAATTGTGAATTTTTAATATGTTAAAGGGAGAACGCTTGTAGGTTAACGTAGCTGGTGAAGTAAATTCCATAAGCTTAAATCAAAGGATCTAAAAGTCAGTGAAAAACGCAGTCTAGAATAAAGAGGACAGAACATTGAAGCAAATTGTCAAAATGGATTTCGTAGAGATTCAGCTGTGTACTAGTTACATTAACAGTTGGGTTGATTATTCTCTTTTTTACCCCCACAGGCTCCTCAGGATCTTAACAAAATGCGGCAAGGAGAAAAGTGGAAGGACACAGCCATTTCTCTTGGGCACAGCTGCTGAAAATGGAAGTGTAGAGTCTATCAATTTAGTGATTGACAAGCAGCCATGGATGTCTTTCAAAGAGTCCTTCTCGGCGATCGTGGCCCTCATCGGCGCATATTTTATATTTGATTTGGAGTATCCCAGTGATTGTGCTGGTGCGTGTTATTTCCTTCAAGAGTTTGTGGTGAAGTATAGCACATATCAAAACGCCTGTATCGTAATTCTATCCAACAATGAACTGCGAGGCTAAGACTGAAATTACACACAATAAGCAAAATACGTTCACTGGAACATGTGTTCATGCATATTAAGAGTTTACTCCGTAAAACCTGAAATCTTGTCCAGTTCCGCATTGGTATTCCTATTGTGTGTGTCTCTCCAATACGGAACCTATTTTCGATCAGTTAAATGTGCGATTATGAAATGTGAAGAAAAGAAATGCGAAGAAATGTGAGTTGGATATTTGAAATGTTTGCGGATTGCATTTATGAGGTAATAGATTCTAACCTGCCAAACAAGATATATGCAATGTATGAAGTACAGTTGTAAAACAAAGCGAAATATGTTGTTCTTTTCTTACTACATGTACTATTACCCTTTAGGGCAAGTAAATAAAGTTAATGTTGAAGGCACATACAAAATGTCTTTTTAATTTGTGGCCCGCGGTTGTCATCATATTATGAGATATGACTGATGGAATATAATTGAGCATAACAGTATTTACTTTTTCCAGGTTTGTTATTTGCCTCTCAGCTAAGTACATTCTTCCGGTTCATATTTATCTACCACCGATCAAAAAAAGAAAAGCAGCTTAAATTAAGATGTCAGTATCCTCTTACAATGTCCTAAGATGCTTTTGAATGTTAAAATAAGACGAAAATGAATCTTATCTAGGCACCTCGTATTTAAGACGTTATGAAACTCAAGTTAAGGCATAAAAAAATCTTACTTTAAGACTACCGCCCTTAAATTAAGATGAACGTTTATCTTTCATCCGCACCTCCTGCTTAAGGACGTTCGCGCGAAAATCTTCTAACATTGATTTTTTTATAAAACTTTTGCTACAGCTAGGTTATGAGTCACTCGTGTCAGAAATGCAAAAAAATGAGGGGGTCACCGACTTCGTTTCTGAGATAAGCTATCTGAAAGGCGACCCTAATTTTGAAAAAATGGTCTTCCTTACGGGACGTGAGCCAAATGTCTGTTGGTCTAAAAATATTGCAAATGAAGGCTCTAAAATACAACTTTCTTTCCCAAATTTTATGCAAGTAGGTCTGTTTAGCAAATCATTCAACTGGTGACGTTCCTTGAAGTAAATTTCATCTTTAAACGACTGCATTTGCAAACTCTGACAGCCGCAAGTTGGCAGGATTCGATGGCGCACGGGTAGAAAAATGGAAAAAATTTAAACTTCCTACATTGATTTTTTGCTCATTTTTTCACAATCTGTCGAGAATTGGCAAAGAAAATTATCTATGAAAAAAAAATTGGGGGTCACCGACCATCCAAGCGAGTTAAATCTAAGCAAAGTTAACGCAACGGCTATCAGCCCTTTATGTGCTTAGATTTCTTCTCTTGCGCGCGCGCTCGTGCATGACGTAGCATGGCGTTGCGACATGAATTGCGTGCGCAGTAAGGATGCGCATAAACAATTAGCGCGAACGTCCTTAAGTAGTTATTATCTTATTTTAAGACGATTTTTCATCTTGATTAAGATGAAGCGCCTTAAATTAAGTAAAAATTTCCATCTTATCTAGGCACCAGTCTCTAAGATGAAAAAACGTCTTAATTTAAGATTTCAGTTTTTACGGAGTGTGAGTGTTTTCTCACTTCTCTGTGGCAGCGAGTCAAGTTCATTCAAGTTCAGCCGCTTTGATTGGTTTTCCGTGTCATCCGATGCAAATGTAAGGAGAATACGCATCTTGATCGACACAAAATTACAACAATGTGCTCTCTTCAACATGCAGTCGTTTTCTTTAGTTATTTCGTAAACACAATAGACCACATTTCTATGTGTTTACCGGCGTTATAAACTCACGCGGGATGTTGGGAGAACACGAGAAAAGGGAGGCCCGTGATTTACAAGCTTTCCAAGCTAGTCAAGTTCAGTCGCTTTGATTGGTTTTCCCGCAGCATTCGATGAATGTATTAATGGAGTGAGGAGAATAAGCATCTTGATCGGCCAAAAATTATAACAAAGCGCTCTCTTCAACAGACGTTTTCCATAGTTATTTCGTAAAAAGCAATAGACCACATTCTTCTATGAGTTCAATGACGTTATAAACCCAGGCGGGATGTTGTGATAACACGGAAAAAGCACGGCTCGTGATTTACAAGCTTTTCGAATGTTCTCTCAAAATTCCAAGCGGTTTTTAATAGCGCCGGTAAACGCATAGAAAATGCAGCCTATTGCTTAATACAGTTTCCAGTGTTTAAAACGATAAATTATTGATAAAAAAGCTTGGCTGCATTTCGGTCGAATGTATAAAAAACGTAACTGTGATATCTTGCCTCGCCGCAGCTCAGCAACTGTGTTTTTAGACTATTTAAACAAAATAAAAATAAAACTGAAGAAGAAATTGGCTTAAATTACGCGACTTTTAGCCACAACAGTTCTAAAAAAAAAAGAAGAAGAAGAGAAAGAAAGAAAGAAAAAAAGAAAAAAAAAAACAAGGGAAAAGAAAACAAAAAATCGCGTCACCTGGATTCGAACTCGCGATCTCTATCAAATGCCGGTCTTGTAGCCGAGTGCACTACCACTGTACCACTGGTCGGCACACTGCATAGTGCCTTAAATTTTAATATTTAAGTCGTCTCTATGTTGACTGGCAGTTTTGCCAACTTTTTGTTTGTTTTTCTCTGCTATTTCTTTCAAATAATCATTAACTTTCAAAAGAAAACGGCCTTTCTGGAACGGCACACATCTCCCTTTTTCCATGGTGAAATACGAACCGCGAATCTTGGAGTTTTATTGGTCCGGCCACTTTCAATTGAATCCTTCGCCGGCCGTAAATCGTGGAACTGAATTTGGTCATTGCTGTGGAGTTATATTTCGTTGTGTAAAGTTGATCTTCCTTAATTTTGTAGGCATTTAAATCAGTAAACATACAGGTACTTGTTTTATTTTATCATTGGAAGCGGACATTAGTTTTAATAGTGCAACAGTGGATTTCAACAGCGACAACAGTTCCTCAAGTCGACACTCGATCGCTCTGTGATGCTTCGCATCGCTGCGACTCCGCAGAACTTTTTCAAAATGCTAGTTGTTTCGAAAAAAAAATTCAGTCGTTAACTTGCTCAATGGAAAGGTTAAGAGGAATAGACTTCACATAAATACTATTTTTAAAGAAATGCTCATCCGTTTCTTAATATCATCCCTCTAGAATCTTTCCTGTAATGGCGGCCGCATTCGGGACAATCTCTCTCGATCCAACTTTTGGTACATAATGCGAGTAATAACCTGAAAGCGCGCCACATACCGTTATTATGCGTACTTTTTCAGGTTATTATGCGTATTTTACACGCATAATAATCGTAAGTGGCGTCTTTCAAGGTTAATATTCTTAAAAAACAACATTTTACGGTTAATATACTACTTTGACGCCTAAAGTACGGATAATAACCGTAAAACACCGTATGGTACGAATATTATCCTGAACTACAAAAACATTTTGACACTCCAGGAACAATTTGACTCCTGTTAATCATCTTTAACCCTCCGCAGTGTTTTTCACCAATAATAGTCTTTTTCTTAATTTTGGGTGGCTTGCCTTCCCAGATGAAACTGAAAATAATCTTATTAATTCTGTCTATGAGGGATTTAGATACGGTCTGTAGGGAACTGCAGTATATGAGTTTAGACAAACCTAGTGTCTTGACAATATTTATTTTGCCAATTAAAGTTAACTTTCTTTTTTTCCAACTGTTCAGTGTTTTTTCTAAAGAACGTACCTTTTCTTCAAAGTTAAGGATATAAGCTTGGTTTGAGTCGTAGGAAAAATGTATACCAAGGGCGTGGACTGGTTCTTGGGGCCATTTGAAGCCAAACGGTTTGTCTTTGCGCAACCTCCAACATCCTAACCACAGCGCTTCGGTTTTGTTTGTGTTAATTTCAAGGCCGCTAATATGTTTGAATTTGTCTAAAAGTTTTAGTAATTGTGTGACTGAGTCAAGATCGCGCATCAAAACTGTGGTGTCATCTGCGTATTGTGTTATTTTAATTTCTTTCTGACCGACTTTAATGCCTTTAATGTTGGGGTCTTTCTTAAGTGCTCTGGCTAAGAGTTCGATACCGACGACGAATAGGAGGCCAGACAGTGGGCAACCTTGACGGACACCTCGCTCAAGAGGGAAAAAATCTGAAGCATGACCATTGTGCAGGACACAGCTCGACACTTTATTGTAAATTACACGAAACCAGTTGAGTATGTCAGGTCCAAAATTAAACGTTTGTAAAGCGGTTTTTAGACAGTTCCATTCTATTGTATCAAAAGCTTTTCGGAAGTCAAGAAATAAGGCAATACCGGGTTTACCCTCTTGTTTAGTATGAAACATTACATCTTGAATTAGTCTAACGTTTTCACCGATAAAGCGTCCTTTAATGTAACCAGTTTGGTCAGAGTTTATGATTTTAGGAAGAACTTTTTCTAGTCTTTTTGCAATAGATTTTCCGGTCAGAATTTTGTAATCAACGTTTAGCAGAGATATAGGTCGCAGGTTTTCAAGTAAAGTTTTGTCTTTGTTTTTTTTAGGGATTAGTGAAATAATTCCGCGTTTTTGGCTGATAGATAGTGAACCTGTTTGGAAAGCATAATTGAAACTGGCAGTCATCGCAGTGCCAAGATCGTTCCAGAAAAACTTATAAAATTCTGCGGAAAAACCGTTCCTGGCGTTTTATTGTTTTTAAACTCTTTTAAAGCGGTTAAGCATTCTTCTTCTGAAATCATGCCTTCACATTGTATCTTTTCGTTTTCATCTAGCAGGTCGATGTTCTCTAAATTAAATAAATCAGATTCGGGCAAATTATCTTGTATGTTTAGCGACTTATAAAGACTTTCAAAAAATGTTTTTTGTTCTTGTAATATCTCGGACTGGTCGCATGTTAGCTTATTGTTACAGTTTTTTTGGAATAATTTCGTTTTCCCAAATTGAAGAAATATCTGGAGTTTCGCTCGCCAAACTCGTGCCACCGAGCTTTGCTCCTAAGGATAGCGCCTTTTGTTTGTTGTCGCATAATTGTTTGTAGCCGTAATTTTGTCGCGTAAAGCTCGTTTAATATTTTTTTTGTCGCTTGGGTTTTGTTCACATTTTTGCATCAGTTCATTAACTTTGTTTTGAAGAGCAACTTCTTCATTCTTCCTGTTTTTAGCTTTGTTTTTTGAATACTTGATTGTGAACCCTCGGATTTCCATTTTAATTAGGTCCCATCTTAGACCAGGTCGTCGACTTCAGCATATTTATCTTTAAAGACTGGTAGATTTTCACAAATTATGGAAGTGTATTTTTCGTCTTCTAACAGAGAATTATTAAATTTCCAAAAGCCAGGGCCTTTTGGTTGTAATAAGTCTTCCGTCTTAAGATGTAAAGTGATAGCAGAGTGATCAGTTTCAGGGGCGTTAATTATATTGCATACTTGTGTGTCATTACTGAGTTCTTTTGAAATTAAAAAGTAGTCTAGGCGGCATTGGATTTTCAGCGATTTATTTCTCCATGTGAAGCGGTTGTCGTTCGGATTGCGATCGCGCCAAATATCGGTTAAATTATAAAGGTTTGCAAGTTGCTGAATTTCTTTGATTACAATGGATTTATTCCAAACTGGGTTTCCACCTTTTTTTGTCATTTTCAGACGGAGCACAATTAAAGTCACCTGCAATTATGATGTTCTCTTGGGAAAGTCTTCAAGCTGATTTTCGAGTTCATTGAAAAATGTGACTTGCTGGTTCGCGTCATTCGGAGCATAAATATTCACTAGAATTAGATGCAACTAATCAATTAATAGGTCAAGTATAAGAAATCTGCCGTTCGTGTCGTGGATGCACTTTTCGACCTTGAAATCTAAATTCGGATCAACAAGAGTCATGACACCTTTGCTATGTGAGCTGCCGTGACTAAAAAAAACCTTCCCACCCCATTCAGATTCCCAAATTTGAACACATTCTTTAGAGCTGTAGGTTTCTTGTAAGAATGTAAAATGGCATTTTTGATTGTGTAACCAGCGAAAGATTGATCGACGTTTGATTGACTTATTCAATCCTCTTACGTTTAAAGACTGGAATTTGACATCAAAACTAGGTTTTAACGACATTGTAAGAGACAAAAGAAATTATCAGAAAAACTGCGTCGGCACCGAGTTTTGACAGTTGTCTTTTGGCTATTGAGTGTGAATGTGAAAGCATTGTATTAGTAATTAACGAAGTCGACCTACAAGTAGAAATAAAACAAATTATCAAAAAACTTAGACAAATGTTATTAAAGAAACATAAACAGAAAAATAAAAAAAGGCGCTGAAAAAGGCCTTTGAATGCACCACATAGAAGTGGTTCGGCGTATTCGGTTGGGTGGCATCATGGGACGTAGAAAGCGTCCGCTATAACCTCGACTTTGACTCACAACGTGTAATAAACAAGAAGTAATAAAATAGAATGCTAAATACATTTAACTTCATAAGAAAGGGGAATTAGATTTGAACAAGAAAGATGTAAATTTTATTACCCTTGAGGGAAGCATGAAAAAAAAAAAAATCCATTGTTCAAGACGGAAGCCTTCATATTTGAAAATGTGAAAATAGAGCTTGGGCTAAAAATAAAACTGTTTTTAACTAAGAGTTGATTTTAAAGTTGCAAGAATGGATTAGACTTACAGCAAGAAAAAAACGTCACTTATTCGTTTGGACCATAACATCAGAAGATTCTTCTTGACTTGGCTCTGGTTGTTGGCGGGTTGTATCATTGCCGGAATTCACTTGAATGTATTCCGAGGATTTGACTGGCAACCATTTCTTTGGGACATCATAATGGAAATAAATCTTGCCATTGACAACCAATCTATCACCTGCGACGGATACTTTGGAGCTTGGTGTTTCTTGTTTTATTTTCTTTATCGCAGGGATAAGGACGTTTTTCCTAATTTCTTGTATGTGCTTCGGTAAGTCTTCACCCATTGAAACATGCGAGCTTTTCAGGTTATAGCGAGCTTTCCAAATGCGATCTCTGTCAGCACGACATGTAAAGCGAGCGATAAGAGGTCGGGATCTACTTCTGTTTGGCTTACCGAGACGGTGTGCTCCGCAAAGCTTCATATTCGAGACTTCTTCCGCGGGCAGGCTTAAATTTCGGGTTAAGATGTCGCGTACCAACGTGAAACAATCTTCGTCTTTGGACTCGTTGACTCTGTAGAAAATTAGATTCCATCGACGACTATAGATGTTTAAATGAGTCAGTTCATTCCAACAAGTGGACTGCTCGTTTTCGCAGCTCGCGACGCGTTCTACAAGGTCCTCATGTTCACCTTGTGTGAATTCAAGGGAATCTTTGGTGTTGTTCACTGACTTATTTACTTCACAGAGTTTGTTTTTGAGGGCTTGTATTTCGACTTGAGCTTCGTCCAATCTAGCTTCCAAATTAAGAATTCGTTCTTCGCGGATTTTATGTTTATCTTCGATAGCTGTAAGCCTTTGTATGAGATCTTGGTATTCTTTTAACGTCATTTTAATGCAGGCGCCATCTTGGGCTGCTTCGATGGATTCAGGGTCAGTGCTAGAGCTGCTTATCCTCTGCCGCTTCTTATCGAAATCTTTGTTCCCCATGCTCGTAAATACTGTGGTGATGATTGCAAAGTGGAAGACGTAAAAAAAGGCAGTATTCGCTGTGTTGTGTTGATTTATCAAAGCCGGGTATGCGGAGCTTAGAAATCTACGTCTAGCTTCGACGGCTCATACCCAGTTCTTTTTCTAGTGCGCTTTTAATTTCTTCAATTGTCAACTTCTTGTTCCTCTTTAGTGAGCTGTGGAATTTTTAGGCCTTCCACAAATAAATCAAAGTTAGCGTTCCAGTCATCCTCTTCTTCCACTTAGCTTAGAAATTCTGAAAAATGAGCCTCGATTGTGGCGTTTATATGCTTTAGGTCGGTTACTGTCTCGCCATTTTCGACCTTAAGTTCTCTAACGATCTTCTTTTCATAGTTTTTCTTTTCCAAATTAAAAAAAATACTTTGTGGGTTTTTCTCCTTGTTCAATCCAAAGTGCCTTTGATCTGAACATTGCTTCTTTATCTTTTAATTCATATAAATTTTTCAACTCTTCTTTAGCTAATTCATATGCATTCAGTATATTTTGATCGAGGCATTGATCATTGCATATTTTGTAGTCCAATTCTTGGATTTGATTCTGAAGTTCTATTTCTTTGTTCTTAAGCTGAGCTCTTTTTTTCTTGGCATAGCTAATAGTTATAGAACGAATTTCCATTTTAATCATTTCCCAGAGGAGTCTTTTACTTTCTACGTCTTTGTAGCGGAGCACTTGCCAGGCCGAAGGCCTGGCTGCGCAGCTCCATACTCATAGAACCTACGCCGTGATTTTTCATGGTCATGGCTAGCGGAATGTTTCGCGGGCGCGTGTGTGCCCGCCCGTGTTGGACAACATCCGGGATCTTAGCAATTTTGTTTTTCGCGCGGCCACACAGCCGTGAGCTCGGTAAACACTTTAGTTGTTTTCTTGTGCCTAGCGGAGAATTAAACTCGTTATTTTCCTGCATTTTTTCGCGGTTTGCTAATCAAGACAGGGATACTAATTAAGGTATACTCAGAAGCCGCTTTAGTGGAAAAAGACGAGCTTTCAGGGATAAAATCTTGCTTCGAGGAACTTCATGTATTACGTTTTTATAAATGCGGGAGATGATTTCAGAATCAGAAGCGGAGATTTGAATTTCCAAGCAAGCGAGGAACTTAAAGGTAAAACAGATTACAGTTTTCGATGAGAATTTTATTGATAACAATCTGTGAGTGACTTGTTATTAGTGTTATTGTTAGTTTTAGCGAATTGATTTTAAAACGTGCCTAAATTTAGTTGTATCGATCTCTTGAATTTCATCGAAGAGAGCTTGAACTCGATGAGCTATAAGCTTAATTAAATGGTACGCGTTTTGCTTTTAAACGTAAACTAATGGAGATTTGAATAAATTTTTTCGAAAGAAGATTGTGTTGTCCATTTTTATGTGTTTGTTCATTCATTAGATAGATTGAAAAGCGATTTTATGTAAACAAAACAAGACTTGATTTTTTAGTACAGTTCTATCTTCACTCGCATCGCGTTATGCAAATATGTTTGTGTATTTTTGCAATTTTTGATTTTCAAATCAGTTTCTCGGGCAATTTTTGACAAACATAAACTGTATTTTATTCGGAAACTAGTGGTACTATTTATTCTAGACAGAGAAAAGTTTTTTTTGTGAACTTTTGTACGGTCTATAAAAATGTACTGTGCAGACGGTCGCGTAATACTGTTTTTGAGAATTGCTAAAATTGAAAATAGCCCGTTCGTCAATCTTAATTCTTGTGCTTCCAACCTTTCATCTTAGTTAAGTTTCACCTTAGTTAAGCTTGTTCAAAGTGCGACGCTGTTAGGCTTGGGCTATCTATATATATTATTTATTTAAAATCTCTGGATAAGATAAATTAATAAGATCTATATAGTCCTTGTCTTCTAGCAGCTGATTATCAACTTCCAGGATCCCGGGCCTCTCTTAAATTCATCTCCAACTTCAAGACTCAAAAAAATTGCTTTATGATCGGGGGCAATCGAAGTTCCGATTTCTGCTGTATTTACATAGCTAGCGATGGTGTTAGATACAAGAAAAAAATCAATCCTTGATTTTATCGTTGAGGCTTTCGTTTCATATGTAAAAGCTCTGGTATTTGGATGGAGTTTTCGATATATGTCAACAAGATCTAACTCTTTCATGAGATACTAACTTAAATTTGCTAAAAATGCAATGTAAACACTACTACAAACTGTTCAATGAACAGAGTGTGATGGAGCCTACAGGAATTAAAAAATGGAAAGAAAAATTCCCTGACACTTTTAATGAGTGGAAAAGTTGCTTTAAGAAGATCTATCAGATTACTCATGAGAATAAACTTAGGCAATTTCTTTTCAAGCTCATACATAACATACTTATAACAAAAAGAGAACTCAAGAAGTTTAATATTATTGCAGACGATCTTTGTACCTTATGTTCCAATCCAGACTCTATATTTCATGCATTCATTCAATGTGATGCAGCAATCTCACTATACTCTAGTGTGTTGTCATGGTTTAATGACATTCATTGTCTAAAGCTGAATCTTACTGAAGAACAGATTTTATTTAATTCGACCAAAGAATTGACCGAGCTGACCTCCTTTCAAAGACGCAGACTGGACCTTCTTTTGTTACTTGCAAAGTATTACATATATACGTCCAAAACTATTTCTAAAAACCCCGATATAAATGAATTTAGAACCAAACTTAAGATGCAATGGAAAATGAAAAATTGCCCTCTGACTTGAAGCGAAACCCAATCCCCGTTAGTATATGTTAGTACTGTTATACGTAACGTATATTTGTGAATAGTATAGTGTAAGTCTAAATATCGCATTGTAAGTAGCGTTGCATATCGCAAGTACTATAATTAGTGTAAATATTGTATTGTAATAACAATTATGTTAGGTGTTGTATTGTAAGTAGTGTAATTTAGTCTAAGTAACGTAATGCAAAAAATGCAATGTAAGTAGTGTTTCATATTGTAACTGTAATGTAAGTATTACAACTTGTATGTGACTTGTAATAAATAAATAAATAATTAAAAAAAAATTATACACCCTTTCAAACGGGTTTATATGTTAATCTGTTGTCTAACATTTTGCCTTTTGTCTGGAGACGAGGAACTTTTCAACCGCCATGCCTCCGCCGGTTGTTTTTTTATTTTATTTTACCAATACATTTTATGGCATTATGTAGCCCGCACCTTTACTGGGATTAAGTTTCATTAAGAAATGATAATTTTGTTAATTTTTGAATTTCTAAAGTGGCGGCTCTGCATGACAGACAACTTACAATTAAACAAAAGGCCCCCTCCCCCAACGCTTGTACATCCAAAGATTTGAGGCAGCGGTTAAAATTTATACACGCGATAGTCTCATTTTCACTTTGAAATTTTTTTTAACCATAGTGCAGTCAATTTATAACCCAATTACACATTTTGAAACAGAAATTGTCAGATGCAAGCAAATTGCCAAAAGTCAGTCTACTCAAAAATGTGTTTCATTATTGTTCAATTTATTTACTCATTTACTAAAATTAATTAGTATTGTGGAGTACATCTGAGCATGTTTTCTGAAACTTGCGCAATACAAATTTATTTTTGAATATTATTATTATATATTACTTTGACTATTATCAATTACCTATCAGCGATTGTAACTAGTTAACAAAATAACAGAATTAACAACAATCATTGTACTTAATTTAAAACACTAAATCTAGCTCCACATTTACTAAATCTTCACATTTCAAGATTTCATTGCGGATAGGCAGGCACATAACACAACTTACTCTGGTTAGCAACTGGTGTAGAATTCGTATACACGCTGCTTGAAGTCTGTGACAAGCTCTGGCTTAACGTTGGCGAGACAGTTTCTGATGATGCATTGTTTGCCTGGCTCGTGATGATGACTGAAGGATAAATTTAAACAAAGAAAAAAATGAACACAATACCTCCGCACACTAACCCGGCCTCAAAAGTCCTCGTGGTCCCGAAGAGGATAAGTAAGTAAGTAAGTCCGCACACTAACACAATACACAAGAGATGGTATTCGAAAGAAAAGGTCGAGAGAGGAATTACTTGAAGACAGAATTACAGTATTAATTTAATAAATAGATAAATAGAGATAAGCTTCATACACTTAACAAACAAAGTAACAAACGAAGGTTTCAATAGGGTTGATTAGTATCCCTGATGTATGGGAAAAAATAACCGAGCGATGGATAGAAATACTAATGGAATATGTTAACCCAAATAAGATAATGAACTTGTGGTTATGTTAATACGTTTTCGTAGGGAATTTAATGAATCACTTGCTCATTGCTCATTTGTGTCCAGGATTAAATTCTGTCGCAAAAATAAATTAAAAAACACGATGCAAACAACAAAAATAGGTAGCACAATCGTGAGGTACAACCTCGTTCCCAGGGTCTCTCATCTTCCCGTCCCCGTCCTCCAGGGGGCGGGAAGAATGAGAGACCCTGGGAACGAGGTTGTCGTGAGGTATAGCGAAAATTGTGGAGAAGTCCCCTATCTGCCAGGAATTAAACAAATGTAGGAAAGATGTAAAGCAGAACCGCAAAAATTGTGGTTCAAAATACATGTAACATAAAATACACATTGAGGGAAAATAAAATAACAAATACCTATTCAGATCAAAAAGGCAAATGGGTTACGGATAACCCGATAGATGATATTTAAAGTCCTTACCTAGCAAATATCAATAACATGTAACTCGCAATAATTTGACAATTGCGGCCCCATAAGACCCAAAAGTGCTGAAACTATGTTTTAACTCGTGAACTAATTCGTTACAACTGTCAATCGATCGGTCGATGGGCTGTAAACTATGATTATTAATTCCGCTGACCAATGCATAAGTGTGTCCTACAGAATACTCGATCACAAGCACCCTCGAGAAAAAGCGGACGTTGAAAAATTAAAGGAAAAGAGGACGTTAAGAAAGCGATTTTCTAATCATTCGCGCTTGTAGTCATTCGATGTTTAAGGCACAAGCTCTCGAAAATTAAAACCAATCTGCGCACTTCAAATCATGGATTTTTACGAAAACGGTACAGTACGGTGAATGTTGACTTGTTTCCGTAAACATTAGGTCTTATCACGGTTTTTCCAAACTTTTGTATTGGTCTGATAGCAAACATCCATCGACACTGCTGGAAAAAGCATCTAAATATTAATAAAGTGGCCGAGTTTAAAAGCGATATCTTTTAAAATAGCGGAGATATAGCTCCGCAAAGTCGGCAAATTTCACAGACGTTGTATCGCGCAGCCAAATTCGCTTGCCTACCCGTAGGCAAGAGATTTGGCTGCGCTTTTTAAGTCTTAGCCAGGGTAGCCGAGCTTTGAATTAAAAATACAAAAAGAAGAAGAAAACTAGGTTTAGGTGTGTCAAGCTATAAAACTACTACACGAAAAATTAAAAATGGGATTGATGCCGTGCAAACATCAATATCATTTATAAACGTTTTTCCGGTAAACTTAAGAATGATTTCGAAGTTATAGTGGTATAGTGAAAAAGAATAAATACCTAAAAACATATGTCGTACAAGTAAGTTTCAATAAGATAAACACAGTCAATTCTTTTTACATTCTAAAGTCGATAAGGCAAATACAGTTGAAACTTTTGATAAGCGATCATTTCGGGATTTCGACAAAGTGGTCGTAACAGGAGCAGGTCACAGAGCGGAAGACATGCATTCAAGTGAGATATACTTTGAAGTCCTTCATGTGGTGCAAAGATATGCATTGGACCCAAAACGTTCCCGAGTTTTTATTGCAACAATATCCAGCTTAAGGGGTCTCACTAAGGATCGGATGTTTCGCAATTACGAATTGGCTCAATTTAGCTATGAACTTGTAAAGAGTTAGGAGACATGTGACTGCAAGTCATCATCTTTTCAAAACATGGTGGCGAAGAAGGAAATCGGCTATTCAAAATACACTATTTCAAATCGAGAATAATCGAAATACATGTACTTACTTCATATCCCTTACAATGATGGCGCAATTTACTGAGTTATGGGCATGAAAAAGCTTGGCCGAGCCGACATGCGACTGCATATCAAAATATTTCCAAGAAAAACGGCGAAGAAGGAAATCGACCATATTACTTTTTTTCAAATTAAATACAGTCATAAAGGACACAAATGAAACAAATAATAAAAACTGGCACTGTTCATCCCTTTCTAAAACAAAGTGTGTATTTATCAACATACTCGCAGTAAGAGCCAACTGGAGGTACGAATATACTGACTCATAAATCAATCATCGTTTTCTTAATTTCTAGACCCATTCTATACTCCTGCTGAAGTGTTAAAAATGTAAACTAACAACTAATAGTTATTATCCCGGTATACTCTTAGATTAGAATGACCGATTAGCACGATATCTTGTGTACTATTGTTTAATCACAGTTGGTCCTTGGATATATCCTTGTATCAAGTTTTTGTTCATTGCCATGACAACTAATTTAAACAGGTGAACAGATAACGATCACAACCGTTATTGTTCAGCAAACATTAATCATAATAATAAAACTAAATCGTAAGCCGGTAGAAAAAAAAAACTGGTCAAAACTTTGAAGCAAAATTGAGCCTCTCATTCCTCAATTATTTAAAGCCCCAGTATTGTCCATCATGCTTTACGCGCCTCTGTTATTCTTTTGGTTTGTGCAGGAGAGAGGCTACTATTGTTCGGAGGCGCATGAAGCATAATGGACAATTCTGTGTCTTTAAGTTTTGGTTAATGCCGTAGATAACGTTATCTGCCAACAACATTGCCTCTGAAACTGAATTATTCCTGTTAAATCAATTTTAATGACAATTCATTGTTTATACAACGAATAAGCTCGTACTGACAGACTTCGAGAGATTTGTTGAAAGGAAAAATAGATAAAAGAATAAAAAAAAATACGCCAATTTTTTTTATTAATAATGAAAAACAGGAAACGTTAAACAAATTAGAAATAGAATCTTTGAACAATGAATATTTTAGCTTGTAATTTTGAAGTTCACATTTTAATATTGTGATACTTAGCATCTTAATTTTATTTCTTATCATATTTTAGTTCATTTTAATCACGGTAAATTAGCTGTTCATCGAACGCTAGAACTTTAGCAAATCAAGTACTAAATAAATTTACTACTTTAAAAAAAATTAAGTACAGTCATTTAAAAAATGAAATTTTGGTCATACTATTCGTTCAAAACTATCAACTGATCATGAGGTCCAATCTAAATAAACATGCCAACACATAAACGCAATGCGGACCTTTTCTTAAAAATACGTGCTGGCAGATCTGCGAATACTTCCTACCTTCGCAGGTGCCCTTCGGAAAAAAATTCACACGCACGCGAGCTTTAACAAACTTCTAACAAACTATATATCAATAGAAAGGTTAATAAATGCAGTTTCCGATAAAAAAAATATACTGTTTGCGACTTTTTGTTTCAGGAAGTGCCATGAGTCGGAAATAGCCAAAACGACCGAGGGTTGTTCGAGTGAATTAATCGGGTATCGAATGCAGCGGCAGGATCAAAATAGCTGCACACTGTTATTCACAAGGCATCAATCAACAAAACGGTGTGTGGGATTTTCGATATTCTGATTGGTTATCAAGATATCCACGTCCAAAGTTGGGGTAGCTAAAAATATTCGAGACGATTCGAGGCAAGCGGCTGCGAAACATTTTATTAAGGAGCTTGGCAAGTTGTGGGTTTTGTATGTTTTTGCCAGTTGAGTCTTCCGACTCGTACTCCTTCTGCATGTCTGCCAGGATTTCATCTTCGTCCTCGCTTTCGCCATGGCTGTCTTCGCCCGCGACTTTTTCCATGAGAACCTGAATGTCTTCCTCATTTTCTGAGCCATTTCGGTCACTCGAAGAGTGTCCGTTGTCTCTGGACGGCTGTATGACAGGAACGCTGGTTTGGTGATTCACGGAATTAGGTTGTTCGCTCGAGGAGCTCGAGCTGTCTTTCGCATGCTTTTTGGCGGGAACGCTGTTTTGATGTTCTCGATCATCGCTCGGTCGTTTGCCCTTGCTTTTTCCTTTCCTCTTCGGAGAGTTTTCCTCGAGTTTATCAAGTCTGTTTGTTAGGCTCAGGATCGCTGACGAAAGGAGCTTAACGTCAGCTGGCGACACCGAGAGGTTCGTGTCGGACGAGGCAGCTTTAGCCGCCATGTTACGAGAAGCAACGTGTCGTTCTGCTCCGGATGTTTCGGTAGCGAGGTCTTCCTCGTCTATTGCCAACAATTCTGTTTCATTCGTGGAATCCATAGTGTCTTCTCCTCCCGGGAAGTTACACCGTGAGACGTGATATTGTATAAAGAAACTCGACGATAGTTCTGCTAGAAGTTACTCGACTGAATTGCTCGGACAGCAAACTTGCACTGAGCTCGGATATCATATGCTTGCTATCTCACGTGACCTCCGATTGTATGCAAATGCGAGGTAGAATTCTGTTTTTTCCGCCCGTGGAAGTATTCATCAAGGTAATTATCGTTTCAATGATATTTCCAGAGGAAGACAGTGTGCTTTTATGAGTCTTTCAGCTTTGTTATTGGCTAATTCGTGCGATATTTCTACGTGGAACTCTCATACTATAGACCGAATTATAATCGAAGGCGATGCTAAGTATCTAAAAGCTTTTGAAGACCGTTCTATACCCGATGCAGAGACGATTTCCTTGAACTTGATCAAGTACTCTTTCCAATTTATACTCAAGCTAATGACTTTTGTCTAAATCAAAAACAAACGTTATTTTTACATTGAAAAGAAAGCATATTGAATGATTTATAGTCGAATTTATCAAGGCCTTCAGTTCCGTATACATTTTTTATTGATTGTTGTAAAGAATAATGAAAACTTAACAAGGCTTTATAATGCCACATTCCAAACAGCTACTTAGCATTGAACATTTTAACATTGTTGGATATTTTATACATTTATGTTTCAGTTTTAAAAGGATGAGAACTCTAGAAGTTATATCTATTTTCACATTGAACAGCAAGCATATTGAATGATTTATAGTCAAATTAATCATGGCCTTACAGTGCCACATACAAGTTTTATTGAGTTTCTTTTTGTTGGACAACGTTTCTTAAAGGGTGTATATATTTTTATAATAAATTAAAAACACACCCACTTTGTTGTAGCATTTTTGTTGTTGATCTTTTAATATATTGGTACGTATACTGAATTTCAAGCTCATAACATGGTATATGGGATCCAATATCTGACGGTATTTATTCCTATATTTATAAGAATCACTTAAAAACACCGTTGACATCAACTTTTCTAAAATCAACGCTCTGGAATAAATAAATTTAAGAAATAATCTGGGATAAACAAAACCAACATATACCATATTTCAGCCTGTAATTTGGTACTTGACAACTCATGGCGTTCCCTATTCCAACGTACCACAACACACTCACAGCACTCCTCTTTTGATAAAAACAGCTAGTTTATTTACTTTGCAAAAAAATCTGTCAACGCTGATGCTGGAGACAAGTGCGACCGAAATGTTGACAAAATTTTCGCAACCTTTACCAAACTACAAAGAAGCCGCGACCAAAAATCGGCGAGCCCCGGAGCACGCCGATTTTTTGTCAGGCGATGTTATCGCGCGTTTTTGTTTGTTTAGTGTCCGCAAAATCCATTAGCACTCCACGTAGAATTCTCAATAGCCGATCAAATGTACTTCGCTTCATTCTCATCTGACGATAAAAAAGTTCTCAGGTATGATTCTGCGGTTGAAATGTATCTCAAACCAAGATTCTGCCGGTCGGGGAAGCACCCAGTATGAACGAAATCGACGGCCACGTCTTCTAGGATTTGTCTGCTGCAAAAGGACCTCCATTTCAAGAAGCTGCATTCGCCAGTCGCAGAGGAATAAGAGCAGTAGTAGCAGCTGTTGTTGAGCGATATTTTGCAGTGCAAGCCAGCAAAAAACTGCGATGATTACAAGAATGTTTCTTGGAAGAACCATCTCTTTCACATAATTTTTGTCCTTTGCAAAATGTTGTGACATCTGATATTTATCCGCGCTAAACTGGCGTGCATAGCTGAAATGAATACTACAGAACAAACAATTTGATTGACGTTTCCAGTTGAAAATATACTTTTTTGTCATGTTTTTATATCTCAGTACGACCGTGATGAACGCCAAAAATTTTTTAAAGCAAAAATTTCCTAATAATTTGGTTGAGCCTTCAAATTTTTTTTCGCCTCGTGCGACCGGCCCCTAAAGGACATATTTTCCTACACATGGTGGTGTACACAACTTACTTCAATTTGAAGACATTGTCTCCAGTAAATGAGATTTCTCTCACAAGTTTAACTCTTAAACTAACAATGTCGTTAGCTTTAGTTACTGCCCAAAGAGGGCACTCATTATTTCTTTTACGAGTTGACTCAATGATAGACAGCGAATCATCTGTTGTATTCAGATTGGAAGAGCATGTTAAACAATCTAAACCAGGGTCCAAGGCCATGGTCATCGAGCTTCATTCATTCACAGACCCAAGATTCTGTTGCGACCACGCTTTATGAGTATTTAGCAAGAACAAAGCCTCTTAGGGGGACCCATTATTAAACCATATGGGCCTGTGTCTAGAGACACAGTCAGCCATTGGGTTAAGGCTGTCTTACAAAGTCCAGATATTGATAAGTGCTTTTAAGCCGCATAGCACTACATCAGCTGCACTAAATCAGAGTTCGCGCAGGCGCAATGCTATCTCACGAAATCCCTCTGTGATCGACGACAAGATGGAATTCCAGTCGAACTTCGACTTTTGCATTTAACCTTATTGCACCACTATTCAAGATGTGTTTTCGTTGTTTTTGTCAATACCTATTAATCATGTTAAGACCTGGTTTAGTTTCTAAAGTGAAGTTCTTTCTTGCAGTAGTTTCTAAAGTGCAGTTAAAGTGCAGTGCAGTTTCCCGTTTGTAATAGTTGGCTATATTTTAACAAACAATTTCATCCAAAGTTTACCCAGACGTTCAAGTGCAAAGCCGCACGTAAAAGAACAGTTGGTTTGACCGAGAAAGACCAAGCCGTGACCTACGTTTCCGCAATTCCGGTTTGAATAACAGTAACCGGGGAAGAATTTTGTCAGTTAAAATCCACACGCTAGAAATATTAGGGTACGTTCCTTCGGGATGATCTGGATCTGGATCACTAATCCAATATCACTCGGATCATGAAGCATCAAAGGGACCGATGAATCCACTCTGGACAAGGATTCATCGGTTCCTTTGATGCAGCATGATCCGAGTGATCTTGGATCAGTGATACGCATCCAGATCATCCCAAAAGAACGCTCCCTTTACAATAAACATTTTAGATTTTTTTTATTGATTTGCGCTGCTAATAATTGTTTGAATAGACGGTGACATGGCTTGCTTTCATATTTGGTTTGAAAGACGTCTGGAGACATGGGCACCCAACAAGGAATGTGAAAACGCTTGGAATGGCGTTGTGCTGTACTGGCAGACAAGTTTAGGGAAAGGAGTCTTATTCCCTTGAATATGCTAGCTGCTTTCTCGAGTTACCCAGCCTTATTACGCAAGTATTCGTTAATTAACCTCTATTTATTTTGATTTGTGCAAGTATTTGTTTTCGTTTATTTGTTTTTTACATACTTATTGATTCCCGGTTGTCCCGGTTCCAGAGTGTTCCGTTGGCACGTGTTCGAGATTTTACAGACACCCAAGGCATTCGCCTGCCCTTATGCAAATATTTCGAACATCCGAGAACATGTACATTGTTGTTGATTTTGCATCAGAATCGTCCACAAGCTTGGGTCGCGGTATCCAAAAAACCGCCAGTGGTTTGGAGGGATAAACAGATACCCTGCAATAGACGGGTTTCGGAAATAACACTTTTGGATGAAACGATGAATTCTTGCTCTGTTTAATATGACAAAATGGAAAACTTATTCAATCAGTGAAGTATGGAGACCTACAAGCGCGAAGGCGGAGATGATTGACGGATCAGTCGCAGCCATTTGTCGAATACCGACTTTGAAAGCTCAAACAGCTTTCCACGAAAGTGACCTTTGACATAAGCATAATTATTGTAGTCCTTTTATTTATGGCTCAAAGCTTGCGAAGAAGCTAGAATGTTGGTTGTTATCGCGACAAATCAAAACATTGGCGGTCATTAAAAAACTGAATAAAAGAACAAACAGCCAATCGTGACAGCCAATATTGAGAGCAGCAAAAAATGTGTACATTATTGAAAAGAGCATCTTTCGTGTTTGTGCTTAACTTAGATCACGTGCATTGGTAGTTAGTTAAGTAATGCTTCACATAAGAACTATTGGCTCTTTCCCACATAGAATATCTTTGATTTCAAGAATAGAGGAGGGGCTGATGGTTTTTAATTATATTTCATTATAAAAATACAGAAAATCCATTTGCGTCAAATATATTTTAGGAAATGTTCGTGCTTAACCAATCAGAATAGCAGAAGACAGTAGCTATTAATTTTGCTTCTTTGATGAAGTTCCCCAAATACAATATCTTTTAAAACTTGCATGTTGTGCGATTGGGTCTCAAACTACTTGAAACCTTAAACAAAATAGAGTTAATGCACCTTGAACCTTAACGTTTTAGCAGTTTTTGAGTCTAGGCCAATGAGATTACTAGTTGTAACAATGAAAATAGTTGATATTCCATCGTGCATTGCCGTTCAGCGCTATCCTTCTTATGCAGATCATTACTTAAAAATAGCAAAATGGCAGCCAATCATAACATGTGACTCACTACAAATAAGCCAAACATATGCGGACATTTCCCATTCCCTGTGTTTATTTTTCTTATTTCGAAAGATAGATAGCAGAGAAGCAGGCAACTAAATAAGAAAACAAACTTTAATTAAGTGCTGTTCACAATGAACAACAAACGATCGAAGAGAAGGCAAGGCCCGTTTTCGTCGTTAATAATTTAATAAAGTTAATAATGATCCCTGCATGTTGCTGTGCACGGCCTATATTGTGGCGTGTTCTTAGCTTCTGGACTTTTTAGATTAATCAGTAACTCACGACTGCTGACTGAGAATTGTTCAATATTGGAACTGCGTGCTTCATTAAATTTGCGAGTTTTAGTCAACATTTCTTTCTATAGTTTTTTCCATAGATTCGCTGAAGGAATGATTTTTTTGTTACTTTAGACGCGCTCTAGCTTATATTAAAAAAAGAACGAAAAAAAGAAGGCCTGCAGCGCTTGATATATTTGTATGGTGCGCCGCCGAATGAGGAGACCAGGAGACGGTTAATAAGAAGGTTAAACATGGAGGCAGATAAACTTATAGACGCGATAATCTCATTTGCACAAAAAAAAACGTTGAATTGGTTGCAAAATAAAACAAAACAAGCTAAGGTCTCCTATAAATATGTCCTTACATATCTACGAAATTAGCAGTCACCCGCCATACTGTAGGAACACTACTAGACTACATGAAGTTGTTTACAAAAAAAAAAAATCAAATTTTTGGAAGCGAGCTGGACTTGCCACAAGTCGACCTCACGAGTTTCACAGTTAAACACGAAGTTCCGGTATAAAAGGAGCCTGGCCTGGCCATTCTCACCTCTAGTCGTCAATTAACCACTGAAGCAAAAACAACTGACAAATAACATGCGTCATTACTAAGACCATTGATAACACCATGTGGAAAAACTTTATGAAAGTTGTATCAGAAGTCTTTATAAACCGTCTATTTCTTATTTTGCTTAGGTAAAATCTTGGTTTAATTCGATTTTTGAGGCAAATTATATTTAAAAGACGCGCAAGTTAACCACGTTTTGTGACTGAAAGACGCCTTAATTTGCATTTCATGCCCAAAAGGTGTGAAATGGGGGAGGAGCTAAGCCTTTATACCGGAACTTCGTGTTTAAAGGGGCAGTATCACGAGGTCGAAACTTGAAAACGTCGGCCCACGTTTTCAAGTTTGATTCCGCAAATTCAAAAAGGCCCTCGAGAAGTGGAGGTATTTGTTGAATCACAAAGTCAGTTTTGATAGCCGGAAGAAAGAAAAAATCACTTTTAACAGTGATATGTCCAAAATTCCGGTGCAAGAATAGTGAACAGTGCCGCGCGTGGAACCTCGTGATACTGCCCCTTTAAGCGAGCGAAGCGAGCTTTTGAAGCGGCCGAGCGAGCGAGGAAGTCGCGAGAGGTCGACCTTCGTTCGCGGGCCATAAATATAAGACGAAGGACTTTATTGAAAGTCTAGAAGCGAGCCGAAGCAGCGAAGAAATTCAGATCCTCCTGTGTTGACCCAAACGACGTTTTGGCGCTTGAAAAATGGAAGACAGCGACAATGGATTAATTTCAAGCAATATTTTCGGCTAACCACAGTCAAAGTCTTAATGAAATCAGGTTTTTGAGCCCGCGAGAATGAACACCCACACACCAAACCCATGTTTTCACTCAAACCGCTGGTCGGTGCAATTCCTGTATTTAGCTGCATGTTAGCAATAAAGAATCTGAAATTGATCAGTTCTTGCGAGGAAGCGATGTTATTGACTTTGAAAGTGGAGCGGTGTTTTTACACGCGGTCTTGTGTAAACATACGGTCCGACAATATAATAAGGTAACTCAAAAGGCAATTATGATATATATAGACGTGATATTTACCTTTGAAGTCAGGTTTCTGCTTCGAATAAATGTTTTGGCTTACTTTTGGAAAGATATCTGGCAAATAAAATGGTTTTTGACACGAGAGGAAACCAAAATCGAGACGCGATGCGAAATCTTTTCTTATCACGTATCGTGTTGGTCAAATTACATGCACGAAAATTTTATTTGCACGCAAGTGGTTCCTCTGTACGGATTCACTTTGGGAAGACCCTGGTGCTCAATATAACAAGGAAACTGTTTGCTTTCAACTTTTTTCTTGTACTACACATCAGTTTGAACTAATATGCATTTTTGTCCAAATTTATAGGCAATTGTGGAATAGTTATGCTAATTTATGCTAATTAAATGTAACATTATCAATGGTATATTTTTTCTAAAAGAGATTCAAATGCTTTTGGAAAAGTTATTTACTACCTTTCATATGAGCTTCCCATGCACACAATTGTAAACACCACTTGAGAAAATAAATAAAGAAAAATGTTGTTCATTTGGACACTTTTTGCTCAGTCCTGCAAGAGTTAATAATAAAGCGACAAAAATGGGTTAAGCAGGCATACATTGGTATTGTGCTGCAACCAACACGTACGGGTATCAAGCATTGAGTCACTTCATATGCAACGTTTAGGGAGAAGATTCTCTGTAAAGCCTAATCTGAGACTAGAGTGGCTGTTACAAGCGTTGGCGTTTGTTTTCTACTAGAACAGCCAAGAGGCAGCAAACCAAATAAATTTATAATTCTTAACAAGATAAGATTAGATCAGCTTCCTTTGTGTTCGCTAGTTAAACAACAAAGACAAACAGTAAGACATGCAGTAATTCAGCGCGAGTGAACGACAACGCAAAACAGAATAAGTTAATTTAAACGTCTTAAAATAGCATGTGTATGTTTTAGGTTATTTGGCCGATGCAAGTGCCGACAAGACCTTTTTTTGTGCCATTTTAAATGAAGTTTGTTTATCGCTTAATCAGTCATATTATAGTATAGTAACGAGTAATGAGTCTAAGCATGAACGCCGAAAATAAAATAAAATGACAATAAAACTTACCCTGTAAAGCAAGTGGCAGAAGAAATAAAACCCAAAACGCTACCATCCTGTTGAGCTGGGCCATTAATGTAGCGTGTTTTTAACCGGGGCTACTAAATTTGCAGTGTACAGCGCATACCGCACGCGCCTTAAGGAGGCTTGAAATAATAAAAAAAAACGCAGGGAAGACATGCTTCGATTGCTTTCAATCTTCACCAGGTTTATGAAATGTGAAAAACGTTTCATTTTTCACTGGTTTCCAAGCGACAGCGGTTACCATAGCAACACCATCTGGGCCATTAATTTGGCGTGTTTTTAACCGGGCTTCTAAATTTATTTATATGCATTAATTAAATAGTACTTTTCGTTGGATTAATTTGACTTGTCTCAGGGAAAATTGCGCAAAATTCGAAGACTGCGAGGTTTAACCAACAATCGTTTTCACAGGTTTTGCAATCTTGGCTTTATTCTATGTTTTTGGTGAAGGAATGAAATTCTCACCTAAGGTGCTCGCTGTTTACACTGTGCATGTATAACTAAAGTAATGACGGGTTTATAGCGGAGCACTCGCGGGCCGAAGGCCCGCTGCGAAGCCCCATACTCATAGAACCTATGCCCGTCATTTGTCATGGTCATGGGTATAGGAATGTTTCGCGGGCGCGTTGTGTGCCCGCCGCCGCCCGCCGTACGCGTTGGGCTAGCTCGCGGGCGCGTATGACGTCGCAAAACATGCGCGTATGACGCCACACAATATCCGGATCTTTGAGGCTTTGTTTTTCGCGCGGCTACACAGCCGTCAGCTTGGTAAACACTTATAATGTGGATCTTTTGCTGGTCAGTGTTTGGCGGAGAAGTAAAGTCGTTATTTCCCTGCATTTTTTTCGCGGTTTGCTACTCAAGACAGGGATACTAATTAAGGGATACTTAGAAGTCTCTTTAGTGGAAAAAGAAGAGCTTTCTGGGATAAAATGTTGCTTCGAGGAACTTCATACGTTTTTCAATCAATGAGGGGAGATATTTGTTTTTATTACGGAATTCAAAGAAGCGTCGATTTAAAGAATTAACAAGCAAGCGAGGGACTCAAAGGTAAAACAGATTACATTTTTCGATGGGAATTTATGTTGATACCAATCTGTGATTGCCTTTTTTTGTGTTATTGTTAGTTTTGGAGAATTGATTTTAAAACGTGCTTAAATTAAGTTTTATCGATTTCTTGAATTTCATCGAAGGCGGCTCGAACTCGATGCACTATATATAGTACACGTTTTGCTTTTAAACATAAACTAATGGAGATTTGAATAAAAAATTTCGAAAGAAGATTGTGTTGTCCATTTTTATATGTTTGCTCATTCATTAGATAGTTTGAAAAGCGATTTTATGTAAACAAAACAAGACTTGGATTTTATAGTTCTATTTTCACTCGCGTCGCCTTATGCAAATATGTTTGTGTATTTTTGCAATTTTGATTTCCAAATCAGTTTCTCGGGCAATTTTTGACAAGCAACAAGTGTATTTTATTCGGAAAGTAGTCGTACTAGTTATTCTTGACGGAGGTATAGTTGTTTTCGTGAACTTTAGTACGGTGTAAATGTACTGTGCAGACGGTCGCGTTATACTGTTTTTGAGAATTGCTAAAATTGAAAAATAGCCCGGTCGTCAATCTTAATTCCTGTGCTTCCGACCTTTAACCTTAGTTAAGTTTCACCTTAGTTAAGCTCGGCTTGTTCAGAGTGCGACGCTGTTAGGCTCAGCCTATCTATATATATTATTTAGACACATTCTAGAAAAGTGTGGTTTGCTGCTGTACTTTAATAGGTCGTCTGGTTTTCAAGCGACAGCCGTTACCGTAGCAACACCAGCTTATTGTAGCAAAGTTAATCAGTCTCAAAAGTACTCGACAAAGTATATTGAAAAACTCTAAACAAAATTCTATTATTTTTTATTATTAGTTCTATTATTAATGCAGAACCTAGTAAAAACAAAAACCGTTCGTTGACCTTTGCGTGCCTTTTTTTGCTTTTTTTCTAATTTTGTTAAATGATTTTATGTCCATCAAGTTATTACTAAAATTTTATTCACACTTGATGAAACTTGTCAAATACAGTCTTTTGAAAGCTATGATAAGCGGTGAAATAAAGCAACTTCTTTTCCACGAAAATGACCTTTGATATGATCACTAAGTAGCGATATTACCAGATAAAAGTGTCCATTGCTGGAATCAGCAGCTAGCTTATCATTGGTAAATTATCCATGCCAAGTTTGAGAATATATATGTCAGGATTTTTCAAAACGATGCTGCCCTGTTGCTGTGAACAAGAATGTGCGCGATACTTCTTAAGTCTGGGTTTCACCAAACTTTTTTTCCTACATCGCTCTCTTAATCCTTTTCCTTTTCGTTGTCTTTCGTAGCGTAGCGTAGTTGTACGGTAGTGAAAATGCAGTAATTTTACCAATCATGTTTTCTAAACATTGGGAAATTCAAAAGTCGTTTTTAGGCTACTAAGAAAAAGATTTTCTTGTTTGAACTTGACTTGGCTTACGGCGATATATTTATTATAAATAGCTTAAATAGAAAAATGTCAGCGAGTCATATCAGTAAAGAGGTCAAATGCATGAGAACGTATTCATTATCCCGCATACATTGATAACTTCGAACGACAGATAACAGAAAGGCAGGCAACTTCCAAATATATACAATACAACAACAATATCAGGTAATCTACCAATTTAATTAGAATGCAAAAGTTGATTAAGTATTTTTCAAATTGTATAACCGATATTTGTAGTGATTAGAAAAACAACGCCGGTCTTTTCGTCGTTAATTTTCGAACGAATTTGGACATGGTCTTAGAACGTGGTCGTAGAAAACGTATACTACGCACACTGTTGCAGGGAATGAGTGTGAGTATTTAATGCTTAAATGACAAAAAAGGAAAATACAACTTACCCTGCAAAGCAACCGTCAGAAGTATCACAAACACACTCCAAGATACCTCCATACTTCTGTGTTGGTCTCCAACTGTGGCGTGTTTTTAGCTTCTGGATTTGTTTGCGTTAATCAGTAACTCTTGACTGACCACTCTTAATTTGCCTTGGCTGAATGACATTAACAATTAAAAAAAACAAATCAATTTAAGTTTGTTTAACGCGACACGTGACTTTTTCGTTATTTTATTTGACATGTAGGATTTTCTCTCTTGTGGGGGGAGTCATAAAGTTTTCCTTAGGATGTGGGAATCAAGAAAGAAAGTCAAATAACATCTGAGCAGGTGATGTAATACCTATCCTACCTACTTAACAACCACGATTTGATTCTAATTCCGACTTTTTTTATATGGTTTCACGTCCTACAGTTGCCAAAGGAATGTATCTCAACAAGGATGGAAGTTTGGTGGTTATTGATCACATTCGTGGATTTCACATTATTTACTTTATTCACGAAGCTCCTGACAGGGGAAAGGGCTACCTAATTTGGGTGATTCTTAGTTATTGTTTTGTAATATTTATTTAAAGAATTGCATATATCTCATGTATATATTATTTTCTCGAAACTCTGATTGTTTATCAGCGTATTTTTAAATGTTCAAACAGTATTGGTGCACAATTCAAGCTTGTGTAAAATCGCCTGATTTTAGCCGATTGGGCATACAGCCAAGTCGGCTAAATATCGGCCGGCGCGCGACATTACGCACCGTTTGCAAACGTAAACGTGCGGGCACTATCGCGCGCGCTTCGCGTTATAACTTGTTTCACTCTTTGTAAAAACAAACAAATAAAAGTATGCGAACAGATATTCCAGCTGAAGTGTTAAAAAACAATGTTAACTAAAAAGTAACATTTATTATCCTAGTATACCCTTGGAATGACTGATTTAGCACGATATATTTCTCGTTACTATTATTTAATCACAGTTGGTCCTTGTTTATATCCTTGTATCAAGTTTTTGTTCATTTCCTAAACAGGTGAACAGATAACGATCACAACCTTTATTGTTCAGCAAACATTCATTGCGGTCTCCTTCGACGAGAGGAGACCGCGAGTCTAATTTAGTGTATAGCGAAAAAAATTGAGATTTTTCTCTGTTTATCCAATACCATCTATTATCCAATTATACAATTATACAATTACCTCGCTTTCAAATTTGGCGGCCTCGTTTTCACGTAAGATAATGTGGTGACTCGCGGATGGGCGCGGATCGAAGTATCGATTTGCTTGCGCGATTAAGCTTTTGAAATTGAAAATATAGACGTTTCGAAGTAGTTATGTACGACACTCTGGGGCACTTTTCCATTTTCAGTGTGTTTTTTCGTTACTTTGACGTACGTCGTATAATTATAGACGATTCATCTATAATTTTCGTTATGTATTCCACTCTGGGACACTTTACCATTTTAGTGTGTTTTGTCGATTATTATTTATTTTTCATTTTTATCGAAAGATAATCGTATTTTGTTTCTGTCTTTATCCGTTAACTCATTTCCAGTTCTTAGGTAATGTTGAATTGAACCAAGATTCTTGTTCAACAGTTTTGAACACTGATACATACTTTTACATATTATTTTTTCATCTGTTTGTGAATTTATTACTACTTTCTTCGCTGTCGAAGGTTTACATACGAGTGTTTCATTGAGATTCAACGCTTTCACCAGTTCCACTTTGCTTAACTTCATGTAGAATTTGATTTTCTTTCCAACAGCCATTTCTCTCAATTCTCGGAGAGTCATAAATGATTCCATTGTCTTATCTTATTAATAAGATAAATATTTTTTAACCCATTTTTCAGAGTTTTTTCAATTCTGACAGATCTACCCAAGAGTTGAATTTTTCTGGATAACCGCTCCACTTTACTAACGCTTTACCTTTTCGAGCGTCTCGCCGAATCACTTTCTCAATTCGGTAAACGTCTTGAACACTTGACGAAGTCAATTGCAGTTCATCTTTATAAAAAGAACCTGTTATCTCCTCACCCAATTGATCCTTTATTTTATAAGTTATAGGGTTAGTGTATTGAATCTTATCGATAACAAAAATCTCTTCAGTCCAATTTGGGGTGTAACCTTTATCGAAAACAGGGCGTTTGTATTTTGAAATTCGAACTTTATCCCCAACTTTAAATTTCGGTTTAGTGTTCGTACGTTTCACATTGCCATAAAGATTTAAATAAACATCACTTTCATTCTTTTTCTTCGACGCTTCCTTAGGAGTCATTCCGATGCTTCGATGCTTCGTATTATTGTATTCATTTACCAATTTCGGCAACATATCATAATATTTTGTATTATTTTGAATGGTAAATTGTTTCCACATTTTGTTTTTCATCGTACGGTTCCATCTTTCACAAACACTAGATTTTTCTTCATTTTCAGTCGAATATAGTTGAATCTTATTTTTATCCAACAGTTCTTTCATATTCTTATTGTAATACTCTTTACCCTTATCAGTCCACAAAAAATCCGGTTTTCTTCCTTCCATGAATATTGTTTTGAACGCTTCCGCAACACTCTCTCCTTTTTTATCCTTCAGCGGTACAATCCAGCCGTATTTACTGAAAACATCTAGCACCATGAGAAGATATCGATACCCCTTATTCCACTTACTAAATTTCTGCATTTCAACAAGGTCGGAACACCATATTTCATCGATTCTGTATACAATAACACGCCGCCGAGTAAACTTTCGCCTTATAGGTTTATGAACTTCGTTTGCAAGCTTTTCTAGCCACGGCTCTACGTTACTACTCGGCGGCTTTTTCCGTTTTTTGAAACACCCATTCCAAGTTTTTGTTTTATATCTATTACATTTCTTGCTAGCGCATGACCCCACTGTCTTTCGCTATAGGGTATACTATCCAAGGCTTTCACCATTTTCCTATCCGCTTCATTTTTACATTTACGCGGGTTTGGTTTATTCGCGCACACAGAATAATCAACGTCATGCTGCATCGCTACGGCATCCGTTTTGCCCGTCGGCTGTTCATAGATCTCCAGTATTTCACCTGTTTCTTTATCATATTTTAATTGTTCGTCTAGCGGATTATACGGTCCTGTGTATTTATGTCCTCGTAATGTATATCCTCCTTTTGGTTTTGGAAGTTTACCGATCGCTTTATGAATGTCAATACCGCTGCCCGCCGCTGGGGCGGGCTCATCTAGTTTCCCGAACTCTTAACGAAACGGGATTTCGTTGTACCGCAACTAGCACAAGTGGATAGCTTCTGAAGCCTTCCATTTTTTGTTTGCTTGTACATTGGGTTTACGTCACCAGTTTTTCTTTTTTCCACAAGACAATAAGTTTGTTGCGAATCCATTTTAATATTTTAATATTAGTATAGATTTTTTTCATCGATATTTCCAAAAAAGTTTCTTTTCACTGATTTCATTGGCTTGTCAACATAGAGGAATGAGTATGGTTTTTTGGTAGCCTTTATGTATTTTTCCTTTTCAACCCCAAGCTCTTGTGATATCAAATTTCTTTCTCTATTACTTGGGAAATCATAGATTACAAAATGACTACAATTCAACCTGATATCTCTTGGAGTTTTATGAAATGACTGACTTAGATATATTACTGAACAGTTTTTATGACGTCCTTGAATGAAGTAATCAATGAGTGGTTGTTGGTTCTTTTCACATATGAAATCGTCAAAAATTATAATTTTTTGAGAATCACTTTCCAGATTATTGATAGGTTCGATCTCATCATTATTAACATGTATTATGTTACATCCACCACCTATGGTACCACCTATGGCATTCAGTCTTTCTATCATATGCTTGTATTTTTCTTGTTCGAGATTTTTACCATATAAATGGATCTGGTCATAGTAAACTAATGGCTTCATCAACATGTGATATAAGAGGTTTGTTTTACCCGAGCCTGAATTCCCACAAATAAGCATCCTGAAATTCGATTTTGGCATATAATTATAAAGCTGTTTGAAATTTGTATTTTCATCTTCATTGAAGTCATAATTTGGTATTTCCATGTTTATTATAATGTTTTCATTTTATTGTTGCCGTTTTTATCTTCTCAAAAGATAAGTGTTATTCGACACTTAACTCAAAAGATAAGTGTTATCCGACACTTAACTCAAAAGATAAGTGTTATTCGACACTTAACTCAAAAGATAAGTGTTATCCGACACTTAACTCAAAAGATAAGTGTTATCCGACACTTAACTCAAAAGATAAGTGTTATCCGACACTTAACTCAAAAGATAAGTGTTATTCGACACTTAACTCAAAAGATAAGTGTTCAAAACAAAATTATTTTTTATTGTCTACTAATAATATTCATAATGGATATTGAACAGTTAAGAAAAAATGCTGAAAAGCGAATGAGAGTTAATCTTTTGAAAGAAAAGGTTGTGCAGGTAATGAAAGACTTTAGCGATGAACGAGAAGATATGCGGTTTGAAAGGCGTGAAATATTTCAACCAATTGTTAGTGAGGTGAAAGAGGTGAGAGAAACAATTGATGAGAAACAAGATCGACTCATTGAGAAATTGACAGAGAATCAGAAAGCGATAACCAGTGGGTTGGAAGATTTTGTATTAACCGCAATTGAGGAGGATAAAGATAAGGGATTTGCAACTCCATCACCCGGTTACCAACTTCCGTTTGGTAGCCCTGATCCAAGTCCGCCACAGTTCAAGGCAGGTATTGATAAAAATTTTAGTCCAAATGAAATTCAAAAATTAACGGAATATAACTTGCCTCCGCCATCTGATGTAATGAAGGCTGTAATGAATAAGACGTTAGATTGGAGTGATTATGATAAAAAACTTAGTAAACAGATCCAAACTCTTGGACGAAAAAAGGGGCAACTCTCGAAAAGTAAAAAATCAAAAGATAAAAACAGAGGCGAAATCGAAGAGCTGTCGTACGATATCAAGCTATTGCAAAAGTATCGAACCCGTTTACAGCTGTTAGATGAAGGTCAGTCACTGGTTTCACCAGTGTCGCCAACCGGTGAAACCACCGGTAGTGGTGTTCGTCGATATAAACAACCGAAAAGAAATGCATATAAGATCGGTTCAAGCACCGGCCAATACGGTGGATTGATGATTAATGTTCCACGACTGTTGAATGAGATGGTTGTGGAAGCGATCAACGGTGCTAACGGTAATTTAGTTTACGAGTCACAGGCAGATAAATCTCTAGTAGATCTGTTGACAAAAAGGTTCAATCCGAAAAAACAGTACTCTTCAAGAGCCATACAGATATTCAATGATCTCAACAATTTGAGTGGAATGCCTAAACATAGGTCTTCAGGTAAAAGTAAACTTACCGTAAACGGTGGTGCGCTTTATTATACATCTCCAGAAGAGCTGATGAAAAGGTTGACTTTGTTAACAGGAATCCGACGTGCCGGCAATAACAATATACAACAGCGAAATGAGATTTGGGAAATTCTTGATCACCTGTTGAAACTTGAAAAAATTTCGAAAGAAGATTATGAAGCATATGTTCAAAGACACCTAAAATGAAAAGACCTCTTTTTATCAACTCAATTGATGGCATAGTAAATTCAAAAAGTCACGATTTTTCGATCCGCTTCAATCCGGAATTGGACTTTGATAACAACAAGAACTATTACGTAGCTCTTGACTCGATTACGATGAGCTATAGCTGGTACAATGTGAGTAGTAGCTACAACAACAATACGATTAAATATAGCCACGATTCGGGTCGGACGTGGACACAGATCGTTTTGCCAAACGGTAATTATTCGTATAAGGAATTAAACGCATATTTACAGCGGGCACTCGAAACGAACGGTCATTCAAAAACAGGCATCAAAATCGAATTCGTTCCACCGCTATTCAAAGTACTGATGACTCTAAAAAAGAATTTTCAGATGGACTTGAGAACCGGTGATTTTGCTGACCTTATAGGTTTTAATAAGGGTATCGTCAGAGCAACCGGTTATGGAGAAAAATTACCAAATATCACAAGATCTGTCGACAATATATTTATTCACACAAACATAATATCTGAAAGTGTTGTTGCGGGGGTTGAATCAGATGTACTTTATCGATTTAGCGTCGATAATCTTCCTTTATCATACCCATTTCACATTGAACCCAGGAGAGCCTTATTCAGCAAAATCAAAACGAATAGAATAAAAGATTTACGAATTTATATTACCGATGAGTATAATAGACCCTTAGATTTGAATAACATTCCTATGTCGCTAATATTAATTCTGAAAGAAGAAGAAAAAAATATTGAGTAAGAGTAAATATGACACACCGCAGGCGTTACAGAGATGAAAATGGTGAAAATATCTATTATGACATCGACAATAACACGCATTACACATCACCTCAACAAGATGGTGAAGGTCTATTCGATGTTTTCAAGAAAGTAGCATCAAAACTCACAGGCAAAGCGGCGAAGGAAATAGCGACGAAGGCCGTTTCAAAGGCTGTTGAAAAGGGTGCCGAGAAGGTTGGAGAAAAGACAGGTCAATTAATTGGAGAAAAAATATATGACAAATTCAGTAGTAAGAAAAACATAGGAGATCTTATCGTTAAAGAATTACATAAAGAAAACGCCTCTACTAACGTTAACGTTAGTAGAAATAACGCTAGTAAACCAAAAACAAAAAACACTAATGTTAATAGTAATGAAAATGGTGATAGAGAACTAAAACGACAGTTTCAGGAATTGTTAAAATTATAAAAAAATTTTATGTATATAATTTAAAAATTAAACGAGGCTTACCTGTAAGGTGAAGTTTGATTGTAATTCTACGAGTTATTGGTCAGGAGCGAAGAAGTCACGTGAGATAGCGCGCGGCAAGCAAGCAGTCAGTCTTTAAAGGTCCTAAGGCTCATGGTCATTTCCATAAATTTGAGGGTAGGGAGTGAGAAGAGCACATCACATGTGGCGGGCACGTGACTTCTTCGCTCCTGACCAATAACTCGTAGAATTACAATCAAACTTCACCTTACAGGTAAGCCTCGTTTAATTTTTAAATTCTACTTCGTCATTGGTCAAAGTCGCTACGAAGTCACGTGAGATTTTTAAAGCAAATGGCCATGAGCACTAATACAAGATAAAATACTCTTGTGGTAAAGCAAATGCTTTATTAACATTAACACTGAGCTTTCAAGAGGTCAACCCCAAAGTTAACTGATTCAGTAGCGCTGATTGGCTTGTCATAGAACTTGCTGAAAGTTCCGGCATTGGCCCATCCGGCTGCATCCATGATTGTTTTCACTGAAACATTAGCAGCTTTAGCAGCCGATGTGGAAGCTGCTCGTGTGCTGTGTGCCCCATACTTGTTTATGTCAATACCAGCATTCTCTAGAACCTTTTTTAACCAACGGGCAATTGTATCAGTAGATACAGGTTTGAAAGGTTTACAGAAACTTAATAACAACTGGGTATAGCTCCCTCTGGATAATTTGGTACGATTAACATATTCTGTGAGAACTGTGACAATGCATAGCTTATTATCTTCTTCAAAGGAGCGAAACTCTAAACGTCCCAGGTGTTTGCCTGGTTTAGAGGTTTTAAGCAATTTTTGTATGTAAAATATACAGTTTTTATCAGTAAGTGTCATGTGAGACACCTCTAGAGCATGTATTGTTTGGCATCTTTGTCCTGAGAGGAGCGCAAGCAACATGGTTGTCTTGAGTGTCAACAGCTTTAAGCTTAGGCTCTCCAGAGGGTGGAGCGTTTTTAGATAACACAAGACTGTAGAAACATCACAGATTTCTTGGTAACGAGGTAAGGACGGTCGGGTGGTGAAAACACCTCTAAGGAACCTGGTCACCAGGGGATGGTTGCCAAATGTGCCACCTTCAGTGGGAAAGATGACAGCGGACAATGCAGAGCGGGCACTATTGATTGCACTGTAGGAAAGTTCCTTTTGGTACAGGTCACCCAAAAAGTTTAGTCCATCGATGACAGATGCTGAAACAGGATTAATTTTCTGTTCACGACAGTAGAGTTCCCATCGTTGTAAGTATGATTTGTACTGTTTTTGGGTTCCCGGCTTCCATGCTTGTAGGATGACGTCTGAAGTTGTCGCTGAAAGGCCCTTGCTTGTGAGATGGTCCCGGATAAATGGCACAAAAGAAGCTTTATTGTCTTGTGTAGTGGGTGAAGAAGGTCTGGGTTCGATGGTAGGCGTAAAGTGTCCTTTTTTCTAGGGAGAATAAGAGGTGGTGCAATAAGCATATTAGCAAGGTATGACCACCACGGTTGGGTAGGCCAGTGGGGTACAACAAGAAGGCCTGTTGCTTTGTCTTCTTGCACTTTTTTCAGCACCTTCTGAATTATACAGAATGGGGGGAAGCATAAAAAGAAAAATTGGTCCACTGTATATGAAAGGCATTCACAGCATACGACCCAGGGTCGGGTTGATAGGAAACATATCTTTCACATTTGTAATTCAGCCGAGATGCGAAAAGGTCAATGTCCGGCTGGAAATGAATCTCAGCTATCGCCTTCTGAAACACAATGGGATTGAGGCTCCATTCAGTCTCCCTTCGTGTTTTTCGTGACTCAGCATCTGCAGCAGTATTGTTTATTCCTGGGATGTGGAAGGCAATAAGCCAGATGTTATGTGTTATACACCACTCCCAGATATCAATAACTAGCCGATTGATAGTGTTGGAGTGACACGTTCCCATTTGGTTTAAGCATGCCACTGCCGTAGTGTTATCAATAAGGACAGTGATTGATTTCCCTGATATTACATCCAAGAAGGACCTTAACCCTAAGAGAACTGCCTTTGTCTCTAGGTAGTTAATGTGATTTTTTGCTTCATCTGCAGTCCAAGACCCGCCTGTGGGAGTACCCTGACATGTGCACCCCCACCCCGTTTTTGAAGCATCAGTAGTCATAGTTACTTGTGGTGTATCATGACTGATTTGGTTGAAAGCTGTCTCAATTGACTCAATCCACCACCGAAGGTCACTGATCGCTTCTGGTGATAGGGACATAGGGCTCTCAAAGTTACCCTTACACTGCTTTAGGGCTTGGGTTTTATCAATTTCAATCCATCGATAATGGAGGGCCCCATACATTACACCAGGGAAGCTGGATGTGAGAAGACCTAAGACCTGTGCTACTTGTCTTATTGAAGGTAGAGCTGTATCCACAAGTTGTTTACAGGCATTTTTAACTCTACATGCCTTTTCAGGCGTAAGAGAAATTCTCATCAAAATAGAGTCCAAAATGAAACCCAGAAATACCAATCGTTGTGTGGGAACCAAAACAGATTTTTCAGGATGCACTACAAGTCCCAGGTTGTTAAACATTGTAACTGTATCAATAACATTTTGGACACAGTGATCATAAATATCAGCTTGCAAATATGAATCATCAATGTAGGCAACTGATAAGTGACCCATTTGTCTGAGCGTGGAGTATACAGGCTTAAGGAGCTTGGTGAATTTTCTGGGCAAAACGCTAGTCCATTAGGAAAGCAAGTAAACTCATACAAATTGCCCCGCCAGGAGAATTTCAGGTATTTCCGGTCCTGTTTGGCAATAGAAATAGAGTAGTACGCATCCTTTAAATCAATGGATGCCATATAGCATCCAGGTTTCATCATCGCAACAGCAGTCCAAATCGTATCCATTTTGAAATGGTGGTAAACAGCGTACTGATTCAACGATTTCAAATTCAAAATCATTCGATATGAGCCATCTCTTTTCGGAAGTAAAAATACAGATGAAATAAATTCACCCTTCTCGTGTTTCGACTGCTGAATTACGTCTTTTCCGAGCAGTGAAAAAATCTCGGAATCAATAAATTCTGCTTCCTCCTGGGACCATTTTGGTTGGAATGGAGGTTTAATTTGTACAGGAGTTTGGGTAAACTCGATGCTTTGCCCAGCTACGGTTTCCAGAATTTCTGGATCCGAGGTAAGATTACGCCATTGCTCAATGTGGTCAGTAATCTGACCAGCCTGAAAATGTTTGGCCTTAAGCCTGTAATACTCCACAAGACATGGCAGCAGTGAACAATATTCGCTTACCTTGAGTGCTGGTAATACATGAACAGAGGGAATTATTTCCTTTGTTGTTGATCGGCACGTTTCGTGCGAGGGTAAAATGGCTTGCCCTTGTGCTGCCGACTCTGTGTCGGCGGCGCTCGTGATAAAAAAGGCCTGTTGTGTTGTTTACCATTCTGGTTGAAGTTTTGACCATAATAGGTACGCCTCGGAGGATGAGTGGAACTTGTTGTGTTGCTAATCTTGTTGGTAGCTCGGATGTGGGTCAACTGCGTCTGCAGTTCATCGCCAAATAGGAGCTCTGTCACAGGCACGTTCGCCGAGCAAAGGTCACCATAGTCCTTGTGAAGGTTTGGTTTGATGTCTTCACGACGAATCTGAGAAAGCTCAAAACTGGCATGGCCTAGCAAGGCTATAGCATCTGTAGTCATTACTACAAGCTCGTTAAATTCTTCGGCAAAGGTGCTATTAACTTTAGCTTTCAATTTAAGCAGTAAATCTGTGGATTTTACAGCGATGTGGCCAACCTTAGTTATATTTGTCTGAAGGCGGGAAAACTTAAGATCTTTCCCTCGTGCTGGCCTTGGAAGCTTGCTCCAGATCTCTTCGTTGACTTTAGGGACAACGACCTTTCCACAGTTAGCTGGGCGATGGTATTTCTCTACCTTTGCTTTCAACTGGTCGTCGCTAAGTTTGTGTAACCAGCTTTTATTGGTGACGTTTGCCAGCTTTTCTGAGACCGGTGCAGCGGTTCGCTCGGCCTCGTCCAGTGATTGAGCAATATCGTCAAGCACGTCGTCTTGACTCTCGCCCGTGTTCAATGGCTTATCGTGGGTCGGTTGGCCCTCAGTAAGGAGGTCATTTACCTCAGTAGAAACACCTGATTCAGGCGAACTACGTAGCCTTTTAGAAGCAGATTCTGCCTCATTGCCGTCGTGGTTGTCCATGTTGTGAATACGTTTGAGCGATTCGCTCACTGCGGCCATATTCGAGTTTAAACTGGTCAGTACCGGTGTCAACAGCCGCAAGAGGTTGCCCTGTTGAGCATCCGATCGATCGTCTGAACTTCCTTCGGAGAGAAGGGCGGTTTCGTCTTCTGGGGAAATGTTGTCGTCCATTTTAACTCGGAGGCCAACTTTCGTCGGCCTGACTACTCGATAACCGAACGCAAAACTGACTGCTTGCTTGCCGCGCGCTATCTCACGTGACTTCGTAGCGACTTTGACCAATGACGAAGTAGAATATAAAATGGCACTTAGATCTTCAAAGTATTGTAAAAGATATGAGTATGTATCTTTCGAATTACAAAATCCTATCACCATTCCTGCAAATAATCAAACTCAAAACAAAACAAACTATAAATTCGTCGTTGATAGTAGCAACGAGAGACATCCAATGGATTGGTATAATGCTTACTTTGAGCTCGACGTAAAACTTACGAAAATGGATAATACAGCTTATGGCGCAAACGATGCCGCTGGAATTATAAACGGCGGGTTTGGTTTAATTAATCAACTCACCGTTGACTTTGGTGGTGTAAAAGTCCTCGACTCATTTCACATCAATCACGCTATCAATGTCAAAAATCTCACGGAATTTTCAAAGGAATATAGTGAAAGAGTAGGTAGCTCAATGTTTCACTACCCCGATACAGCCACCGGAGCAGTTTTTCAAAAGTTCACTACACTTGATCTGAATGGTAACGCGGAACAAGTTATACCGACAGATAACCCTCAGTATAATGAAGGGTTTGCAAAGAGGAAGACACTTCTCAGTGGCGCCGCATCAAATAACATCGTTCTACCGTTGAATCGATTCGGTTATTTTCAGTCATTTAGGGATCAGATCAGTCCAAATGGGAAAGTCAACTTTGAAATAACCCTAGAAAATGACAATAATGTTCTGTTTAGAGCTGCTGCCGCTGACCCCGGTAGATATATTATTATGTATTTCCCTTGGGGCACGCATAACGGAATGCGTGCCATATGCACAGGAGTGGTATTTATACCACTCCTTGATTCACAGTTGTCATTGAAGCCTACCAGTATTCTTACGACGAGGTTGTACCTCGGATTTTCATGGCTACTACAGAAGATTTAGATTCTCTGAAGACATTTATTGTTAAAGAGCTGAAAGATCACAGGGATATTTTGGCAACGCAGCTATCAAAGGCTAACGACTGTGCAGAGTCGGCTCTGTCTATTTCACAACAGATTAAGAAGAGCGCCGATATCAACTTTAGAAGTATTCATAACGAGAAGAACTATAAGTTCAACCTCGAAACCATAGACAAGGCCAAGGCAGCCGCTTCTGCTGTGGACATACAACAGAAGAACGACTTGATCGGCGAGTTAATATTGTTTATCGAAGAAAGGAATCGAAAGATTAGGATTGCTGACTCCTCCGACGCCGGTTGGTTAACGGTTAAACATTATGAGAGCAACGCTGTTGCTCTTGATATTGACGATGACAAGAAGATACGAGCCGCCGAGAAAGAAGCCATCAGAGAACGAGCCTCTCGTAACAGATCCAAGAGAAACGTGGAGCGCTTTCAGAGCAGAAATTCACAATACTCTACAGCCCCCCGAGGTCTTTCCAACTATCAGCGAGGGTTCAGACAACCCTATCAGCCCCACTATGGTCCACAACCCTGGACCCAAGATCAGTTCAGGAATGGCTGCCGTTTCTGCGGTAGTTCAACACACTGGGTCCGTGATTGCCCCGTTCGCTTCGCGAAATCCACTCTTGGAAACTCCACCTCTACCTCGACCAGAGCTCCCTTTTACGGAAACTACGACCGCTAGTTGCCATAATGGACCACGGAGTCCTATAGAGCAAGAAATGGATGAGTTAATATCAGATAAGTTTATTGATGATCACCTCATTGACTATTATAGAAACAATTTATACGAATACGAACAGGGTACTTCAGTGCCTATTGTTAAATGCCGGTTAAGAGCACATTTACCATTTTGGATCCAGTTGGGCGCTTCTGATTGGGTATTGAATATAATTAAGCATGGTTATTTCATTCCTTTTCTTTCCACGCCCACAAGCGTTGTGTTGCCCAACAATAAGTCTGCTAGGGTTAATTCAGCGTTTGTTTCGGAAGCCGTTTCATCCTTGTTAGACTTAGGTTTAATTACTGAAGTTTTTTCGGCGTCTACGGTTGTTAACCCATTGTCTGTTTCATTCAACTCGGATCATAAGCCTAGGTTAATTCTTGACCTCAGGCATGTTAATCAATTTGTGGCTAAGGAGAGGTTTAAAATGGATGATTGGAAGGTTTTTGTTCAGTATGCAGTCCCAGGCGGTTTTATGTTCAAATTTGATATGAAGTCTGGGTATCATCACATTGATATCGCTCACGCACACCAACAATTTTTAGGTTTCTCTTGGCCACTCGGTTCGGATAAGCCGAGATATTTTTGTTTCAACGTTCTCCCGTTCGGTTTGTCTTCGGCTCCGTATTTGTTTACCAAATTGTTTCGTCCTCTCGTCAAACGATGGAGAGCACAGGGTTTTCATTTCGTATTATATCTGGATGACGGTGCGGGCTGCGAGGCGGATTTTGATAGTACCTCGTCAGTTTCTCAAAGCATTCGTTCTGACTTGGCTAACGCTGGCGTTGTTGCTATCACGCGAAATCAGTTTGGTTGCCGACCCAGGTTTTGGAATGGTTAGGTTTGTTATGGAACCTGCGTGATGGTATTCTGTCTATTCCACACGCCAGGATAGATAAGCTCAAAAGCGCTTTGCTATCGCTTAGAAGTTCCGTGCATAGTATTACTCCGCGTGCGCTCGCTTCGGTTGTTGGTAAGATTATCTCTTTAGCGCCAGGTGTAGGTAATGTTACTCTCATCATGTCCAGATATTTACAGTCCGCCGTTTATTTTCGAGGTGAATCCTGGGAGATTCCTATCGATTTAACTAAGTATCAATTTTTCTCACATTGCATGGATGAGATCGAATTTTGGCTGCTTAATTGTTCTAAGATCAACGGTAAATCACTTCTTCATTATTCCGCACCCGTTGTTATCATTCATACAGATGCCAGTGCGTTTGCGTGCGGGGGTCATGGCCTGCGGGTCGATTCAGAGGAATTCGAGCTTTATCTCCAAGCTTTCACGTCCATGCAGAAAATGCACGATAGCAACGCTAGGGAATTATTGGCTATTCTATATGGGCTCCAATCATTCAAGTCGATGGTTCAAGGGAAAACCGTGAAGGTTTTCACTGACAATAAAACGCAGTGGTCATAGCCAAAAAAGGAAGCATGTCTTTTCGTTTACACGATTTGGCTATCAGGATCTTTAGATTTTGCGTACGTAACAATGTTTCATTAGAGATTGAATGGATCCCCAGATCCCTGAACGATTTCGCAGACTGCATGAGCAGGATTGTCGATTATGATGATTGGCGTCTTTCTACACAATTCTTTGATTACATTAGTTTAATTTTCGGTCCATTCTCTGTAGATCGCTTTGCTTCTTCTGACAATACCAAGTGTGCCAAATTTTTCTCTAAGTTTTGGTGTCCCGGTTCTTCAGGCGTAGACGCGTTCAGCGCCAGCTGGGCAGGCGAGAATAATTGGCTCGTGCCACCTGTTTACCTCATCTCGCGTGCTATTTTTCACTTAGAGGCTACTAGAGCTCGCGGTGCCTTAGTGGTCCCGAATTGGTCCTCAGCGGTTTTTTGGCCCGTTCTGTTCCCCCGACACCATCATCGGCCATCAGTCAGTCAAGTTCTCGAGTTCGCGGATCCTTCATGGATTTTTTCTCACTATCAGCCTATCCCGAATACAGTCTTTTCGCCCACTCGGTTCAAATCCTCGGTTCTTGTCATTCTTCTTGATGCCACTTAGTTCATTTTTTATCATAGGGCGGAAAGGGGCTTATTTGGTTCAATTGATGTTGCATTACACTGCCACGGGTGGCAGAATCGGGATTGAACGACAAGTGTTATTTATTCGGAAGCGTCTATTTTATTATATTTGTCGCCACGGGCGAGAGTTCGTAAGGACATGGGTTGTGTATACGTATTATATTTTTGCCGCCACGGGCGGGAGCACCAAAGCCTATGGGTTGTGCATACTTATTATGTTTGTCGCCACGGGCGAAATTGGGCAGGCCATGGGCCATGCGTATGTGTTATGTTTGCCCCCACGGGCGAAAGCATGAAGGCCACGGGCCGTGCATTTTTCTTATATTTTGTCGCCACGGGCGTAAGTTCGAAAGGCCATGGGCCGCGAAAATGTATTACTTTTGCCTCCACGGGTGAAAGCATGAAATGTCAAGGGCGTTGTCTGTATGCATTAATCTTCGGTTCGCTTCTGCGCTTATTAACATACAACTTTTTCTCTTTCTTTTACAAATCGCTTCAGATTTATTTCGAACCCTACATTGAGAAGTCTAGCAGCGGAAGCATCTACCACACTTGCCAAAAGTAGAGCTCCATCCACGCTCAAAGGATACCTACAGCATTTTCAAAGTGGAAGGCCTGGACATTGATGTTTCCAGAATGTCAGTATTTTCCCGCCAACGATACCTTTTTGGCGCTTTATTTAATTAACATCGCCCAGTCGGGTTATTCGTTTTCGTATTTATCCTCCGCGTTTTATGCTATAAGCTTTTTTCATAAGTCATGCGCTGTTTTGAATCCATGCGATTCTGCGTTTACTAAGCTCATATTAGAAGGCTGCAAAAGAAGACTCGCATTGTCGGTTTCACACAGTAAAAGATCGCCTATTCTTCCCATTCATTTACATCAGCTTGTAGACAAATTTGCTACAGCTGATGCCACCCTTTCGGACATTAGAGATGTTTGTTTTTGCTTAATTGCTTTTGCAGCGTTTTTACGCTATGATGAGGTATCTAATTTAAAGTGGTCCGACATTCATTTTGAGGCCACTTATTTTTCCATCTTTATTTCTAGGAGTAAGGCCGACCAATATCGGGAAGGTTGCACCAGACTAGTCGCCAAAACAGGCAGATCTACGTGCCCATATGCTATGCTCAACAGATATGCTAATTTGGCTCAAGATAATGTTCAGTCCGACGAATATGTATTTCGTTCTCTGGGTGGCAGCAAGGCGAGAGGATATTTCCTCAGACCTGGAACCAAATTTTCTTACTCTAGGGCTAGAGAGGTTATATTAGGCAAACTTAAAGCCATCGGTTTGGATACCTCCTATTTTGGTTTACATTCACTCAGGATTGGGGGGGCTACTGCCGCTGCTAACAATGATATACCTGATAGAGTCGTTAAGAAACACGGTAGATGGAAAAGTGAGAGATCAAAAGATCTTTACTGTCGTGAGGACATAAAACACCAATTGTTGGTCAGTCTCAACTTGGACATATAGTCATGATAGTGGTCAGCAACCGGCATTATTGATCCACTTCCGACACCTGGTTCTTTGGGTTTGAGATTACTGGCGGGCCCTCCTCCAACTCGTGTGAGTGTTACATTGGAAATGATTTCTGTTCGGCTAAGCGTAGCGCAAGAGAACAGAAATGTATTTCCCTTGGGGCACGCATAACGGAATGCGTGCCATATGCACAGGAGTGGTATTTATACCACTCCTTGATTCACAGTTGTCATTGAAGCCTACCAGTATTCTTACGACGAGGTTGTACCTCGGGGGTACTTTTCGTATCTGCATATTTTTCCAGCACGGGTTATTATCATTGTATACACCAGTTATGTACAAATTGTGTTTACGAGTACTGCAATCGCAGCATGTATTTCATTTTAGTTAGAATACATCATATTTATATTGTATCTTTGATATATGTACACATTTTGATATATGTATACCTTCTGTAGCAATAAAGATTACTGGCGGGCCCTCCTCCAACTCGTGTGAGTGTTACATTGGAAATGATTTCTGTTCGGCTAAGCGTAGCGCAAGAGAACAGAAACCAAATTTGTTTTGTGGGTTCCTAAAATGATACTGAATTCTAGCGGCGAACAAATGTTTCTTGAAAAGTATCTCAAACCTCATACATGGTCCTACCTCAATGAGAGAATCGAAACCTCACCATTTCAGCAGTCGAGTGGAACTTTCAAGATAACAACCCTCATCAGAAAACCTAGACATGTCTTTGTCTGGGCTCTCAATTCCGCAAAGATGAACGATCAGGAACAAAATATGTTTCTGTTCAATACTTACAATATTGCAGATAATAGAACGATTGCGAGTGCTCAATTGGAGCTGGCCAACGGTGTGTATTATCCACAGGAGAGAATGGAACCGACTCTACAGATAGCCAAGACATTCAGACAGTTAATGGGGTACAACAAGGGATTCAATGATTATCTGACGGGTCCAACTATTGATCTGAAATCGTTTCAGGAACTGTATGGCATTTTGTATTTCGATTTAAGACATCAGGAAGAGGAGCTCAAGAGCGGAGACACTAAATTGGAACTTAAGTTCTCGCTTAGCGGTAACCCTAATGCTGCATACGACATGTATGCGTTGATTCTTAACGAGGAAGAGATCAGTGTCGATGTGACGAGTGGAAAAGTTATCCTCAGAAAAGTATAAACACATCCCAAAAAAATAATTATTATATATGTTTCATATATAATAAAAAGTATCATGACTGAATATCTTCCATACGGTGTGAATTTATCTCAAAATCAAAAACAAAAGTTGGCGAAAGCTCTTCAGAGTCGCTCACCTATTACTATTCGTCTAACGAATAATCAACTTCGCGGCTCTGATGAGTTACTGTTGACAAAAACACAGATTAACAAGATTCAAAAAGCGAAAGCTTGGGGAAAAGGTGTTGACATCAAAATCAGTAAAACGCAGATCACGAAAGTCGTTCGAAAAGGCGGTTCTTTATTTTCTTCACTCATCAGCCTGGGAACTAAACTATTACCAAAGGCTATGAAAGTGGCCACGAAAGTTCTCCCTGGTGTTGCGCAAGGTGCCTTGGCAAGTTTGGGTGAGTTTGGAATGGATAAAATTCTCGGAAACGGTGTTGGGTACCAAACACCGACTCAGAAGGGAGGTTTCCTTATTCCGCAAGATAAGATAGATGAGTTAGTAAAATATCAAAATCTTTTGACACAGAAACAAAAAGATCAGATTACATCGGCTCTTCAATCTGGAGAAGAGTTGATTATAAAACCGACACAAAAGCAACGCGGTGGTTTTCTCGGGACCCTTTTGGCTACAATTGGTGTACCTTTGCTTCTGAACGCATTGACCGGAAAAGGCCTTCGGAATAGATCGATCGGAAACGGTATGCAAAATAGAACGTATAACGGTAGTAGCGGTAGAACCGGTAAAGGTATGCAAAATAGACCGTATGGTGATGTTTATATGCCATATATCCCTCCACCATTTTACACCGACACCCAAATGGGTATGGGTTGTAGCGGGAAAAAAAAGACAGGCAAAGGATTATTACTCGGGAAAAACTCTCCATTCAAAGGCCTCCTCGGCGCGATACTCTAATGAGTGAGAAACCGTCTTTCACGATTAAACCGATATCAAATTTTGACATTATGAAATGGATAGATTACATGCAAATTCCACACAGCGTGTTCAACGGTGTGATTTCAAGAGATCAAATTGATCTACAATGTAACACGGGATATTACATTGTTAATTTAAACGACTCAACGCAACCCGGTTCGCATTGGGTTGCGCTAAAGGTCTGCGATGATATTATTGAATATTTCGACAGTTTTGGAATGAACGCTCCTATGGAGCTTGTGAATTTGTCAAATCGTCTGAATGTAAATTATCTGTACAACAGTACACAATACCAAGATCTAATGAGCGTATTGTGCGGTTATTATTGTCTGTATTTTGTCAACGAATCCTATAAGGGAAAATCATATTGGGAAATAATAAGACCTTTTTCGCATACCGACACAAAATTCAACGAGCGTCTTATAACCAATTATTTCAAAAAAATATAATAATTACTACTTCTAAATGGGGTATTCTGACGGTTCACATCGATCTTATAAAACAGGAACTTTCGGTAAAACCGGGCCACCGGGCCCACCAGGTCCACCTGGTTTACCAGGCGTCGGATTTAAATTAACCGAAAGTGGAGATTACGACATGCAGCGCAAGAAGTTAACCGCGGTTGGCGAAGGTGTCGACAATCAGGATGCCGTGAATAAACACCAAATGGATGTTGGTTTGACAACAAAACCGAACAAAACCGATGTTTTACTGGTGAACGGTCAAAATCATATGACCGGCGATCTGGATCTCAGAGGAAATAAATTAATAAATCCTATAGAGATTGACATGAACAGAAAACTAATCACAAATTTAGACACGGATGAAGATAACGATCTGTCCGCTGTCAATATGATAACACTGAAAAAATTTCATCCTAACGCTCCCGAACCAACGCACGAAGTGACTAAAGATATTGACCTGAAAGAACGTTTCAATGTTGTCAAATCAAAACAACAGAGTTATCACGATTTAGGAGCAAATTATAACAATCTCGTTTCATACAATGATGTCAAAAATATTTTTCTCAGTCGAAAAGAGATGTTTCCGATGGAAAGCGGGCTAGATATGGGAAATAATACAATTTATAATGTGAAAGACCCGACAGTCGCTGACCAAGCTGCAAATAGAGGATATGTGGATAACGGATTATATCAAAAGACTGATAGATCAGAATTTAATACCCTTAGCAACGCCGTTTCTTTGAAAGCTGATAAGACATATGTTGATAGTGAAATAACAAATGTTGACAATCACATTACTAAAACCGAAGTGGCGGTCAAAAAATATGTTGACGAATCACATATTACAACCTCGACAACGCTTTCAGCGCTGAAAGATGAATTTCGTTATCTTATGGAAGATGTTGACGAGAGCTCTTCAGAAAGTAATGTGTCTGTCACCGGAATAATCGATTTGGCGGAGTCACCACATACGGTAAACAAAAAAGTCTATAGTCTTTTATTAAGCAAAGACGCAGCATCGAATAACTATGCTTCGAGAATCGGTTTTAATCTGTATAAACTTCCAGAAGGTGAATATACCGTTTGTGTAGAATTTATTCCGCCACCGCAAGCGGTGCACGGTGTTAGCGTCGATGTTCAATCGACTTCTATCAACATAAATAAACAATCGACAAAAAGTTTTACGGATTACACTAGAAGTATCATAAATTTACATAAATGGCATATTTCGCCGCCAGAATATATAATGCTCGATTTAAAATGTAGCGGAACATTATCTTCACCTTCGCAAGCTCAAGCCTACGTAGTGATATACGGAATAAAAGGAAACCACTCCGATGTACCGGCCAGTGTTTACGATTCTCCTTATATTTTGGAAGGTGGAAAATTTGTAATGCAGACCGATTTGGATATGAACAATCACGCAATTATCAATTCACCAAGTCTCAAACACATGTTTGTTATGAACGGCGTTTACAAGAAAACTGCGAACCAGACATTTGCTAGATTTTCAGGAGAACAGCAGGTTATAATTCCTGTTAATTGTCGCCTTGTAAAATGTTGTATAAACATCCTCGATACGCTTGAAACTTATCCTCCTATTTTCGTGATGATTAACAACAGAATAGGTCGGGGAAAGGGCGGAAAGAAACAATCCTATGACATGAATGTCATTTTGATTGAGTGTGATACATTTCGTGTAAGAGTAGTAAGTGATCAGGGTACTGTTCCATCAATTAACAAATGTGCAGTAAGTTTAATGTTTGAGACGATGTAGTTTTTTGTTAAAATTTATTATGTGGAACGCATAATAAAATATGAAACACAAACGGGATATTTTCACATTCAATCACATCGATCCTTCGATCGATGAGGAGAGATTGAGGGAGATCAAGGCTCTTTACAGATTTTATCACAAGAAATGGTGGTGTTACAAAAAGACTTTTAGGCGCTTCAAGCGGATGAATCTATTCTGTAAACTGAGTAGTTCATTTCTTATCGTGGTCGGAACAATTGCAGGCGGAGTTACGCTAAACCCGGTTACGCTAGGAGTTATTGCCGGTGCGGGGTTGTTATTGAAAACATACGCTGATTACAAGAATTATAATCGAAGGATTGAAATGAGTAAATATGCATATACAACGTATCAGAAAGTATTGATTGACTTACGTTCATGTATGCGAGGAAAACATTTCGATCACAATTCGTTTGTGGATGAGATGAGATTAATCGATGATATGATTAGCGATCTTTGTACGCTTTCTAATGACAGGATTGAAGAGAAATATGAGAGAATATTCATAACGTGAAATTTATTATACGACCTGTATAATAAAGCGGCATATTGTTTTTGAGATCAAACCCCCCATTGGGATTAGTACATGACCGCTTATAACAGCTTATGAGAAGTTAGTTGAAAACTTAACCGGTTTTTGATGTTTGAAAGTTGAAAAACTCAGATGCATAAATTCTCCTGCAGAAGAATTTATGGATATCCATAAATTATTACGTGTGAGAATTTATGTATTTAGAAATCGAGCTTTTTATGAGAAGAGAAACTGAGTGAAAAAAGGTAATCGATTTTCACTCTCACTCACTCATGTGCGAATGTTAATTCATGTTCACCAAAAAAGAACAATAGGCTTTTCTTATTCACTCACGTATAATAAAACGGATTGTTTAGCGTCTTATCTGTGTGGTTTTGACTCAATGAAAGCATTTCAAGTCGCGTTTCACGACTTGAAAATTATTAAAGTTTATTCTTCGTCTTCATCATCGCTTTCTTCTATAGATAACAACAGCTGTCGCTGATTTAGCGGTTTAACAATTGCGTCGTTAACTTTCACCTGAATTGAAACGGCACTTTCACTGATGTAAATGCTTTCAATTATCAAGGCTAATTTAACTTTACAATACGTGTTAAGATAGTTGAGTGGATCCTGGTTCTCTCCTTTCGTATGGAATAACGATAAAATTTTATCAGACTTTTCAGAATATAGGAGTTTAGCATATAATACTGGCGCACTTGCTTCGTCTCTTTTGTTTTTCTTTTTGAAATATAAAAGCTGACTTAATTTATTCGCTATTTCTGGACCATACGTGTCTTGTAATTGTTCTAAACAAATTTCCTCGAGAAATGTCAAACACTTAAAAAACTCATTTTCTTCTTTTGTCGGTTCTTCGCTTCTCGACCATAAACAAACCGGAATAGAGTAACCGGCTATTCTATTAGTTACTTGATTTCGTCTTTCGTTCACTCCAAAACTGAAAAGAAATGGTGATTCGATAACTAGCGGCCCTTTCTTGTTGTTTGGATAATTGGTTTCAATTTTAATCTTGGTGTATGTCGAAAAAGAGTTTTTCACTCTATGCGAAGTCGGTTTGCAGAAAGTAATATTTTCTTTACAGATATTTGAAAGACTTGTCAGTTGCATGTTTGTTATTTAGTAATATTACTTTTCTTTAAGACAATTTTTATGAATGTAAACGTGAATAATTACTGATGAATCATCGAAGTAACGCTTGAACAGGAAATGAAAAAATTTAATAAAATATCTTAAAAAAATCTTTCTTATATACAAACCATGGATTCTTCAAACACACAAAGTGTGAATTCACAAACTGTAAAACAGCTTAGGTCAATTGCTCGACAACTTCGCTTAAAACGTTACTCACACTTGAGAAAAGCGGAGCTGATTAAATTCATCGAAGAGAATACGGTGCGTGATGAAACGCACGCTCCTCAAGCAAACAGGAGCGGAAGCTGTTCCGCGGGAAAAATCACCGATAATTCACTGTTAGATGCTGAAATCCCAAAAGATGAAATCCCTAAAAATACAACCATATTACAGCCCGTAAAGGTTGATAATTCGATCAAGAAAAAGATAAAAAAAGCAGTTGATTGGGGAAAGAAAAAGGTAAATGATTGGGGTGAATGGCTACTCAACACCGTCCCTTCAAAACCGAAGGTTGTTGATACAGCTCTTGAATCTTTCAAGGAGCACATTAAGAATTTGTATAAACAAGATTATAATCAAGGATTACCCTATAAGATTATCAAGGTAGCTTCAAAGTCAAACGGTAAGTTTACATTGTTTTACGACGAATTCAATGTAAAAATAATCAACCCGCACCTTTCAGGTGTATTCGATATTGATACGTTGTTGATGGATGTAGCGCAGAAAGTAATAAAAGAGAGAGGTTTGAAAAACGGGGACAAGATTCGGTGGATTCTTAGTCATAATTTATGGCAAAAACCGATAAGTACAAAACGAACCACAATCACAGATAACCTTGGTGCGGATCTTGTCAATGAGATAGCTAGATTTGTTGAATACAAAGATGTTCCGATAACCGAAGTCAAAATTGAAATTCAGTCATTTAAGATTCCTCGGGGAATGGGTCGATTGCGCGTAACACGATTAAATGCCGGAATGAAAAAGAGTATAACACAGGCGGCCCAGGCTCATGATTAGATTACTCTGAAACGTGACTCGCGCTTAGCGGCTTTATGGTGGTGTTGTGTTACAACAGTTTGAATTTACAAAGGTTTGTATGGGGAAAAAACGGTTTAGAAATTATTCTTGAATATATGTTAATTTTGACAATGAAATCGACTTACTTCAATGCCTTGTTGTTTTTTCTGTTGTCCTATGGCTTTTCAAGCCGATCCGAAGCCATTTGGGTGAGTTATGACTTTTTTGGTTTTCCACCGCTAAGAAGAAGGAAAGGCTGCACACTCCATTTCCGACTGCCCGCCGATCGAAGCGAATAAATCCTCTGAAAATAACCCTGTCGACTCAATTCCTCCGCAGAATCAAAGAAGAGGCTTAAGCGCTTTTTCTCAGCGAGATTCCAACTCAAATCCTTCCTCGCAACGCATGTTACGAAGCGCTGAATCCCACTCAACGAACCTTCTCCATCTTCGAATCATCCTGCCTGGAGCCGCCATGGACACATCGGAAGCCCGCATTGCATGCCAGGCCAATAAAATAACCCTAACTCTGGGAGGGGAGCGCACAATTATCAACACGAAATCTTCTTTGCTCCAGCGTCCCCTGGGGAGACTTTTGTCCAGCCCCCTGAAGGAAGCATTGTTTCGATAAACAAATCGAAACAACGAATTGACGTGTTTACAAATGTGAGATATTTTTATCGATCTCCGAGGAAAGCCCTTTTCGCCGTCTCGATTATTGTTTTAGAGCCTGCCGTATCTTGTAAAAGAAATTCTTAGTAGAATCCGCTAAACGTCAATGTGGAACTGTGGTTCAATGAAAGTGTGGACAAATGAAAGTGAAAGCGTGGAGCAATGAAGGTCATTAGCCAAGATGTAAGCACGCACTAAATTTTTACCCTACTTGACAAGTCAATTTTTCTCCCCTCTAGTTTTGCATTAGTTTTGCACCTTGAGAGCGTTTCTAGTGTCGATCTTTATAATGTTATTGTGGACGGTAGCTTAAAATTCAAAACGCAATCGAAAATATTTTTTAGAACGGCATACTCGGACAGCTTGCGGTAAATTTTCGCACTTTACTTCGCCAGACTTCACCGTAAAATCGCTTGCATCAGTAGTTGTTGTTTTTTAACTTTTCAGGATTAGGCTAAATTTTCAGGATTTGGCTAAATGACGATCAAGAAGAAATAGTTTCGTTTGCTGCCAGTGGGCACAATCTTTTGATCACCGGGCAAGCTGTGTACACTAGCGGCGATTTCAGTGCGATTTGGGCGCGATTTGTCGCGCGATGTCGCAGAGGTTTCGAAACCTTATGCAACTTGGCGGCGATTTTTGGGAAGTCACAGCTAAATCGCAGCAAATGTCGCACCCGAATCGCACAGAAATCGCCGCTAGTTTACACTTGCGAAAAAAAGTCTCCCCAGGGGACGCTGGAGCAAAGAAGATTTCGTGTTGATAATTGTGCGCTCCCCTCCCCCAGTTGGGGTTAATTTTATTGGCCTGGCATGCAATGCGGGCTTCCGATGTGTCCATGGCGGCTCCAGGCAGGATGATTCGAAGATGGAGAAGGTTCGTTGAGTGGGATTCAGCGCTTCGTAACGTGCGTTGCGAGGAAGGATTTGAGTTGGAATCTCGCTGAGAAAAAGCGCTTAAGCCTCTTCTTTGATTCTGCGGAGGAATTGAGTCGACAGGGTTATTTTCAGAGGATTTATTCGCTTCGATCGGCGGGCAGTCGGAAATGGAGTGTGCAGCCTTTCCTTCTTCTTAGCGGTGGAAAACCAAAAAAGTCATAACTCACCCAAATGGCTTCGGATCGGCTTGAAAAGCCATAGGACAACAGAAAAAACAACAAGGCATTGAAGTAAGTCGATTTCATTGTCAAAATTAACATATATTCAAGAATAATTTCTAAACCGTTTTTTCCCCATACAAACCTTTGTAAATTCAAACTGTTGTAACACAACACCACCATAAAGCCGCTAAGTGCGAGTCACGTTTCAGAGTAATCTAATCATGAGCCTGGGCCGCCTGTGAGTATAATCACAATCAAAAATGGTGACACAATCTGTCTTGCGCGAGCAATAGTTACGGCTCTCGCAAACATAAATAAATGTAGATGGACGAAAACTGAGCTAAAGGATGGATTTAATAAGTCGAGAAGGTTACAGAAAAGTGAAGCTCTAAAACTTCACAAAGAAGCCGAAGTTGAAATAAATCAACACGGTTCAACCCTTGAAGATATAAAGAAATTCGCAAGACGTCTAAAGGTACAGATAAACATTGTAGACGGTGATCAATTCAATGATCTGATTTTCACTACTGATAATGAACATAATGGACAAATGATATACCTTTACAAAAACAATAACCACTTTGACGTTATTACTAGTATGCCGGGGTTCTTGAGTAAAGCTTATTATTGTCACACCTGTAAAGAACCATACACAAAACGCGACTGCCATAAGTGCCCCGCAAAGTGTATAGCATGCTACAAGTACTTTCCGGATGGGAAAAAATGCTCTTATCCGCCAATTCAATGTGATAAGTGTAATAGGTCTTTCTTTGGAGTAGAGTGTTTTGAAGAGCACAAACGTGACAGATCCTCTGGGGGAAAGCCAGACATTGTGTGTGAAAATGTAGGTAAATGTCTGAAATGCGAGCGTATAATAATAACTTCAGAAGATTCAGATGGTACGATTCATAACCTAAAGACCCATAAATGTGGATATTCGAAGTGTAAGAATTGTAAGGAGTACGCTAAAATGCAAGAACATCTTTGTTACATAAAACCGACGAGATGTAAGGGTGGAAACTGTACAAATGAAATAATAAAATGTTATGAAAATCCTGAAGCGGATCCGTGTTATTCTTGCCAGACAAGAACTGAGGATTACATGTTCTATGATTTTGAGGCAACTCAGGAAACCGGAGTGCATGAGGTCAATTTAGTCATCTGTCATGATTTTTATGGTAATAAATACAAATTTGAAACGATCGATGAATTTTGTAGATTTATTTTTGCGCTGTGGCTATATTCTCAGTAAATTTCTAGGCAGTCCTATATTCTCAGTAAATTTCTCAAAATCGAAAAATTCCAGCTAATCTAAACTATCATATGTCGATTTAGAAAGGTCAAGCGATCCTGAAATGCTTTATAGATTTCAAGCCTAGTGTTTGGTTTACGCTAGGCTCAGTAGACGAAACCATGTTTTGTGACACTTAGAAATGTTTTCAGTTCGACTGCCGGTCAAGGTTTTCAAAACACTAAATGGCCGGCAGTTCTATATTCTCAGTAAATTTCACAAAATCGAAAAATTCCGGCTAATCTAAACTATCATATCTCGATTTAAAAAAGTCAAACGATCCTGAAATGCTGTCTAATGTTTGGTTTACGCTGGGCTCAGAAGACAAAACCATGTTTTGTGACACTGAACTTTTTTCAGCTCGACTGCAAAAACATGGTTTCGTCGGGGGTTTCGTGATATAGAAATCCCACAAAACCGGCTCGTTTGATCGGGATCACGACATATGATAGTTCAGAATGGCTGTATTGTTTCGATTTGTCAAATTTACTGAGAATATAGGACTGCCGGCCATTTAGTGTTTTGAAAACCTTGACCGGCAGTGGAACTGAAAAAAGTTTAAGTGTCACAAAACATGGTTTCGTCTTCTGAGCCCAGCGTAAACCAAACCCTAGACATGAGATCTATAAAGCATTTCAGGATCGCTTGACTTTTCTAAATCGACATATGATAGTTTAGATTAGCTGGAATTTTTCGATTTTGAGAAATTTACTGTGAATATAGAACTGCCGGCCATTTAGTGTTTTGAAAACCTTGACCGGTTACCGGCCATATAGCCACAGCGTTATTTTTGAGGAGGATAAGTATAAAAAGTATACCCTCATAGCTCACAATTCAAAGGGTTACGATGCTCAGTTTATTCGAAATTGGTGTATAGAGAACGGAGTGAAACCTTATATTATTTACAACGGAACAAAGATTATGTATATGGAAGTTGGTGGTGTTAAATTTATTGATTCTATGAATCATATCGCTGGCCCGTTATCAGCATTCCCAAAGACATTTGGTTTGACAGAGTTGAAAAAGGGGTATTTTCCGCATTATTTCAATAAAGAGTGTCACCGAAACTATGAAGGACCAATTCCTAGTAAGGAAGACTATGGTTATGATCAGATGAAATCTTCAGCGAGAAAAGAATTTCTGGAATGGCATAAAGCACGAGTTGATGAAAACTATGTGTTTGACATGAAGAAGGAGTTGAGAGAGTATTGCGATAGTGATGTCGATATTCTTAGAAGAAGTATGTTGAAGTTTCGAGAAGACTTTATCGAGTTAGAAAACATCGATCCCCTTCTATATATAACCATCGCGTCTGTATGTATGTCCGTGTACAGAAGTAACTATATGCCTAGTAAAACAATCGGTGTTGTAAAGGAAACTACTAAAGGAGAGACATATAGTAAAAGTAGTATCGCTTGGTTAGATTGGATTTCTCAGAGGGATGGTGTAAATATAAAACACGCTCTGAATGGTGGTGAAGTAACTTTACCCGGAATCGGAAAAGTCGATGGTTTCTGTGGGAACACTGTCTATGAATTTCAGGGATGTTTTTGGCATGGATGTGTAAAGTGTTTTTCTAGTGAGACAATAAACGCAAGAAATCAATTGGATATGTTAACTCTAAGAAAGAGAACAGCAGAGAAAAACGAAAAAATTAGAGCTGCCGGGTATGAATTGGTTGAGGTTTACGAATGTGAATTGAATGACACAAAGAATACAAAGTTTAGTAATTTTCGTTCGTTTCGTAAAATGGTATGGAATCGCGAATTTGTTGGTCCTCTAAATCCAAGGGACGCCTTTTTCGGTGGACGAACAAATGTAACAAAACCAACCTACAACTTCAAAAAGGGTGAGAAAGGAAGATATGTCGATTTTGTAAGTTTATACCCGACGGTTCAATTCTACAAGGATTATCCAGTAGGTCATCCTACAAAGATATTTGATCCTCCTCAAGAGTACGATAAGGAGTGGTTTGGTTTTGTGAAATGTAAAGTTTTACCTCCAAGAGGTCTTTATCACCCTGTGTTACCGGTAAAAATAAAATGCGATAAGGCTGAAAAGCTGTTATTTCCGCTCTGTAGAACGTGCGCCCGAAGAAAGACAAAGAAATGTACACATACAGATAATCAACGATCGTTCATCGGAACATGGTGTACAAATGAATTGAATGTGGCGATTCAGAAAGGGTACAAGGTACTTCGTATATATGAGGTGTGGGATTTCCCTGAAAGAACATGTGACCTTTTCAAAGGTTATATACGAAAATTCTTAAAAATCAAGATGGAGAGTAGTGAGTTGAAGACCGGGGAAGGTTGTACTTACAAATCTGTTGATGAGTACAAGGCCATTGTAAAATCAAAGTTAGGAATCGAACTTGGTGAAATTAAGTACAATCCCGGGATGAGAGCAATCGCAAAGTTGTGCCTGAATAGTTTATGGGGAAAGTTTGGTCAGCGAAATAACATGAATCAGACTGCGTACGTAACTGATCCACAAGAATTTTATAGGATCTTGTTAGATGAATCCGTAGACAAATTGAACATTCAAATTATAAACGAAGATATGGTTGAAATGACTTACAACCTGAAAGACCAGTTCGTTGATAATAGTAATATCACAAACATATTTATTGCAGCCTTCACAACTAGTCACGCTAGATTGATGCTGTATGGTGTGTTAGACAAACTCGGTGATCAGGTTCTTGGTTTTGATACCGATAGCTGTTGGTATATCGATCGCGAGGGAGGTCAACGAATCGAAACAGGTGATAGTCTCGGTGATCTAACCGATGAATTAAATGGCCATTATATTAATGAGTGGTGCGGTTCTGGTCCAAAATCATACAGTTACACAACAAGTGATGGGAAAATGGTATGTAAGGTTAAGGGTTTCACACTGAATCACAAAAATAGTCAAAAAATAAACCAAACAACGATGAAACAAATCATCGAAGGTCAAAAGGAACAGATAACGATCGTAAACGAACGAGCGATAACTCGAAATTCCATAACAAAACAGGTTGTAAATAAGTACCAGAAAAAAGACTTTAGGTTATGTTACGATAAACGGTGTATGGTAAAGACTGAATCAGGAATCGAAACGTTTCCATATGGATATTGAATCGACAAAACACGCTGAAATGGGAAAGTGCCTACCATAACGAAAATTATAGATGAATCGTCTATAATTATACGACGTACGTCAAAGTAACGATAAAACACACTGAAAATGGAAAAGTGCCCCAGAGTGTCGTACATAACTACTTTTCGAGACTTCTGTCCTTTCATCAGCGAATAGCCGATAAATAGAAAACGCGCGTCAGCTATTTAAATAGTTCCAAATGTCGCAATATAGCGCGCGCGGAAAAAGTCTAAATAAAACTGAAGTCCGTGTTCATGCCGTGTGCTTGGAGTGTTTGGTATTTGAAAATCACTTGCTCTGCTCGTCTTTTCGTAGTATTTTTCACTCACGGACAGTTGTGTTCATGACGTTATTATTAACAAAATGCGCGAAAGAAGTGATGACGTCCGTAACAGGCAATTAAATAATTGGAAACGTAGCAAGTTAATTGGAAACGTAACACAACTAATTGGACTTGACTTGACTTGACAACAACGTAGTTTTAACAGCAAAATTTTCACACGAAACTTCGTAAGTGAGTGGCAACTGATAATCCCGGCGTTGTAGTAGCTCGGCAAACAAGTAAACTAAAAATGATTCTTCTTATTTCCTTTTATTGCACCCAATTTAAAACGACCTTATTCATTTTGAAAACCCTTGAAGAGGTGAAGTATAGAAAACAGTAGTCTGAAGCTATCAAAAATGACCTGATAACGGTTGGGCCTCGGGGTGGAACCTCCAGGCAATCACCCCCTCTATTCCCATATCTCCTACACAAACGTAGTCACGCAAAAAATGATGCAACATGCCCTTGTACCCCTTCTCTAACCCTTTCTTCTTTCCAAGCCAAAACAGGGCTAACTTGTAGTCTAAAGTGTACAACCACTCACTTGTTAAGGGGAAGGGGGGATAGTTTCTGTGTAATACCTAACTTACTCCTCTAACAAAAAAAGACTTCCCTTCGAACGCACTTATAATCCTTGATTACTACTACTAGTCATAATTATAAAACCCAATCGAATGTAAACTTAAAGTGATAAGAGTTCTATATGTTGAGTTGTTACCTATACGATCAGCAGATATATTTTAAAAGCAGATATATATAGTTAAAAGGGTTCCGAACTCAAGGTAAATGGCCAAACAGAAAGTGACTAAGTTGGGATTGCGAAATTTACATTTACTCAAAAGTGACTAAGATGGGGTCTATAATTGGCCACAGAATAGACTATAATGGGGTAGGGGCTCTGAGAGGCCAGCGGCACATACCTAGCAAAAGTTGAACCAAGTACCCCCCACCCCCCCCCCCTCCGCTCCCCCGGGCTTTGAAGCAAAATTGAGCCTCTCATTCCACACTTCTTTAAGCTTTGGTTAATGCCGTACATAACGTTATTTGTCTACAACATTGCCTCTGTAACTGAATTATACCTGTTAAATTAATTTTTATGACAATTCATTGTTGAAACAACGAATGAGCTCGAGCTGACAGACTTCGAGAGTTTTGTTGAAATCAAAAATGAATAAAAGAATAAAAACAAACATGCGCCATTTTTTGTATTAACGAAAAACAGGAAAAGTTGGAAAAACGGGAAGCGTTAAACAAATTAGAAATAGAATCTTTGAACAATGACTTATTTTAACTTGTAATTTAGAATTTTACATTTTTAATATTGTGATGCTTACTTAGCCTCTTAATTTTGTTTCTTAGTATATTTTACGAGAAAGAAATGACTTAGCAAAACATTTAACTATAAAAAATTGCGACAAAACATTTCTTAAAAACATTATAAAAAAAGTTAAAAAGCTGACGACGTTTCGACGTTCCTATTTATTTATATTCACGACAAACAAACAAAATGGGTGTGCAGCTCGAACTAAGGGCCCGAGTGTTTAATGCCGTCCTCATTAAGTACATTGTTCAGACATAAAACTGAAACACCACTCGGACTACAAGCCAGTGCGCTGCCTGGTACGAAAACCCAAAAACCCAGTGGGAAAAATGGGAACGTATTCCGCAACCAAATGCAGGCGCACGAACCTATGGGGTTAAAGGTAAAAAACAAAGAAAACAAAGTGTATAAAATAAAACTGAAAAGTTCGAGAGCTGAGATGAATACATAACGACCAAAAAACCTTATATATTAATGTTACAACAATAGAGTCAATTAACGCCATAGCAGCTCACGTGCATTCATACCAATAGGAAATTATTTACATTCTCTGTTACTGCCACTTACAGGCCGTGTTTTTACGAGCGATTTTTCAAGTCGCTGAGTGAGTGACAGTCGGAAATCTCGTGAAAACAGTTGCTTGTCCAACTCGCTTTAATAAAGTTAAGCGAGTCGGCGAACTACAATAGAATTCTCATTAAATTTAAGCCACCAAACCAGGTCGCCTAAGCTTGTCGGCAATTAATTTCGCCCAATCACATTTCGCCAGCGTTCAAACAACAAAGAAGGGCATTGTATTGTCGTTCTTTTGTGTTCTAATTTTCTATCGTTTTAACAAAAGAAAATATATCGCGCATGGTATAAGAAAAATGAATAAAGTTCTGTCCGTGAAAACGCATAAATTTTTTAAGTTGCTTAACGCGGTCAGTAAACAAATCACCTACAGGAATGTTAAGCGAGAAAAACCGCCTCGTGAAAACACAGCCACAGTTTAGTTCCGCCGAATGAAAATACATTTACCGTAACGCCATTATCAAGTCAAAAATGTATAAAGACTAGGTTCTATAAATACTAAGACGAACAACAAATGATGAAAATAATTGCGAAAATCACAAGTTAAACAAAAAGTTTCGCACGTATGGAGTCCGTTTGGACGTTCAAATTAGGTTTGAATTTCTTGATGTAAAGCATTTCAAACGCTAAACAATCAAATTTGCCTTGACACCTTCTCAGAATCTTAAAATGGCTCTCATTCAAAAGATCGCTCCCACCGTGCGCTTCATGGAAATGTTTGCCAATTGCCGAATTTTTGTGCTCAGCAACACGTTGAAAAAGGTGCCGGGCTGTGTAGCCGACATAATCTGCATCGCACAGATTACATACATATTATAGTCATTTAAATGATGAAATTTTGGTCATACTATTCGTTCAAAACTATCCACTGATCATGAGGTCCAATCTAAATAAACATGCCAACACATAAACGCAATGCGAACCTTTTCTTAAAAATACGTACTGGCAGATCTGTGAAAATCTGGTGAATAAAAGGTGTTTGGAATGAAATATTAAATTTAATTTTAAACTGAGTTGCATTGTAGTGACTTAAGAAGGGTAAAATCAGCAAAAGTTGTTCATGACATAAACATAAACAAACAGATCAAGCTATTTATTGCTTGTTTCTTCCTGGTTTCAGTTTTATTAGGATGCTTAGACAACCCCTTTTCTTTCTAATGTACCTACAAAAAATGCGATGCGGCTCTTTCGTTAATTAATTAATTTATTTGCGAACTTCACCAAAAGAGGCAAAGAGGTCTTACGAAGCTAATGTTCCACAGTGAAGCATAAACAGAAAGTTAACCCTATAGCTCCCAATTAAAGCGTGCCAAAAACTGTGTGTGCAAACTATTGATAAACAAATGGTATCATGCAAACGTACCGCTGAAGAGGTTTCATTTGAATGGTCACACCATAGTGTTTCGTCACATAATTGACTCTTTCTTGCAAACATGTTGTTGATTTTGCGAACACAGCAGAGGGCTTCGTCCACCGCTGCCATGTTTATACACAAAAAACCAGCAGTGGTTAGCAATAAAAGACACCCTGCAGTGCACGGCTTTTGGAAAGAAATTTGCAAATGGAATAATATTTCTTCCCAGAGCTGTCGAATTCTCAGGCAAAAAGAAACACTCGTCATAACCCGTCGCCATCTTCGGTAGAGAGATTAAATTACCGCGAAGACAGTGCTGATTGACATATCAGAAAAGTTAATCAGCCAAGGTTTGTTGACAAACTCTAAAGAAATTCTGTTGTTCTTTGACTAATTTCTATGCAAGCCGCTGGCCCGGTTTAACCTTCGATCAATAACCAATATACGCGGTTGCATCACTTAATCTTTTAAATCAGTTAGTTGTAAGTAATTATTTGGAATAACCTGGTTAACTCTGCTAGGCTCCCAGTGTGGCAATGTAATTTTAGCCGGTAATGCAACACGCGCGCTTGTTAAAGCATTAGATTTTTACATTGATTGTTTCGTAAACTTTTCTACTTTGTTGCAAAATTAAAACTTGTCAAATACAGACACTCGAAAGCTCAATAATAAATAACAAAACGGCTCCTTTTCCGCGAAACTGACCTTTTGACATAAAACATATTTATTATTCATAGTCCTCTATTTATTGTTAAAAGCGTGCGAATCTTGGTTGTTAATGCAATACATTGTGACTGAATTGCTTTTTAAAACAAAATTTAAATTAATTTATTATTATTATGTATTATTTAATTATTATTATAGATAATTTTTGATGGAATTAATCAGGGACTGAAATCATTGGCGGTGGATTAATCTGAATAGCAGACAAGCAGCCAATCGTGACAGCCGAAAGAGAAGCCAACTTCACTTTTGGATGTTAAGTGGCTATTAAAAATTGCAAAAATGTCAGCCGTTCATAACATGTCGGTGACTTACTGTGAAGCCAAACGTATACGAAAACAATTCCACTTTCTTATGCATTTATAACTTCGAAAGATAGATAACAGAAAAGCAGGCAATATTATCATTGGCAAAGCTTTTACAACTTTGATAAAAATACAATGCTGATTAAGTACTGTTCATAATGAAATACCCAAATGTTCGTAGTGATTAGGAAAATAAGACTCGTTTTCTTCTTTAATTTCTGCTAACATAAGGATACGGGCTGTGTTGTAGGAAATCTAAACTACCGGAATGTCGAATGATGGAGTAATTACTCGTGCCGGTACGGCAACGAGTCAAGGATTGGCCTGCGTTTTTTTTTCTTTTCCGTGTTTTCGTAGCTACTTTTGTGCATCGCGTTAGATCTGGGTACAAGAATACGTACGCATGCACTGCGAGAAAATTTTGAGCCTGCGATAGTTGGCATTCGGTGGCGTCTAGCCTACGTGTAGCCGTACCACCCCTCCCGTTTTTTCTCGGGGGGGTGGTACGGCTACACGTAGGCTAGGTGGCGTCGTTTAGCCTGTGAACAGGCTCTCTGGTGGGATATAGGGCGAAAAAAAAACAGCGCACGGGGAGGGGATGGGTAAAAGTTTTCCCGCGGCTCGCTTCGCTCGCCGACTTTTCGTTCCTCGCGAGTTTTCTTTTCGCCGCTATCTACTTTCGTCATACCCCCACAAGGAGGCCTGTTCACAGGCTAGGCGTCGTTTTGCAAGCAAACGGCAAAAGCGAAGCAAGTTTGTTGCAGTTTTACTTAAGTGTTTGCCCGCAAGTAACGTACACCACACATACAGATTATACAGATTGTTGCTGTCAAGGCAACTTTATCGATAAACAGGGTCCACACTAAAATTGTCACCAAAATACAGAGGGCATATTTCTGAACGGACCTTGTTTGCTTACAGTTAGCGCGTGAACTGATCCAACTGAGATCTTAAAAGCTTCATGTTATTGAACTTAAAAGCAGCATACAGTTCAGAATTGAATCGAGTGAAAGTTGGACACTATTAAAGTAGCTGATACCTCAGGATTGAAACGAGAAAAAGTTGAGAAGAACGCAGTTGATACTTCAGGATTAAATCGAGCGAAAGTTGGGCACACTTCAGGATTGAATCGAGAAAAAGTTGAGGAGAACGGAGTTAATACTTCAGGAGTGAATCGATCGAAAGTTAGCAGCTGATGGATGCGAAAAGACGCGAACCTAAATTGATATTAGCAGAGTTTTGAGGTAAGCACTTGGTGACATTATATTTATAAAAGATAGTGGTGTGATTCTAATCTTACAACTGTTCCTGTTTTGTACAACTGACCCTTCTGTCTGATTGCAAAATATTGTAGTGACGACAAATATTCTAAAACACCATGTAATTACATTTACTGCCTTATAAACATTAAAAAGTATACATATCAGTAATACATTGTACATGTATCATAAAAATATATGTAATTATGTCAACACAACCTCTTGAATAGCATTTGGTCTGACATGTCAGATGTTGTCCACTGACTTTAGTGTATAACTCTCCAAATAAGGGCTTTCTTTCTTGAGCCCTAGTGGCCGCTTGGGCCACAAAGATTTCATGCTGGATATTACAGCTGTAGGTAAGTATTGTCTGCTCCATTATAGCATAAACAATGGAAAGGGAAACTACTTATAATGTAGCTGTTGTAGGTTGAAATGAAACTCAGGTTAAAATGATTTCAACCTAGTTTGATTTTAAATTCTTTTTGTATTTGATTTATTATCATAAATCAGAAACAAAGGTAATTCAAAATCAAACTAGGTTGAAATCATTTTAACCTGAGTTTCATTTCAACCTACAACATAGCCTTCAAGCAAGCTCTTGTTAACATTGTAATCTAGGTCTTTATAGTATTGTTTGATTTATTTGTATACTAATTGCTAATTTCTAGTCTCTTATCTTGTTGCAGAACTGACTGACAAAGATTCAAAACAACAAGAAAATATACAAGGCAAAAGGCTTGACAACTACATTATGTATTCACTGCCACATGATGTTCTACTTCAATTGGTTTAATGGATGTAGACTACATTTTTGTATAGTTTAAAAAACGAGCAGTAGTGTATTATCAGGTTTAAAAACTCGAGGCGAAGCCAAGAGTTTTTATACCTGATAATACACGTGCTGCGAGTTTTTTTGAACGGCTTCAAAAACATTCTTTCAAAAGCGTGTCCCTTCGGAATTAAAACAATTGCGCTTTTGTGCAAAGAGGAAATTAGCATACGAGAAAAACAAGTAGACTAGACTGATTAGCATACAACACATGTGCCACGTCTTCGACGAAGTGACCATTGCTTCCCGGCTCCTGTCGGAAGTTTTGGGATTTTATAGTTCTGAGGGAAAACATCTACTAAAAAATGCTATACTAAAGTTGTCAGGTACGGTAGATAAAACGGCTGACAATTTTTTTTTCAGAGGTAGAGAACGAGTAGAAATAAGCAGCTTGCATCTGCGAACCAGTCGCTTACCTGGCAATTTACACGAGGGCGCTGGTGTCATTCAAATAACGGCTCACTTGTTAAACTGTTGGTTGTTTATTTTGTTGAGAAGATTCCAAATAGAATGGCGAAAGACCAGATTTCGTAAAACAGTACTGCACAAAAATATTAAAGTCACCATTTTTTGTGTCAGTTTCTGTGTTGATAATTAATTAATATTCATAAGTCACGTGCAGTGTCTTTATATCTGATAAAACACCGCATACTAATAAGGATGAGGTTTATCGATATAAAGTCACTGCACGTGATGTATTATCTACCATTTGATTGGGTAATGGGCTTATGAATTATTAATGAGTTTTTGAAGCAAAGTACAATATACTATGTGCATTTTGTGAAAATGGTTCTTCCTCTTACTAGAAATATCCTGAATCAAAAAAAGTAACTGCAAACAAGTATTGGCTCAAGATATGTACTGTCAACGTGCAAAAGCTTATGTAAACAAGTACCGAACACTATTCTATGCATAATCATCACCGGCTTTCAACTTTAGAACCTGCACTACATTTATTATGTCAAGGTACTATTTACCATGTGCACAACATGAAAAGGATAACTGTCTTGCAGTTATTGAACATATTCTACACCACAAAGCTTTGTAACCAAGCAAGTATCAGCTACATTCAAACAAGAGGCGATCAAGAAATGGTATCATAAGACAGTCCATAGACAACACAGTTATGACAGCCATTGCTAGCTGTCTGGTGTATGACAACAATAATTATTATAACATTTACACCAACTACTGTATAAGCTGTATAAACATATCATAAAATACATCCAGTTAATAGCCTTCAACAGCACAATGTTTAGAAGATTGTTTATATAAGATACTGTTCTCAATTGTCACAATAACTTAATTAATAAACATGATCAACAGCAAAAACTACTGTCAATCTCAAGCCAAATACAAAATTTAATTGATCACATTGGGGAAAATAATATTCTCTGTTCTGACCTCCTTCACTTTATTACTCCATTGAGTCCACTCAGCATGTGCCATGCAGTATTAACATTTACTTTATAAAATCATTCACTTCTTAGAGCAGTTTTCAATTGAGTGTGAAAAGTAATTACACAATTGCTTTGGATTTTCATTGCTACATTTTGTGATTAGCTAAAAAAAAATTGCGCCCTTTTCTCAGCCAATCTGAAGTAAAACCAAAACCAATCGCGACTTGCTCACATGCGTTTTCCTGTGCTTGGCGCCGCGACATGTAATTGCTTCAAGCTCTGATTGGTTCATTAGATTGTTTACGACTGCTGTGATTGGTCAGAGCAATTACTTTGGTTTTGCTTTTACCACACTCAATTGAAAACTGCTCTATTATGTTATTCTAATTGTATGACTGAATTGCACATTTGATCACAAAACCGAATTCACACGAATTGATCAGTATATAGTATTTACTCAAAAAGGCATCATAGCCCGAATTTATACTGTTGTAAGTCAGGAGTCACCATAGCCAAGTGCTGACAGCCGGAAGGTCGGAGGTTCAAGTCGCGCTTGGGAACTCCTTTTCTTCCTTTTATTTTTCTTTCTTCTTCGGACTCAACATTATGAAAGTGATGTACTGTATTTTTCTTTTTGCGTTTCTCAAAAATCCTTACGTTCGAAAAAATGTGAGGAACTACCTGTTAGGAATCACCTGTATTTTGACCGGCACGAGTATAGGCTACGCGTAGCCTCTTGTTGTACATGTATCGACATATATAAATTAGAATAAAGATGTACACTGTGTTAAATACACTGTGTTGCAACGAATGAGTCTTAGTGTGGACACTTAGGGCCGCGGTCTAAACCGATTTCATCTGGCCAATCCTAATATTTAAATGTTGTTTACTGCAAACAGTGTCATGAAGGCATGTATCACAGTCAAGAAAAACTATTACCCACTTATAACTGACAGATGTGGGGCATTTATTGTCTTAAACCGCGGTCTAAGTTAAACTTCGTTTAAATAACCGGCTCTAGCTTAGAGTAAAAATCAAAGGACAATATTTTTATTAATAGAACTTACCGTGCAAAGCAACAGCTGCATGTAACAGAAACACAATCCAAGATACTTCCATACTGTTTTGCCGGGCTATGTCTTATGGCCTGTTTCTATGGCATTTGGATTTGTTGCATAAATCAGTAACTCTCGACTGACCACCCTTAATTTGCTTGGCTGAATGATAATTGTTCAACATTCCATGGTCCAAACAAAACTTCCTCATAATTAAAGGCCCACCTTCACCCAAAAGACGTTGCGGTCGTTCGTTTTTGTTTTGAAATGCTCCACTGTTCTTACGCGTGATCTGATTGGTTGCACGCATTCAAGCGTGATTTTCGTGTCACACGAAATTCAGAAGAGAAAGTGATCACGGCGCGCACAGCATTTTAGATGAAGGTGGGCCTTTAAAAACTTGCGAGTTTGAGTTAACATTTCATTGCTTTTCATTGTTTTTCATAATAGTGAAAGCTATTATTTGGTTTCAATGAAGAGGTGATTTTTTTTACTCAACACTCGCCTCCAGCTTTTAAGCCTGCTTTTCCATGGGGAGTATGATGTAATGGTGACGTGGGTAGTCATTGTATCTTTTATGGGTTACAATTTGTTATACCCTGTTAATGAATCAGACTGAAAATGTACAAGTGCATGTACTATAAAAGAATCAAACGCCTGAGGTTAATGTATTTCAAAGTCAAAAGCAGGGAATGCAGGGATTTACATAACTACTGCATAATCATTACTGCTACTCAGCCAATCACAGATAAATATTCTTCCGCTCTTTACACGCAGCCAACAATGTTAAAATTGAAACTCAACATTAAGAAATATACATAGGTATACCACTTAACCATAACTTTGTGTTAACTTAACAAAATTATTCATAAACAGTTAACTAACATGATGATCAGTACCATTATCCCCACCACGAGAAATTAATCGCGTTCGAAGAACGCAATCCTAATACGTGTTGGTTGTCCTGTGGTTTATGTAAAGTAAAATTTGAGATTTTTTGGTAGCCGGTCTTCCAAATGGCCGCCCCTATAGGTTTTTTCCAGGGGCTCATTTCCGCCGGAAGTTCCTTCGAACGCGTCTCCATAATCTCCGATTACTGCTAGTAATAATAATAATCAACTTTATTTAACGAGGGTGACACTTGACAGTATAAACAAAAAAAGACTGAAAAACCTGTGGCCCACTCCTACAACACGATAAAACAACTATTTACAAGACATTAATACAAGAATTCTAAGGGAAAATGTACAATCAATAAAAATATCTGATAACTCACAAACAGCTTCTTTTCTACGAAAATGACCTTGGCATAAACCATAAATCGCCCATTATAACATAGCGCGCGTGCTTGCCCTATATAAGTCCTATTGAGTCGCTATGAACAAAATCTTTATTTATGCACGCCCGTGCGTAAATAAGATGACGTCAGCATTTTTTTACCTGGCTGCAGAGTTTCTGCCCTGTTGAGCTGCAGTGCAGTTTTCCTTCTCTTTAAAATATGGAAGAAACCAGTGAAGAACTGCCCAATTTTTCTGTCGGCATTAATGCGATTTTATGAAAAATGTATGAAAATGCCAAAAAACTTAGCTTATTCATGTTAGTTTTTTATCTTGGCGGCGCGATGTTTACACTCAAACTCGTGAACACGCTACGCTAAAATTTCACAAACCGATGTTTTTAATATACGGAAATTATACCTATTATAAAACAACAGACAACATAAAATACAGCAGTAAAATTGCAGAGAATGTTGCATTGTAAAGACTTCAATTCAGAATTGAAAAACAAACTGAACAAGCATGCGACCGAACAGAGCGAAAAGCTATCAGATTTGAAAAAACTACAATCAAGGCAGTCTTACAAAAATTAATACATTTGGACACAAATTAACGTTAAAAAAAACGTTACCTGCACTCGATACAGCTTTTTAGTCCCTTCCTTTAGCACCCAGCTTTCCAGAAAATTAAGCGAGTTGAATTGTTCTTGTTGTTGTTTTGACACGGACCATTCGCTAAAGAACCCGCATCTTTAGTCCACACATTTTAAGTCCGAAGTTAATCCATACTGAAAGCATAAGTTGTTCTCTCTTCAATTAACAACGGATTTTGGACTGCACAGCGAGTCTCTGTTTCAGTTCATGAACCATTTCTCCTTTGAGCAGACTGAGTTCGACAAAACTTGCACACAACAACCCGTGATGCGAAAAAATACAAACTTGCTCGTTTTAGTTCCTTCAGCTGCGTAGCGCTCGAGATTTTTCGGTTCCAATCCGCTTCAAACAGTGTTTAGGAACATTTTCAAGGAAACATAAAGCATATACCATATTTCAAAGCCAATTATGAGAAGACAATTTCAGAAAATTGTGCTTGATCGTTTTTTTCCAGGTCAAGCGGTTTGAACGTAACAGCTTTGCCAAGGTGAACTTTCATTCAACTTCGCCAAGGTGAACTGCGATACGCGGCAAAATTTTCGCGCCTTTTTTCGTTCAGTCATGCGATCAGTATTTTTTTCTTTCCCTTTCACTATGTTATAAAAGAATTTGTTCATGCTTTTAGCTGTGCGTATATCGAGTTATGGATTCACTTGGGAAGTTTGGAGAGCACTCAAGAAGCTAGAGTTGCACTCGGCTATCGCCTCGTGCAACTCTTACACTCTTCTTCTTCTCACTCTTAGTGACCTTAGTGTATGAGTAGATTTGAGAACTTGACAGAGAGGAACGTGCATCGGTCTTTCTTTTTTAAAGTTGAAAGAACTGTGCTGTCGTAGATATTGAATTGAAGTTAAGTAATGCTCCACATAAGAACGATAGCAAACTTCATTGTTCTACGGCATTGGCTCTTTCCCTTATTCTTTCTCTTATATTTCTTTATAAAAATAAAGAAAATCCATTTGCGTCAAATAAATTTTAGAAAATGTTCGTGCTTAACCAATCAGAATAGCAGAAGACAATAGCTAATAATTTTGCTTCTTTGATGAAGTTCCCCAAATACAATATCTTTTAAAAATTGCATTGTTGTGCGATTGGGTCTCAAAATACTTGAAACCTTAAAAAAAATTAGACAAAATGAGTAGTTATGAAAATACATTCTCTAGAGCACCTCCCAAAGTACTTTTTCCACATATTTTTTTAATAATTCCCGATATCCATTTTTTTAAAAATTCCCAAAGTATATTTTCCTATCATTTTCTTGCGAATCCCTGTCATAGCTTTTTGATTTTAAAGGGAAATCAAGACCTAATTAATTACTGTAATTTTTTGTATTATTGGAATATTTCTTATGGAAAAAAAAGTTTTTTTAAAGGGAAATAATTAAAATTTATACGGTAACTCTTGTTTATATCGTTGTTTTTCTATTTATTTAAGAGAATCAAAAAAAAGTCTAATACAAATATTCTTAAATAAACGGTTTTACTTAATACTTAAAATTTATTTCTGTATAAAATCTATTTAATATCCTTATTATGTTTAGTCTATAAATTAAACGGGGAAATAATTAAAATTTATACGATAACTCTTGTTTATATCGTTGTTTTTCTATTTATTTAAGAGAATCAAAAAAAAGTCTAATACAAATATTCTTAAATAAACGGTTTTACTTAATACTTAAAATTTATTTCTGTATAAAATCTATTTAATATCCTTATTGTGTTTAGTCTATAAATGAAACGGGGGAATAAAGGTTTTTTTAAATTGAAATAAAAAGAAAATGAAGAAATTGAAAAAATTCAATAACTTAAAAAAAATTACAGAAAATATAATAAATTCTTGAATTGCTTTAAATTTCAAAAAGGTATGGCTCGCTCGCCCTTCGGGCTCGCTCGCGGGATTCGCAAGAAAATGATAGGAAAATATACTTTGGGAATTTTTAAAAAAATGGATATCGGGAATTATTAAAAAAATATGTGGAAAAAGTACTTTGGGAGGTGCTCTAGAGAATGTATTTTCATAACTACTGAATACAAATATCTGCAGTTTGTTTTGACTAATGGTTAAATATTTAATGATTCACAGAATATTTTTTTAAAAAAAGGGGGGTTTTTCCCATTATATCATAGTTTCCCACGCGTGGGAATTTATTTGAAAAAATAGAATATTCAAAATACTGAATTACGTGTAAAAGCTGTCATAAAAGGTGTTGAAACAATAAATATTCCCACGCGTGGGAAACTGAACTTGTAACTATTTTTCCAAGACTTTTAAAGTGTGAGTTGCCACAAAGATTTTTTTTTTTTTGTAAAAAACTTAAAAAATTATAACACAGATTTGCCAAGATGACGGGGGAGTTTGGAGTAATTTAAATTAGGAAAGCTTTGCCGTATCACTCAGCGGAATCCAGAGGAAGTGTAAAATATCTCATTTAAATAACAGCGTGAAATAAAAAACAAGTCTGGTTTTAATTAATTTCTTACGTCTTAAACTTTTTAATGTATTTCTTTTCAATCTTCGATGAAGTAGGTGTTAATTCTATCATTTCTTGATCTAAAAGTTTCATATCAGATATAAATTTCTGATAATAGAATTCACCACCTCTCATTGCTGTTCGTAAATTAGTCAACACTTTTTCATAAGTTGTAAATCCAAATTTAACCATATCTAATTTACCTTTGTAATTTTTCATTTCATGGTATGTTTTTAATATTATTCCAGCTCCAGTTAAAACACTTAAAATAATAGGGTTTAAGGTTATTCCACCTGTTATTACACCAACTGAAGCTAGTAACACAGACGAAATATTCATAATATAATTTATTTTTTTATATTTACTTTGACTGTTTTTATATATCCATGTTTTTTTATGATAGAAAGAGTATAAATCTTTTATTTGTTGGATTTTCTTTGGATCTAAAGTTGAAGAAATATGATTGAATTCGAATATATCTTTTGGTTCTTTTTTATTTCTTAATGATTTTATTCTTGTGATTGACATTTTATTTATAATGTTTATAATAAACTTTTACTGAATACAAGAGTAAATGTAATTTGGTTAACATTTACAATTTGATCAGTTCCCCTTTTATTAATCGCAATCCAAAAATGACTTGTTCGAGTTAATGGAAAATTGATATTTCTAAAATATTGATGATCATTTCCATTAATTGAAGATAAAGTTTTTGAATTTCTACTATCAGTTACTTTCAATGTTATATAAAAATATCGACTTGAAATATGTAATTCAGTAAAGAAACAATCTGTTGATTCCAATTTACAATTGAATGGTATATATAAAGAAGTTGATATTGAATTGAAAAATAGATGGTTATTTGATTTTGGTTTATCAAAATAAGCAGTTATAAAAAAATAAGATCTTAATGATTTCAAAAAAGCTAAACTAACAGGTTGATCGTCTTTTGTTGGATTTTTAATACTAATATCATGATTATTCATATTAATATCTGTTTCCATCACCATTTTCTGATTTTCAAAAATATAAGGAGAATCATAAACACTTGATTCAACATCATTAACATAATTTTTTACACCATAAATAATCAAATAAGCTTGTGCTTGTACTAATGGTGTAGTTTTTGATGCATCACAATGTAAATCAACAAAAAAATATTCAGGTGGGGAAATTTTATATTTATGCATATGAATAATAGATCTAGTATATCCTTCTTTTTGAAAAATTTTTGTTGATTGTTGATTAATATTTAAACTTGATGAAGTAGCATTAACACTAACATTATCCATAGTAACAGGAAAAAATTCTATACATATAGTATATTCTCCTTCTGGTATTTTATACATATTAAAACTTAATCTGGAAACATATTTTTGATCAAAATTTATATGAAGAAGTAAATCATAAGCTTTTTTGTTAAAATATGAGGACTTCTTGCTAAATCATTAATTCCAGTTACAGTAATATTATTTTCTGATGAACTTTCATTAACATTTTCCATTAAATATCTGAATTCATCTTTTGATAAGATGTTGATGAGATATGAGATTCATCTACATATTCTTTAGTTGCAGCTTCTTTTTTATCTTCAGGAGTGCTAAATTAGTAATCTTTTTATTATTCATATTTAGATCAATATTTGTAGGATTACTTAATTTATGAAGATCTAATTGATGTATTTGATTATTTATTTTTACAGTTTCTTGATCTACATATTGTTTATTAGCTGCATGTTTATAATATGTAGGAATTGCTAAATTTGTAATCTTTTTATTATCCATATTTAGATCAATATTTGCAGGATTACTTAATTTAGTATCTACATATTCTTTATTTGCAACTTCATGATCAAATGTAGGTAATGTTGATACATTATATATACGATGATTATAGTAGTTAGCGGGACCTACGGGGGACACAGTCAAATTTCCCTAACCAACGCCCAATTTTTCCTGGAATATAGGACATAGTCAAAATACCCAATATGACGTCATCAAAGGTAGGGAGAGTCGAAAGTCCATCTAAAGGATGACGTCATTAATTCCCCCTGGTCAGAAGCCCCCTCGGCTTCGAGCCCCCTCGGCTCTTGAAAATCCCCCAGGGGTAAAAAAAAATTTTTTTGAATTTTTTTTTGAATTTTTGATTTATATAGGTGATATTGAGTATCGAATTTTTTCAAAAAAAATTTTGATTTTTTTTTCAATTTTTTCAATTTTTTTTGGCGGGGAAGTGGTCAAATTTCCCTATATACAATCCTCCTGGGGAATGAATTGGGGAAGTAGTCAAAATCCCCAATATGAAAGAAGAAGCCCACACAAGGATGAAAGTTCAACAACATGTTTTTAATGAAAATCATCAACGAGAAAAAAATGAGAAAGATTGACGCTTTCTTCTTTTCTTGATTTACTTTCCGATCGGGGTTCAAGCAAAACTTTTAAAAGTATTTGACAAGAGTTTCTAAGTTCATGTGTGGAGAGCGCTGAATAATTCTTTTTTACAGAACATAATACAAGCAATCACGTCGTAATTAAACCGCATAAAAACCTTCAGGCAATAAATTCAAAGGCAGAAATTTTCCGCGAAGACGTGCCGTAAATCAGGTTCTCTTTCTCTTTCGATTCCAGCACGTATTATAGAGCGAAAATCAGCTTGGCTCTTCTCTCAGGACAATTCGTGAATGAAAAAAGAAAAAAAAACTAGTTTGAATTCAATGCTCGCAGAAAATTCGTTTGAAAGAAGAGAAAGTATTTTTAACAACGCAAAGTTTCCTCGCACGACGAATCGAGCAAAGACAAACAAACAAACTACGAACCTGCGGAAGGATTTTGCAGTGAAACAAACAAAAATCCCTTTCTTTCGCCGAAAAGGTTGTCCTTTTTCCAAAGCCACCTCTCTTAAACCTTCCACGAAGAGAGTTGTCTGAGTTTTTAGCGATGAACCATCTTTGTTTCACGCCGTGAAAAAAATCTGTCTTGTCTTTCTCAGAACAGTGTTTTCCGATGTTTTCCCAACAAACTACGAACCTGCGGAAGGATTTTGCAGTGAAACAAAAAAAAATCCCTTTCTTTCGCCGAAAAGGTTGTCCTTTTTCCAAAGCCACCTCTCTTAAACCTTCCACGAAGAGAGTTGTCTGAATTTTTAGCGAGGAACTTGTTTCACGCCGTGAAAAAAATCTTTCTTGTCTTTCTGTTAAAACCGGCTTACGCCATCACTCGGTTCCAGACCACGCGCGAACCACCAGCGGGACCTTTTTCCTTCTTCCGAGCGGCTCGTCTGGCTTTGCGTTGTAAGTGAACGAGAGAAGAATGAAAAAAGAACAAAGTGTGAGCCTTTATAAGGGAAAGTTGACGTCACCCCAGGCTCCACCAATCACGAGGAAGCCCTTCGCTGACGCCTCTTGTCTTTGAAGGGCAATTTGTTTTTGTCAACCAAGCGTTTCCAGAAAATGAGAGCGCTTTTTTTTCTTGTTTTTGAATGTTCTTGTTGATTTTTTTTTGGACCCCAACGGTTTGCGGCCACAAAAGGAGTCTTGCCTTGTTTGATTTGGTTCATCAGACAATGAACCACGCAGATTGTTTTTTGATTACTTTTTTCGATAAATATTCTTATTCAAAAGACGGTTAGTGCAAGAAAAAGACCACGCATTTTTTACCATTTTAAAGCAACTTTTTTTTATTGCAACAATCTTGTTATGAAAACAGGTCAACAATTAAAACAGTGACAACTTTTTAACATCTCTTTTTTTTCTGAACAGTTTTTTTACTCTTGTACCCAACCGCGAGGTTTGTGCCGCTTCAAGGCGACCCCTTTCCCTTTTTGAATAATGTTTTCTATCTTGGCTTGTCTTTGCTTTTCTCTCTGTTTCATGCTTTCCTTGTGCTCTTGATATTCTCTTTCCAGTTGACGCCACAGCTTGTCACGACGTTCCAGCAGCTCTCTTTTGTGTGCTTCCACGGTGGCATCGAATGTGTCTTTGTCCATGGTCCAGTATTGGACGTTGCTGAAGGGCAAGCCATAGTTTTCCGAGTTTAATTGATCATCCAACTCTCGTATAACTTCAGCAGACTTTTGAGCCACCTGCCAATCTAGATCAGCCATTTTCACCTCGTCAGCATTATTGCCGGCGCGCTTGGCCTCGTCCAAATTCTGTTTAGCCACGTTGATGAAGTTTTCCAATTGTTTGTCAATGTTCTCTGGTTGCTGGACCGCTTCTTGCCATGACTTGGGAGGTGGTTGAAGCGTGGATCCAAGGGGTGGTTTGGGGGGAATAATATCATCCGTTCGGGCTTGGTTTTCCGCTGCTGAAAGAGGGGGAGGTCTTCTCAAGAGCGCAGAGGTCTGACGGGGTTCTATCATGTGTCGTAGTTGATTCTGAAGTCGAAAGTATTCTGCTCTTACTTCCGTACGAAGGTAACTTGGGCGGTTGCCCTTCGCCTTCCACGCTCTTCATGGCGTCCATGACACGCATGACGCGATCCAAACGAGGGGCATTGACCAATTGGTCCGTCAAGAATTGGCGTTTCCAGTAGGCTTCGTTGGGGTCGGGAGGTGTTTGTTCACCCCTTCCCCATTGAAGGGATAGGTCAGGTAGAAAGGGAACCGGTGGTTTCATCCAGGGGGTATCTTTGGGCACCAACATCATCTCTCGAGCATATTTGTCCGTCATGACGACAAGGCGTCTAGTCCGGCTTGCAAAAAGGGAACGAGTTTTTCTCCTCCTATTCTTCTTAAGAGCCTCCTTCTTTCGTGCAAAGGCGTCGTCAGTGCACTGATGCGTCCAATTGCTTTCCTGTTACCCAGAAGAGGGGTTTTGACGTACGCGGGTACTTGGATCACGTTGTCGTAGAGATTACGTATCAGATCGGTCAGAGCTCGCAATTGTTCGTTGCTGGCTCTTTTTATGTCCTCAGAAAACGTCCGGCGATCCGTCAACCTTGATAACCAGTCGGCTTGTTCTTGCATGCGCCACTCCCTCGATCCTTTGCCGGCACCTTGTTGTTCTTGCTTTTTCTTCTTTTTTTTCTTTTTCGAGAGTTGACTTGCAAGCACACCGCCCAAAGTGGCCGCTAAAATCGCTCCCGCTGTCGCCGCATTGGCTGTCTTGATTCCTTTTTTCAAGGCAATACTGGCTTTCACGGCTCGGTTGGGTCTCCCAAAACGATTGGTGGTGGCCTTCTTTCTAGGGGCATCAAATCCCGAGTTCAGTCGTCGAGCCGCAGCAGAAGTGGCCTTAAAATCCGGATTGACAGGAAAAGCACGCCAAGCGCCTCTAGGTGGGGCCATCACAAAAAACTGTGTGTCCTGCAGTTTCCTCCTTACTTATATCCTTCGCCTGCCTACACCGAGGTCGTGGAATTTTGAAGTTGAAAATGCACGTGTGATGGTAAATGATTGGGTAGACCTACGAGCTTGGACAGACCAGGTTCTTGAGCCCAACGGGGCAAGGATGTTCTTTTCCTACCACCCTTCTGAGGTTTCTTTTTTCTCAAACGGTTAAAGCGTTTCGAGACCACTTTACACCGCGTTTGCCACGTTCAACTACCTTGCCGAGTACCTCTGGTCCTTTGTCCATAGCGTGTTCAATCCCTTGACTCAAGAGATTGGCCACAATGGGAGCTGCCGTGGCCACGGCCATGTCAGCACCCAATCCTTTCCCACGCTGTCTTGTTTTCTTTCTGCGAACGGTTGGCATGGTGAATGTACTCGCGGATGATGACTACTCTCTCTTTATACCTTCCTTAAACTTCCCAGGGTTTGCGATGCGCTTTATAATGCCCCGTGGCTCCTTTGGCTCCCATGCGCTTGTAATCTTTTCTCTTTCCGATCTTGTATCCCACTTTGGCAGCACTGCTTAGCAGCGTTAAAAACCCTCCTTCTTGTTTCTTCTTTTTCTTCTTCTGGGTGAAGGCTTTGGCTGTTAAGGCACCCAAAAACGCTGCTGGCACGGCCGCTGCAGCTCCTCCTAATGCAGCTCCTGCTGTTAATTTTCCAGTTAAGGTTTCGGGAGTCATCTTATCTCGCAAGCGCCACATCTTTCTGTTGACCCAACGATCGACCTTCTGAGCGGGTCGGTTGGCATAGGCTTTGGCCATGGCTCTTGATCTCTGGCTGCTATCGATCCCGCGACCTCTTTGACTGCGACGGATCTGTGCTTGCCAGGCCGCCCGACCCGTGGTGAGATCGCTGGCATCTTGCAATTGTATCCCTTTCCCAACCACGTAACGGGTAAAAGGAACCCCTTGCGACCAAGGCGCTCGAGCGATGCGTGGTGTGGTGGGCCATGTTCCGTAGGTGGGTACGACAATGAGGGACTGCATGACTTTTTTTTCATGATTTCTTCTTCTTCGTCTTTTTTATAGCTTTGGCGACCAAAGTTCCCACTACGGGTGCCAAGACACCTCCCATCGCCCCAGCCATCAGGGCTCGTTTCGTTCCTGCTTTGAGTTTGGGGCGTTTGATGCCTGGTTTGAAAGCAGTCTTGGCTTTGAATTGGGTTTGACGTCCCTTCTCCACGATCCTTTCACCAGACTGGGATTGGGGTTTTCCAACATCCACTGGAGGCGACGGGCACCTTCTCGCAATTTACCACTTTCGTTTTGCAAGCGTCGATGCATGTCGGCTCTCTCCTTATTCCATCGCGCTCTGATTTGATTGGTGCGGGTGGCACGAGATTTGCTAAAATCCTCCAACATGCCTCGTCCTCGCTGTCTTCTCCAATCGCGACGACGGAAAGACATTTTCTCACGTTTTTCTCTTCTTTTGAACGGGTTGCAACACGGTGAGAGGTTCGGGATCGTCTATCAAGAGATGGGTACGAAAACGAATGGCGTCATCGGTTCGAGGATGATGGTCGGTCAATAGATAGCCAAAAGGTCTCTCTGTGGCCTTTTTATACACGGGCCAAAATGCCTCTGAATCGCCCAACCAACGATTGCCCAGCATTTTGATGTAACGAGTGTCCGCGGGATTCTTGAAGAGAACAGTGTAATGATAATTGCGATTTTGACCAGCTTGTTCCTTGCCCGAATGGAAGAGGTTCTGCGACAGGAAAATCGCAAAAAGACCCAAGTGATGCGTTCCTTTGGTCAACAGTTGGGTCACTTGAGGTGACTTGCTGCTTTCATGCATGAGATCGTCCATGATGATCAAACCGGGGCGTGTTTCGGGCGGAAAGAGTGCTTCCACATTGTCTGGTAATCCCTCGTGAAATTGCACGCCCATCTCTTGGAATTGGTTAAAAATAGGTTGCCAGGCTGATCCATAACAATACACGATTTTTTGAAAATAACAAGGGGATCCGTCGTCTTCTCGAAAGTAGCATGGAGCATCTTTGACCAAATTATACAAGAAGGTTGTCTTGCCGCTCAAGGAAGGACCCACGATCTGCATGTTACCCGGGACCCTGAAACGTGGATCATAATAAGAGGGAGCATCTTCCATTTCCATTTTTTTAACCTGTCACCTAAAAAACACAGTTCTTTTTATGCCTTTCTCTTGCAAAGATTTAACCGTTTGATCCGACACATCTGGTTGGGGCGTCCATCCTCGTCATATAGTCCCCCTGCCAGGTGTTGGTGTTGTAAACTCGGGAATTCGTCCCGTACTCGTTCCACCACTGCCGTATCGTTGTAGACACGGTCCGTGTGTGAGAAGGGTCGAACAATTTGGGTCATGGGCTTGCCGCGGCAACGATGAAATAAGTAGTACAAACAATAATCTCCGCACACATCGGTGTTGGTTCCTTGTAGTTCTTGCGGAATGTGACGGAAAAGGTCGAAACAACGCCATGCTGCGTTGTAAAAGGATGGCGCTCGCGCGTAACTATCGAAGAATTCTCCGTGGTCTCGACTCGCCCAAAACACCGCTATCCAATGTTGGCCGGGTAAACGTATGGGATCCGTGTTCCATATGGCGCACTTGGGGTACTCGACGGGTTGACAGGCTCCTTCATCCGCCGCAAACACGTCCCAAAAGTATTTTGAAATGTCGTCATCGCCTCGACACGCTTTTCGCAATTGCAACGTGTCATGCATTTTTATTGCAGGCAACAGGCGTCACTTTTTTTGGCGTAACCTTTGTCGCGGGCCCAACGCGTGTACCCTTTGTTTCCACCGCGTCTTTTATAAGACGCATACTCGGCTTTGTACCTAGCGACGTTTCGTTTGGCCTTGTCCATGTCGATGGGTTGTTGCATGGCCTCAAAGGCATCCCGTGTGACTTGGACCCCTTTCTTAAAATCCACCACGATGGGGACGAAACCTCCTTGTTGAATACCTCCCCGCCTTGTCATCCAACGATTTCTTCGTCTTCGGGCGCTGTCTCGTCTGGTACGGGATGGCCTGGCCATCTTTTTTTTTCTGTTTGACAAGGTGGTTTTTTTTTATCTCCGCCGCTTTTTGGCTTTTAAAAAATGCTCCACGTTGTCTTTTATGCCTTTGAATGCTTGCTTGCCCAGGAACAAGCCTGCCGTAGCGAACGAAGGGGCGGGTCCTGATAAAAACATACTGGCTCCCTCGGCTATTTTATCCTGCAGGGTGGGTCGTCTCACGAACCTAGCACCCCCTCTGTGGAACCTCTTTTTGCGAGATACTCTTCTTCTTTTTTTTCTGCAAGGCATTTTCAAAACTGACCAAGGAGGACTTGTGCCCTTTTTTTATAGGGAGGGGCCCACGGGACAGGAGAGCGACACACACAAACATCACCAAAAAAGATAAAACATTTTTATTAAACTCTTGTTACAAAAAAGCTCTTTTCAAAGCAAGGCATCTAACGTTCATGAAACAGGAAAGTGACATTTTTATTGACCTCGTTTTCTCTCTCTTTTTTTGTTGTTGTTACAAAAAGACAATGTTTTTTCAGCTCTTTTCACACCAAGGCATCGGACAAGAGCACTGGGCCTTGAGTGGTTCCTCTGTTGTCAATCTGCAACAGACTCTCATCTGTGTTGTACAAGAACAAAGCTTGCAACGCTGCACCTGTCGTGGTAGAAAACCCCAGCCTGACATTGATCAGCATTTGCAACTGCGGGGTGACAGAATCACCCCATCTTGGACAGCTGTCAAATCAAAGGGTACAAAGTAGAAACCCTTTTCAAAGGTGTCGGGATCCAACAGGTAAGCATCGCGTCTCTTTTTGCCCGAGGCATTCAGTAATAAATCATAGATTTCGTATTTGTTGGTGAGATCCACTTTGGCTTTGTTCACTGGGACTCCGTTGGCTGTGCACTCGGCACTGGTGATGTTGAATCCTGAAAATTGGGCTTTGAAGTCAAAGGGATTTTTATTGAATTCTCCCTGATAACGCGTATCTTCCAACACCACCAACCAAAACAAGCGCGGGGAACGCCCTTGAAACACATCGTTGAACTCCACTTGGCTGACTCCTGATGGAATGTACCTGTTCTCGCATCGCATGCGTCTGAAGGGGAAGGAGAGGGGGTGGGCCACCGTGGTCTTTTCCACTTGTTCTTCCATGTACTTCATGATGATATCATTGGGAACGCGATAAAACACACGGAGAAAACATTCTTGGGCCAAGACTTCAAAACTAGCCGTCTCGTTCACAGCCCCAGCTGCAGTGCTCTTGTCCAGGGTCATGGACATCAAACAGAACTTGGGGTCATTGAACTCGATCTCAAATTCTACTCTGGTGTTGGGTGGGACGTTCTGTTCTATCTGGCAAAAATTGCAAGGCAAAGGGCACACGTTGAATTCAAACTTGCCCGTGTCATTGACACAGATCTTTTGTCGTTCCACCCCTCCAGGATTATGAGTGGCTTTACCTCCCCAGAGATCCATCTGTCCTGCGCTGTCTTTGTACCATCCTTGTCTCTTGAGGCGGCTTGCTTCATCCCAGGGATCTGCTTCCAACAAGGTCTTGAAATATTCTCGGTATGCCAAATTCACACCAGCCGTGGACTCCGTTTCGTTGTTGTTGACTCGACAACGTACTTGACGGATACAACTGTACCCAAAATTGTTCACTGGGCCTACAATAGCTTGGTTGGTCGAGAAGTCATTCAAGGGTGCTTTTGTGGAGCCCAGTTTGAAGTACACTTTAAGATGCAATTCGATCTCGCTGGGGCAGAAGGGATAAGGTCGATCGGCCAAACGAAACTGGAGAGGGTTTGACGAAGTGGTCTGAGATTTCACATCTTCAAAGTGCCATTTGTATTCTGTGGCATCAATTTCTCGCGGTGGGCGATAATTGTAAAGACCCTGATCGGCCTGCACGATGATCCCACCGTTGCTGTTGTTGTTGTTTGTGTCATCTGACACTTGTGACATTCTGACGGTGCTGTCTAGTCAAATGGTCGACCACCCGTGGATGCTCCTTTTTATAGGAGCTCGTTGAAACAATCACCGTGACCCGTTCGTCTGCGTTTTTTTCCTCTTGCTCTTTCTCGATCGTCTCCCATGCCCACCTGAAAGCCAGGAATGGCATTGGGCAACACCCCGATGGGTCTCCCTCCCAGACGCCGATAGAGATTTTCATCCAAACTCGCGGCCGTGATGTTGCGAGGTCGACGAGGGCTTCTTTGTCGAGGTCGCCGCTTCCCAAAACCTCTCTGCGCTCTCAACAATTGTTCGTATGTCATTTCGGAGAAAGGTACGACCAGTCCTCCTTCCTGATAATCGGCCGTCCCACCATCGTACTTGTCTCCTCTTCCTCCTCGTTGCATCTTTTTCTTTTTTTTCTTGCGAGGCAGTTCTCGTTTTGTCTTTTTTTTTTTCTTGCGGGGTGGTTCCTCCTCCTCCTCCTCCTCCTCTTCCTCTTCTCCTTCCTCTTCCTCTTCCTCCTCCTCCTTCCTTCTTCCGACAATGACTTTTGTAAAATTTGCGGGCGGCTCGACAAGCTGTTTCGTATCCCGCGTTGGCCGCTAAATTACCCAGATAACTCACTGCAGGACCTGCCAGCGTGCCCCAAAAACCCCCTTCTTGATACGGAGGCAGGCCTTGATTGTAACCGTCACCACCACCACCTACTTGGATCCATTGCGATCTCAAAAATGTGCGACGCATTGGCACTTTTTTTCAAGGCAATTTACGTTGTCGGAAATACAGAGCAGCTGTGACGTTTCCTCCTTGAAATGGGATGGGACGACCCAAGTTGTCCCTTATATCGATTTCGAGGTCTCGAAAAGTGAAATGACTCAATCGCGAAAAGATCAAGTGTGGAATGGGCACGTCCTCCAAGACCCCCTTCTGAGGATTGACGCCATGGATTAAGACCACCTTGGCCATCTGCGATCCCACGTAGACGGGTTCGGCCACGTTGCAATGCACGTAGACGTTCTGGAAAGAGTTTGGGGAGACAAAACTCCATACGCGATGATCGGCCGGTAAGGCCATGGTATGCGAGCGAGTGATTTCCACTTCGGTCGGGCGTCCGGTCTGAACGTCCGTGCTGGTGATTTCCACCGTGGGATGACGCACGTCGGACTTGTAGTAAAACGGGACTGTCCATGACTCCCAATCAAGATATCCTAAAACTCGAGCCAACCAACCGGGTAAGTACAGCGAAAAATCATTAGTGGGGAAGATCCACTGGTAAAATCCTTTCTCGTCCAACTGTAGTTGGACACGAGCGATCGTGCCAGCATCTGAAACGGGTGTCTCCGTTTCGATGGCTTGATGAAGGGCCAACACAACATCTGTCAAAGTCACGTAAAGTCCGCTCGCCAGAAAAAGATCTTGTTTGCCGGACGGGTAGTTGACAGAAAACTGTATCTGACGATCTTGAACGTTGTGAAACGTGTGAGGCATCAACAATTGCACCAGGGCCACTTCCCATGTGGCATCCAAGGTCCACTGTTCGGGTAATCTCAGCCTGAAACGCGACGGGGCGTTGTTCGGGAAGAGATCCTTCTGATCGTCGCTTTCCAAAGTCACTCGACGTCCCCCAGCAAAACTCATGCCGGCCGATTGCAAGGGCTTTGTGTTTTTAGTTCCTCCTTTGCGAAAGTATAGCCAAACACCGGTGAGACCCGTGTAAAATGGCACGCCCAAACCTTCAGAGTTTCTTAAATGCACTCTCAACTCGCTCAGATTTTGCGTGGGTCCTGCCAACGGTCTGAAATCCAAATGCTGCGGGTCGTATTCGACCGTGAGACCGTAATCGCTGCTAGGTGAGAGGGGAAGGGTGGCCAGCAATTGGCGCTGTCTGTTGCCCACGGGGCTAAATTCCACCACATCTACTTCGGTATTGCATCGCGTGAGGTCCACGTTAGACAAGCGGGTGTTTGTTTGGGCCAGGGATGTTTCTAAACCGGGCAAAGCCAACCATGCCCCGTATCCCTTAACCCTAGAAGGAGCCTTGAGTTGTGGGGTGCCCATCACTGTCTCTAGACCGTTTTTGAAATCGACGTAGATCCCTTCTCGGGCCTGCAGAAACCACTTGCCGGGTTCCGTAGTGACCACCGTCACGGGGGATTGTCGCGCGTAGGGCAACAAAGGAGACGGGTCGCGCACCCAAGCCCCCATGTCAAAGACGGCTCTTTTGCCAAACGTGTAGTGCAACCGCTCGACGGCAGTGTTGAGTTTGATGTGGACGCCTCCCAACAGAAAATCTTCCGTCTCGATGCCAAGTGATGCGTATCCAAACGACTCACCACCCAATCGGCTTGCGTACCATCTCCCGTGTCCGCGTAGACGGTGTTGTGAGCCACGATGCGCGTCTGACCCGGCCGATCTGGATCGGGCTCCAAAAATCCCATCAACAGAGCCAACGATTCCCCCAGATTGTACTGACCCTGCGCCCACAGATGGAGTGAATAATGCGTCCTGGGTCTGGATGGACTAGATCTAGTTAACCAGATGTAATCCTTTTTGAAACCCATGAGTTTCAGGAGGGCGAATCCTAGGTAATATTCGATCTGAAGGAAGCGCGTAGGGAGGGCCACTTGTTTCACGCGATAAGTGTTTCCGATCCTTTGCAAAAATTCTTGCACCAGGTCGGGACGAAACAGATCCAGTTTGGGATTTGTGGGAAAATTTTCGTCCGTGGTGCCAGGAGATTCCATGTGGAGTTGGCCATAATGATGTTGACCGCCCGACAATGTGGGTATCACGTACCACCCATCTTCTGCACCAAATCGCCTAGCAATTCTGCCGCGTGTGTGAAGTGTTTGTGCGAGGTCAGCGCCATTGATCGAGTGGGAACTGATCCATCCGAACTCCCCACGCGCACATGGTAATCCTGCGACGATTTCAACACGGTGTTGCCGTAAGAATTGGTGTACAACAGTTTTAAAAGGGCAACTTGCCAGTGGTCGGTGAGCGTCAATGGAATCTCCAGCCGTTGTCGGAACGCACTGCGCACGGTGGTCTGTCCGGGTTCGAGGGGTTCCGTGCCCACATCCCCACTATTCAGAAACAGCAAAAAATCGTCGTCCATTTCCCAGGGTTTGGCCATTTTTTTACGAGACTTTTTTAACTCTTGACGGGAATCCACGTTTTATAATCGGGAGCAAGTCCTTGCCAGTTGACTAACACTTGACGAGTGGGTCCGCGTCCCTTGTATTTAAGCTTTTTACTCACCCGCCATTGATTGGGCAGAGCTCGTACTTTTTGCAGTTGAGGTTCATAAAATCGTCCAGGTACTTTGTCGCCTTTCCAAGTGTCCAACTTGTAGTAATTCACACCATCGTACAAGGACCGTTGACGATCGGTCACCGTGTACACGTCTTGTGACCAATTACCCCGATAACTCTTGGAAAAGGCACTCTTTTTACCCTTGACAGGTTTGGAGGTGCGCACAAAATCTCCGGGTCGAAACTTGTAAGGGTCTAAGGGAGGGGTGGGTTTGAACAACCGCTTCCAGACCACCGAGGCAACGTCGCCAGTGACATCGGCCGGGGCCATTTGAGTGCGGCTGTGAATGCGCGTGTTGTACTTCCACCAACAAGGGTAAGACCTCCAAATATTTGGGGGTGTTGCGAGCTGTCATGTACTTGTACATCAATTCCTTCAAAGTGCGATTGAAACGTTCGACCACAGCAGCTTTGGGTTCGCCTCGAGTGGAATAGTGGTGAATGTTATACTCGTCAAGTAATTGTTTCATGTGTTGATTGTAGAATTCTTTCCCTCGATCCGTCTGCAAGTTGACGGGCTTACGTCCTCCGGAATTCTCCAACAAATAACGAAACGCATCTGCCGTGGCCTTGCCTTTCTTGCTTTTTAAGGCAATGACCCATGCATATTTGGACAACACATCGATGACTGTCAGTAGGTATCGGGTGCGTTTGTTTTGGGCAATGAGTTTGGCATCCTTCATTTCCACAAGATCCGCCTGCCAGGTATAATCCACTTGTGGAGGCACGACCGTCTTGCTGCGTGGAAATCGTACCTGACGAGGACGGTGTAACGTGAAAGTGGGTTCTCCTTGTAAATACGTTTTCGCCTGGCTGGGTGAGACGTCCAACGTGTCGCGGGCCACCTTGGTCAATTCCTTGAAATTTCCACTCAACGCATAAGGACTCTCCAGATCCAAATACAAGTCTTCCAATGGACTCATCTGCTCGGCCTTTTTCATTTCTTTTTAGATGGGGAACAAACAGGTGCGCACCACCAATGGGATCAATCGCCGGGTCAGACTCACAGTAAATTGAGCCACAAAACGTCCAAAACTAGGTATATGCTTGTTGTTGTTGCTTAAATATCCAACGACGATGTTCACGGTAAGCGTCCAGGGACAAACATTGACGCATAACGCTTAAATAAGCCATCAAATGAAGCAAGGTAAACGGTTCATTCTTCTCGTTGTTTCCGGTCACCAGTTGCGCAAACGCTACGTTCGGTTCTAGCTCCTGTAACGCATCATCGCTCAAGTCCACCAAAGAATGGGGATCGACTCTTTCTAAAAAGAGAATGGCACATCCCAACCAATCTTTCAAAGCGATCTGGGCGTCAGACGTTCTCGACATTTTTTTAATCTCGCGCTCTGAAGTGTTCTTGTTAAGTGCTTGACATTTGTTTTGATACCTTGTTTCTTTTTATAGAAGATTTTGATAGGAATGACAGTTCGCGTTTTCTATATAAGGATAACGTTTAGTCTTTTTTACACCAAACATGACTTCTCCTTTCACGAGTCAAGGGGTAGTGGACTCTCAGAGCGAGTTTACGCAGAGTCTGAATGCTCGCCCTTGGCGGCGTTGGTGGATTGTAGCATTATTAAAATGCATGCAACATCATGTGGTATTGAAACCGCCCGATAGCCCCATTTGGTCACCCGAAGCCTTGTTGTTCTTACACGATCTACGAGCTAACGTTAGTAGGGCTCTTCGACAAGTCACCTTTCCAGATGTGTACGACGAATGGGTGCATCAGCTGCATGAAAATGGTATCGTACACCCGATCTGGACCCCTGACAACTGTCAATTTGTGCGCAACATGCTGTCAACCGATGTGGTCACCGTACGCATTTTGGAAGAAATTTTATCCTTCCGACGTCAAGATCTGTTCTTTACCTATGAACTATTAGGATTGACGCACGTCAATATTGACGAAGTGTTTGACTGGCAACGCCTGAAATTAGGCCATAATTGGACAGATGAGGTGGACAGCGATGACAGCTCCTCGTGCAAAGACTTGGAATTAGATCCATAAAAAACTGATGGCACACAGAAGTTTGCATGAGAGGGCAAACGACCCATGAGCCTCAATGAAAAAAAAAATTGATCAATGGTTTTTTTTGCCATTGTTGTCAATCGCAGCCATGTTTTCTTCTCTTCACCTTTTTATTGAGTAAAACGTTGGTGCAATGTGAATGAAACCTCTGTTGTCTTAACAAAACATGGTGGACATCAAACATGTTTAAATTCTTGCGGATGTTGTTGTAACAATCGTTTGGGTCGACCAAGCGGAATTCCCTGGGAGGATGCAAATCGTGCCACTCCTCTTAAACTGCCTGTAGCTTTGAAATCGTTGTATTTCGACAACAATTGTTTGTCAGTGGAACATCTTCTATTGGAATAGGTTTCAACCCTTCTTTATATCGTCTATACAAAGAGGAACATACCCACGGCATGACTACAGCTATCGACCCCAATTCCACAAGAGATCCCACAACCTTTTTTCTCAGTTTTTTTTTATTCAAAATTCAAAAAAAAAACCTTTTATAGCAATAATGATAAGTTTTTTCAAACGTTTTTTTCAAAAAAGAGTAGTACATTTTGGGTGACTTGGCTGACTGGAGCCAAAAGTGTTTGGAAAGGCTTCCTGGATCACTCTCGCTGATTCCGTCTGCTCTGCGCGTTTCTTTTGCGCTTCTTGTTTCTTTAAGTCAGGAAAACAATTTTGAAGCGCCACATGCATCTCTGATCAAGGTTTTGCCTGCATACTCTTTCATGGGGAGAGGGAAGGGATCAAGGTTAAAGTGATGGTCTCCGTTTTTCTCGTTCAAAGGGAGATCGCCCCATTGGAAGTATTTACACTCTCTCTTTCTGCAAGCAAGATAGATTCGACCTGGATTCTTCTCAGAATTGCTTTGCTTCAGGGTCAAGACTTCATTGCAGAAACAACGCAAAGGCTTCCAGTTTTCCTTAATGTCCCTATTCAACTGAGCGTGAACAGTCTGCATGTAAAGCTCTGCCTTGTCTTTTGCGCAGATCACACAACAATCTTGACAAGGGCATTTCAGATAACAAAACCCGTTTGGGGAGCTGACTCTCTGTTCCAAATGTACAAGATGAAAGGGGCAGAATAAAAAAATGTTGTTGTTGTTGGAAGCTGCATCGTCAATTTGCATCTGGGTGATGTGACCAATGCTGTCAACAATTGCATTGACAGCATTTTTTTGTTCCACGTTTAGATCCACATCTTGAATAAGAGGTTCATTCACTTCTGTGTGAGCGTCAGGTATAAACGGGGCGATTGATGCCATTGGTGCTTCATTTGCTCTTCCTTCCGCTTCAATTGTGATGTACTCTACGACATCTTTAGCCTTGTTAATGATATCTTTAACATTTTCTTTCTTTCTTTTCTTTCCCGCAGGAACTTTCGCAGGTTTGGTGGATTTCCGCTTCAGGGCTGCGTAATCTTTTTCTTCAAATGGCATCTTCTTCGGCATCTTCTTCTTTTCTTCTTCTTGTTCTTCAGCTGGAGAATGAGTGAAAATGAACTTGGGGAGCGATTTTTATAATGAAGAAATGGCGTCAGCGAAGGGCTTCCTCGTGATTGGTGGAGCCTGAGGGGTGACGTCAACTTTCCCTTATAAAGGCTCACACTTTGTTCTTTTTTCATTCTTCTCTCGTTCACTTACAACGCAAAGCCAGACGAGCCGCTCGGAAGAAGGAAGAAATAAGATGCAAAAACTTGGGACGAGACGATTTCAATTCAAACTCTTTTATCATCGAGCCAGGCCGCTGGTGGTTCGCGCATGGTCTGGAACCGAGTGATGGCGTAAGCCGGTTTTAACAGAAAGACAAGAAAGATTTTTTTCACGGCGTGAAACAAGTTCCTCGCTAAAAATTCAGACAACTCTCTTCGTGGAAGGTTTAAGAGAGGTGGCTTTGGAAAAAGGACAACCTTTTCGGCGAAAGAAAGGGATTTTTTTTGTTTCACTGCAAAATCCTTCCGCAGGTTCGTAGTTTGTTGGGAAAACATCGGAAAACACTGTTCTGAGAAAGACAAGAAAGATTTTTTTCACGGCGTGAAACAAAGATGGTTCATCGCTAAAAACTCAGACAACTCTCTTCGTGGAAGGTTTAAGAGAGGTGGCTTGGAAAAAGGACAACTTTTCGGCGAAAGAAAGGGATTTTTGTTTGTTTCACTGCAAAATCCTTCCGCAGGTTCGTAGTTTGTTTGTTTGTCTTTGCTCGATTCGTCGTGCGAGGAAACTTTGCGTTGTTAAAAATACTTTCTCTTCTTTCAAACGAATTTTCTGCGAGCATTGAATTCAAACTAGTTTTTTTTTCTTTTTTCATTCACGAATTGTCCTGAGAGAAGAGCCAAGCTGATTTTCGCTCTATAATACGTGCTGGAATCGAAAGAGAAAGAGAACCTGATTTACGGCACGTCTTCGCGGAAAATTTCTGCCTTTGAATTTATTGCCTGAAGGTTTTTATGCGGTTTAATTACGACGTGATTGCTTGTATTATGTTCTGTAAAAAAGAATTATTCAGCGCTCTCCACACATGAACTTAGAAACTCTTGTCAAATACTTTTAAAAGTTTTGCTTGAACCCCGATCGGAAAGTTAATCAAGAAAAGAAGAAAGCGTTAATCTTTCTCATTTTTTTCTCGTTGATGATTTTCATTAAAAACATGTTGTTGAACTTTCATCCTTGTGTGGGCTTCTTCTTTCATATTGGGGATTTTGACTACTTCCCCAATTCATTCCCCAGGAGGATTGTATATAGGGAAATTTGACCACTTCCCCGCCAAAAAAAAATTGAAAAAAATTGAAAAAAAAAATCAAAAATTTTTTTGAAAAAATTCGATACTCAATATCACCTATATAAATCAAAAATTCAAAAAAAATTTTTTTTTTTACCCCTGGGGGATTTTCAAGAGCCGAGGGGGCTCGAAGCCGAGGGGGCTTCTGACCAGGGGGAATTAATGACGTCATCCTTTAGATGGACTTTCGACTCTCCCTACCTTTGATGACGTCATATTGGGTATTTTGACTATGTCCTATATTCCAGGAAAAATTGGGCGTTGGTTAGGGAAATTTGACTGTGTCCCCCGTAGGTCCCGCTAACTACTATTATCCATATTAATATCAGCACTCATTGGTGACACTTCTAATCGTGATAAGAAAATATTCTTTACATCATTATAAGAAACTAAACTGTTATAATTTTGTGTTAAATGACTAAAAGTTTGTTGTTTGCTTTGTATAATATTATAAGCTTCTTTCAAATCAATATTAGCACTAATATTTTGCGTATGAGGAATACCACTAATTCTTCCATCAACATATGATTTATTAGCTGCATCTTTATCACTTCTTGGAGTTGTTAAATTTATTATTCTTGTATTTTTTGCATCATAATATCTACCTCCATTTAATGTCAAAAAAATACTTTTCCCATAAAACAAAGAAAAAGCATCATTATCACCTGCTGATTGAATATTTGTTATAGAATGATAATTCATATTTAGATGATCTTGCATTGGATTTTCTTCTTTACGATTTAAGAAAATATTATTTGCATCATTAAAAGAAATTAAATTATTTTGATTTGTTTGTAAATCATTATAACTTTGAGGTTTACTTTTCATAACATTGTAAAGATTTTTCATATCTATGTTTTTAATAACCTCATGAGTATGAGGAGGAGCATCGGGATGATAATTCTTCAAAGTAGCCACATTCACAGCTGATGTATCATCATTCACATCTGTATCCATATTTGTAATTATTTTTCTATTCATATTGATTCCACCAGGAGAAATTAATTTATTTCCTCTTAAATCAAGATCACCAGTCATATGAGTTGATCCATCTAAGTTTAAAAAGTGTGTTTTAGCAGTACCATAATTAATAGCATCCTTTAAATTTACTGGATTACCCACATTTACTAATTTTTTGTTTTGAATATCATAATCGCCTGAAGAAGTTAATTTAAAACCAACACCTGGTAATCCTGGTTTTCCTTGTGTTGTTTTATAATTACTAGATTCTGATAATAAACCATTTGAGTAGCTCATTTTTTTTATTTTTATATTTATATAATATCATTAAAATTTTTAAATATTTCTTTCTTTGGTTTATCAATATATAAAAAAGAATAAGGATCTTTTGTAGCTAATCTATATTTCTTTTTATCAACATTATTTTCACGACATATCATAGAAATTTCATTATTACTTGGAAATTCATAAATACAAAAATGAGAACAATTTAGTCTTATATCTTTTGGAGTTTTGTAATAACTTTGTGAAAGATAAATAACACTACAATTTTTATGCCTTCCATTAATAAAATAATCAATCAGTGGTTTTTGATTCTTTTCACAAACAAAATCATCAAATATAACTACTTTTTGGTTATCATCTGTTAATTCAGAAACTGGTAAAATTTCATCATTACTAGGTTCTATAACTTCATAACCTGCTTCTTTATTAATTGATTTTTTAAATTTTCTTAATAAATACTTATATTTTGGTTGTTCTAAATTTTTAGCATATAAATATATCTTATCATAATATAATAACCTAAGAATCATATCTAGTAAAACATTTGTTTTTCCAGAACCTGAAGGACCACAAATAAGCATTCTGAAACTTTGATCTGGCATGAAATCATGTAATTGCTTAAAATTAGAAATTAAGTCATCATCTAGATCATAGTTTGGTATTTTCATTTTATTTTAAAATATAGATAATTTTAAAAATAATACAATCATAATAATAAAAATGAGTTTATTGAAATGGAAAGAACTTGCTAAACAAAAATCTGAGTTGGGAAATAAAATCAATTTAGTTCATGATACAATAACAAATAAAAAATTAGGTGAAGAAACAAGTCAATTAGGTTATGAAAAAATGTTTAAACCTATAACAAAATTACTAGAAGAAAAACCTAAAAAAGAAGAAAAACCTAAAAAGAAGGAGATAGAAGAAGATTTATATGAAGGTTTGGAAGATTTTTTAGAAGATGATTTTGGATATGATATTGATGATGTTTTTAATTATGGTGATGATTTACAACCTTATAAGGTTTTTGAACCAACAAAAACACTTAAAAAAGATAAAGACATTGATGAAGATGAAGAAATACCTGAAGATTTAGGTGAAGAAGTTCTTCCACAAGAAGAAAAACAATTATCATTAGATTTAGAAGAACAAGAAGAACCTCCACCAGAATATATACCTGGTGATTATTTGGACGAAACACAAAGAAAAGCTTTGTATGAAAAAGAAATATTTAAAAAAAATGGTTTACCTATTATTGAAGAAAATATTGACAAAATACCATATGAAGAATTACTTAAAATTTGGGATGATAAAGTAAAAGAGTTAGGGAATGAGAAAAGAAAATTGACAAATTTAATAAAAAAATTGGAAAAAGATCCTCAAACTAAAGATTCTCAAGTTTTAAAAAATTATCAAAAAGTAAGAAATACACAAGAAAAACATAGTAAAATAATTACACTAAGAAGAGATGAATTAAAAAAAACTGGTAAAGGACTTAAAATAAAAAAAGGTGGAAATGTAACATTTTACAATGATCCTAAAGAACTTCTTAAAAAACTTGAATTAATTGTAGGTTCTATTATAGCTGGTAATACAAATATTGAAATATATAACATTGGAATTGCAATTTTAGACATCCTTTTGAAAACAAAAGTAATAAATAAATCTCAACATGAAAAGATTTATAAAAATTATTTTAAACAATAATATATTATTATTATAAAAATGGATAGAGAAATAGTATTATCATCATATTCTGTTAAAACAGAAAACAACAACAAACCTGAAAATTTTACAACAAAATTTAGTAAACCAATTGTTTTAGATAGCAATGCACAATATGTAATTGGTCTTAATCGTGTTATTAATATGAGTTTTACATGGTTTAATATAAATGCTGATTATAAAAATCAATTAATTAGATACAGTTCTGATAATGGTAGAACATTTCATGATATCACTTTTCCAGGTGGGGTTTGGAATTATGTTTATATCAATGCATTTATTAAACATATAACTGCAATAAAACAATCTGGAAAAGAAGATGAATATCCAATTAGTCTTATTTTTGATGAAACAACTTTTAGAGTAACAATAAGATTGAAAGAAAATTATCAACTGGATTTTACACAAAGTAATTTTTATGAATTACTAGGATTTGATAAGAAAATTTTAAAAGATAAAATAAATGTGGGTCCTAGAGTTCCAAATTTAAGTCAAGATACGGATATTTTAAATATACATTGTGATTTAATTAATGATTCACTTGTAGATGGTCAAGATAGTGATATTATTTATAGTTTTTCCACTTCTGTTTTAAGACCATCATTTAGTTTTACTCTTGAACCAAAAAGAATTACTTATAATCCAGTAAATAAAAATACTATTAATAGTATAAGAATTTACATTACAGATGGAAAAAGAAGATTAATTGACCTCAATGGGGCGGATACATCTTTTTCATTATTGTTGAAAAAAATAATATAAATCTAATAATAAAAAAATGAAATCTTACGAATTTTCTCGTTTTTATAATCCAAAATTGGGTAAATTTATGTATAAACATAAAGGTAATGGTATGGTTGTTGATAATATTTTAAAACCAATGAGAAGTGTTATGTCAACTGTTTTAAAAAAATTTGTTAAACCTGTAGCTAAAAAAGCATTAGAAGCAGGGATTTCTCATACTGGAGAAAGAATAGGTAAAAAGATTTCTGAAAAATCTGGTGATTTAATAATGAAAAAATTAGGAAATATGAGAATAAAAACTCCTAAAAAAACAAAACAATCAACACCAAAAACACCCCTAAAACAAGAAGAAAATACTGACATGATATTAAATAGATTAATAACTGGTAATGGAATAAAAAAATAAAAATTATATAATCTTATAAAATAAAAAATGGCTTTCAGATCAAGTGAATATTTACAAAGAAATGAAATGATAAGATTTCAATTAGATGATGTGATTAGAACTCCAGCTAATGCTCAACATCAAGTTAAAACTGGTTATAAATTCACAATTAATGATAGATCAGCATTTTACGATTGGTATAACGCATATTTTGAAGTACAATTTCAGTTACAAAAATTAGCAAATGGTGCTGGTTATGCTGCAGCTGATAGAATTACAGTTATAAATGGAGCACACAGTTTAATTAATCATATCATGCTTAAATCTGCAGGTAAAATAATTTATGATACTAATAATTTACATAAAGTTACTTTTGTTAAAAATTTGTTAGAATATTCTGATGATTATAGCAGATCAGTTGCTAAAAACAGTTTCTGGTATTTGGATACTGATAGTACAACAGCTAATACTAATTCAGGGTTTGAAGCTAGGCGAATACAATCTCAAGCAAATGCAAATGATGGTAGTGGTGGTTCTAAAGATATTAATACTATTATACCATTAAATCGTTTTTCTTTCTTTGAAGAACTTGAAGATAAGATGCTTGTACCTATGCAATTACAATTCAACATTGAACTTCAAAATGATGATGAATTAATTCATATGGCTAATGGTACTGATGCTGGAAGAGTTGTTGTTAATAGGTTTTTGCTTTGGGTACCAAAATTAACACCTAAAGATTCTTTATATGATAAATTTGTTAGTTCATTCATGAAAGAAACAAAATGGAAATATTTAAGGGAAATGTATGAATCATCAGCTCCTACACGATCATCAGGATTTTTTCAAATATCAAGTAGTATTGATAATATAAAACATATTTTTGTTTATTTTAAAAGATCAGCCCCACCTAATGATGATCAAGCTGAAGATAATCCTTATCTTATGGATACTTACAAATTGAATGCAGCTGATGCTAATTCTCACTTACAAAACTGTAGATTGGAATATGGAAATGGAGTATTTTATCCAGAAACAGAATATGATAGTGAAGCTAAAGTAAGAATATTCAATGATGTAATGTCTTATGCAATGAGGAAAAATGATTATAATACAGGAACACAACTTAATTTAGCTAATTATAATTCTCTATATGGTTTGATATATTTTAATCTTACATATCAAGCAGAAAAAATCACTAGAGATCCTAAACAATTAATATTCAGATATACTTTAAGCAGAAATGCAACTGATAACTTTAATGTTCATGCTATAGTTTTATATGAAGAAATGGTGAAAATTGATAAAATTGGAAATGAATTAGTAATTGTATAAAAATTATAAAAATTATATATTCTAATAATAAAATTAAAATGACAACTTATCATCCATACAAAATAAATTTATCTGATAACCAAAAAAAGAAACTTGCAAAAGCATATAAAACAAACACACCTTTAACATTTAGATTAAAAAATAATCAAACAAGTGGTAATGATGAATTACTATTAACAACTAATCAAATTAACAAAATTAAAAAGGCTAAATCATTAGGAAAAGGAACAGACATCAAGATATCAAAAACACAAATTAGAAAAGTAATGAGACAAGGAGGAAGTTTATTTAGTAGTATTATTCCATTAGCTCGTACTTTTGCACCAACTATAGCTAAAACACTTGGATTATCAGCTCTTGCTGGTTTAGCAAGTGAAGGAGCAAGTCAAATTGTTAAAAAGATAAGTGGTAATGGTCAAATAGGTGGTTTTTTAATACCACAAGATAAAATAAAAAAACTCATTGAAAATAAAAATCTACTTACAAATAAACAAAAACAAGACATATTAAACGCTCTTCAATCTGGAGCTAAATTAGTGATAAAACCAACTAAAAAACAATCTGGTGGATTATTAGGTACATTACTAGCTAGTATTGGTATACCTCTTGCTATTGAAGCTTTTAAAAAAATTACTGGAAAAGGAGCACCAAGAGTAGGTAGACCAAAAGGAAAAGGAGCACCAAGAGTAGGTAGACCAATAGGAAAAGGAGCACCAAGAATAGGAATGTATGAACCACCCCCACCTTTTATAGGACAATGGGGAAAAAATACTATTGGTATGGGAAAAAAAAAAGTCAAAAAAAACTACGAAAAAAGGAAAAGGTCTTTTATTAGGGAAGGACAGTCCATTCAACAGCATTCCAATTCTCGGAACAATATTATAAAACCAAAATTCATAAACAAACCATTAAGTAATATTGATTTAATGAAATGGATAAAATACTTAAAAATTCCAAATTTTAAAGGTATATATTCAAGAGATGAAAATATGTCTAAAAATCATAGTCCATGTATAATAAATCTTGATTCATATGAAAACGTTGGAACTCATTGGGTTTGTTGTGTGAAAAGTCATGATAATAAATTTATATGGTATTTTGATAGTTTTGGAATGGGTTATCCTGAAGAATTTAAAAGTAATGGTAAACCAATAATTTACAACTCAAGTCAATATCAAAATATTAAAAGTGTTCTTTGTGGTTATTATTGTCTTTATTTTCTTCATCAATGGTCAATGAAAAAAGATTTTTATGATATATTAAAACCATTCAGTTTAAGTGATACTATGTTTAATGAAAGATTTATTAAAAAATACTTTGAATAATCTTTTTTTATAACAATGATTGTTATAAAAAAAATCAAATATATATATTTCCCTTTATCAATCCTTTTAATATTCTAAGTTTTCTCTTTATTTTCAAAACTAAAGTAATTATCTTTAATAATCTTTTATCTTCATTAAAATTAGTATAAACAATATGATCAAATATGCATTCTATCATTTCATTCAAGTTTTTTATTTCATTCTCTATAAATACAGATCTACTTTCTTCCATTTTTTTTATTTTATATTTATGTAATCTTAATATAAAATGAAATCTTATTGTGTGAAAGAAAAAAAACAAACTGATTGTGTAGAACCTAGTGGATATAAAACAACAAAAAATGGAAGATTAATGTTTTTCTGTAAATGTGCTTCTTGTGGAATAAAAAAAACACGTTTTGTTAAGAAACAGGGAAACTAATAAAGCCTTCTTCTTCACAAACATCTCCTCTCAAAATATCAGAAGGAGAAGGCTTTGGTGAATTAGCATTAACAGGTTTAACTCATGCTTTACCTTGGTTAGGTAAAAAAACAGTTGAAATGGGACGATATGGAGCAAGTGAATTAATGAGAAATAAAAACATGCAAAAAAAAACATTAGATTATGCTTTAGACCACGCAAAACCATTTTTACAAAAAACAACTTCAGATATGATGGATCAACTAAGTACTAAAATAAGACCAAAATTAAAATATAAAACAAATAGAAAAGATTTAGACTTTCAAGGAGGTAGTGTAGATATTCATAGCCTCATTGGAAAATTGCCAAAACCAAAAGGTGGTTGGACTCCTGGAGAATACAAGTATATGGGACCGTATAACCCTTTGAATGAACAATTAAGATATGATCCTGAAACAGGTGAAGTATTAGAATGGATGGTTAAACCATATAATAAAGTAGATGAAATTGCTGCTTATCATGATATATGTTATGATATGGAAAAAAATAAGAATGAATGTGATAGGCAAATGGTTAAATCTTTAGATCAGATTCCATACGGTGAAATACCGAAATGGGGGCAAACAGCGAGATTTATTATAAATGCTAAACAAAAACTTGGTTTGGGTTTACCAAAGAAGACAAAAAACATAAAGCGGCGTTGAGTAATAACAGTGATTGGACTCAACAATTAGCCGATGAATTACATAAACCAATCACTAGAAACTTTTCAAAGAGAACTGTAATATCAAATGGGATTGATGAAATCTGGGCTGCAGATTTGGTTGAAATGCAAAAGTTTAGTAAATGGAATAAAGGAATAAATTATTTACTGATGATAATAGATATTTTTAGTAAATATGGATGGATTGAACCATTGAAAAACAAAAAGACTGAAAGTGTTAGTAAAGCATTTGATGATATATTTAAAAAAAGTAAACGTAAACCAAAAATGCTTTGGACAGATAAAGGTTCTGAATTTATCAGTAAACATTTTAAGGATTTCCTTGAAAAGAATAAAATCAAATTATATCATACAGAGAATGAAGAGAAATCAAGCATTGTTGAGAGATGCAATAAAACAATGAAAACCAGAATGTTTAAGATGTTTAGTGTAAATAACAATACTGTTTATTGGAACATCCTTGATAAATTAGTTAATGATTATAATAAAACAAGACATTCTAGTATTAAAATGACTCCAATTCAAGCTAGTAAAAAAGAAAATGAAGAAAAAGTTTATGCTAATTTATATTCAGATTTAATTTATTTGAAACCTGGAAAAATAAAATTTAAGGTTGGAGATTTCGTTCGTATATCAAAGTATAAGAGACCTGTATTTGATAAAGGATATACTCCAAACTGGACAGAGGAAATATTTGTGGTTAATGAAATATTAAATACAAAACCTATTACCTATAAAATTGTTGATTTAATGGGTGAAGAAGTAAAAGGATCTTTTTATGAAAAAGAGTTACAAAAAACAAAACAAGAAATATATAGAATTGAGAAAGTATTGAAACGAGACACCAAGAAAAAGTTAGCTTTAGTTAAATGGAGTGGATATCCTGACAAGTTTAATTCGTGGATTCCTTTGAGTGATTTAAAAGATTTTTAATACTAAATTAGTATTAAAAATTGTTTCAAGCGACATAAAAAAAAGCCCTTAAAAGGGCAAAATACTTTATTTCAGTTTAAAACAAATCCTGTGAATCACCTTCTTCATTTTCTTCATCGACTTCGTCATCACTTTCTTCTTTAATCATTAATAATGATTCTCTTGGTTTTAATGGTCTAACATAAACTTCATGAACTTTAACTTGAATAGATTTTACTAATTTGGAAATATAAATACTCTCAATTATCAAAGCTAATTTCACTTTACAATATTGATTAAGATATTCAAATGGATCAACACTCTTTTGACCTTTAGTTTTAAATAAAGATAGAATTTTATTAGATTTTTCTGAATATATAAGTTTTGCATATAAAACTGGTGAAACACTATCATCAATTACTTTTTTAGTTCTTCCTTTTTTATCAGTAATTTCTTTATTTTTGAAATACAACATTTGTGATAAATTTTGTGATTCTTCAACACCAATTGTTTCTTCAAGATGATTATAACAAAGTTGTTGAATATTTTCTAATGTTTTAAAAAACTTTTTTTCTTCTTTTGTTGGATCTTTATCTTTTTCCCATAAACAAATAGGAATAGTATATCCAACTAATTCTTGAGATTCTTGATTCTTTCTTTCAGATACACCAAAACTAAAAAGTAAAGGTGTTTCTATTATAAGAGGACCTTGCTTACCATTAGGATAAGATGTTTCGATTTTAATACGATGATATTTCATCTTAGAATTCTTGACTTTATATTGTTTGGCTTCGTTAAAAATTAGATTTTCTTTAGAAATGTTTTCGGGACATGTAAGTTGCATTTTATTATATATAAATATTTTTTTTTTTTAAATTTTTTTTTTTTTAGAATGTAAATTTCAGCATAAAAAAAAGCCCCATTTTGGGGCTAAAATTTATCCATAAATATAATCAAATACTTCTTCTGTATCAAGATAATAATTTCCATAATCTTCATCGTGGTCTCTATTTTCATCTTGATCTTCACTTTTTATCACAATCTTTTTATGAAATTTATTTAATAATTTCTTAACAATTTTTTTCTCATTACAAGTTGGATATCCATTTGAATTTTCAAAAAGTATCATAGTTCCTTCTCCAATATTTATAAAATATTTGAATAATTCACCTGAATGATGAAATAATACAAAAGTTACATAATCTTCCATATTTTCAGGTATATTATAATATAAATTCAAAACTGGAATATGATCCAATTTATAATTTATATTTATAATAATTTCTTTCAATTCTTTTTTAGAAATCTCTTTTTTAGAAATCTCTAAATTTAGAGATTTTTTTAATTTTTCCAAAACTTCTACAAACAAGGAGTCAATAGCATGAAATCTTTCTTGTAGAATATCCCTTGAATCCATTTTTTTAGGATTCTGGTTTTTCTTTATGATTTGGTTTGTGTTTGGCTTTGCGTTCATTTTATTATATATAAATTTTTTTTTTTTTAAATTATATTTTTTTTTTTTATTTTCTACCTTCAACTTAAATCACCCAAAAAACTTATATCCAAAAGCCCCATTCAGTAGTTATGAAAATACATTCTCTAGAGCACCTCCCAAAGTACTTTTTCCACATATTTTTTTAATAATTCCCGATATCCATTTTTTTAAAAATTCCCAAAGTATATTTTCCTATCATTTTCTTGCGAATCCCGCGAGCGAGCCCGAAGGGCGAGCGAGCCATACCTTTTTGAAATTTAAAGCAATTCAAGAATTTATTATATTTTCTGTAATTTTTTTAAGTTATTGAATTTTTTCAATTTCTTCATTTTCTTTTTATTTCAATTTAAAAAAACCTTTATTCCCCCGTTTAATTTATAGACTAAACACAATAAGGATATTAAATAGATTTTATACAGAAATAAATTTTAAGTATTAAGTAAAACCGTTTATTTAAGAATATTTGTATTAGACTTTTTTTTGATTCTCTTAAATAAATAGAAAAACAACGATATAAACAAGAGTTATCGTATAAATTTTAATTATTTCCCCGTTTAATTTATAGACTAAACATAATAAGGATATTAAATAGATTTTATACAGAAATAAATTTTAAGTATTAAGTAAAACCGTTTATTTAAGAATATTTGTATTAGACTTTTTTTTGATTCTCTTAAATAAATAGAAAAACAACGATATAAACAAGAGTTACCGTATAAATTTTAATTATTTCCCTTTAAAAAAACTTTTTTTTCCATAAGAAATATTCCAATAATACAAAAAATTACAGTAATTAATTAGGTCTTGATTTCCCTTTAAAATCAAAAAGCTATGACAGGGATTCGCAAGAAAATGATAGGAAAATATACTTTGGGAATTTTTAAAAAAATGGATATCGGGAATTATTAAAAAAATATGTGGAAAAAGTACTTTGGGAGGTGCTCTAGAGAATGTATTTTCATAACTACTAAAATGCACCTTGAACCTTAACGTTTTAGCGATTTTTGAGTGTAGGCCAATGAGATCACTAGTTGTAACAATGAAAAAAGTTGACATTCCATCGTGCATTGCCGTTCAGCGCTATCCTTCTTATGCGGATCATTACTTAAAAAACAGTTGGAATTTGAGAAAAAGGGGTCTCAAAATGCGGAAAATCTGATTTCCTTACCAGACGTTCGGGATTTGACAATTGGAGTCTCGAAAGACGAAATGCAGGGAATACAACTTCAGGGGACCTAGCTGATATGTGTTCAGTGTAGCATTTACCATATCATGATTAGCTGATACGTGTTCAGTACGTATTGGCCTTAACTTTCAGTACAGGGACGGCGTAACCGGGGAGACTGGTTAAGTTGAATTAGGCCAGGATATATGTATCAAATGTTATATGTATCAAACAAACAAAATCTATCTGTAAGCACTAAAAATATCTGTCATTTTTCACTTGATCGAGATTAGGGCATGCGCCCAGACCTCCCCTAAAGGCTTGCGCCTCCGGCGCTCGCTGCATTCATCCCCTTTACAAAACCTTCAGATAAATACGAACACCCCTTCTGAAATCCCAGCTACGCGCCTGTATACGATGAGGAACAAGTGTCATCGCTTTATCTATAAGATGGGCCTCGCGTGCCTTTCTGACTGAGTCGTGGTTGTTGTGGATGAGTTCCAAGGGAATGAGGAGGATGTCGTTGATAGAGTGGCCAGGTTGGTTAAAATGTATTGAAACAGGAGTAGGATTGATAAGATGGTGCTGATTGAGGATGGAGCGGCGATGTTTCCCAAAGCGTTCATTCAGTTGGCATTTGGTTTCCCCAATGTACTGTTTTGCGCATTTTTTGCTTTCAATTAAGTAGATTAAGTTTTTACTCATGCGCATAGTGGCATGAGTCAAGGTTTCGGTAAGGTTTCCTTGTTTCCATTTTTAGCTTTCGTCCCGCTTTTTGTAGTCACAAATTGCCTTGTTTTTTTTTTTAAGTTTCCCGTATCCCGCGGGAGGACTTTCACTGGTCTGATTGGTTGACATGCAACCTCGTGATTTCGCCGTGCCCGTAATCACGTTCTTGTTTGCTAGCTACAGAGGGCGGCACGGTGGTCTAGTGGTTAGCGCATCGGACTTTCAACCTGAAGGTCGGTGGTTCGAAGCCAGGTCTCTGCCGTCGTGTTGTTTCCTTAGACAAGAAACTTTACTCCACCCTGTCTCTCTCCACCCAGGTGTATAAATGGGTACCGGCGACAAAATGCTGGGGGTAACCCTGCGATGGACTAGCATCCCATCCAGGGGGGGAGTAGCAATATTCCTAGTTGCTTCATGCTACGGAAACCGGGTTAAGCTCCGGCCGTGTGGGCCATTGTGGCCCGAGTGCGACTTTACCTTTACAGACCGCAAATCGCGGTCAACCAAGGCAGAGTCCAGTGAACCACAAGCAGAAGACTCACAGTCAAAGCAATTAAACAAAAGTTCAGAATTTATGCTTTACTGAACCAGAACAAACGGCACGTAGATTGAAATTATTTCTCCCAGAATGGAGAAAACTAACTTCAGACTCCCAGATTCTTAAAACAGTGAAAGGTTTTAATGTTGAATTTCTTGATTGTCCGCCTACACAATCGAGTCTACCTAAAGAAATTCAGTCTAATCTAAATAAAAAAAAGACATTGTTTAAACAGGATTAGGAAAACTCATGGCAAAGGGGATCATAGTCAAAAGTCAACATTGTCCTGGAGAATTTCTCTCAACTATTTTTCTTCGAAAGAAGGAGACTGGGGGATATAGGTTAATTCTAAATTTGAAAGATTTAAATCAATATATTAAGAATCATCACTTCAAAATGGGAAGCCTCAACTCGGCAGTCTTTCTTATGACACCTGGGTGTTTTATGGCATCTGTGGATGTAAAAGATGCCTATTAATCGGTTTCAGTTAATGAGAATTATAAAAAAATAATTAAAATTCTCCTGGCGGGGGGTAATTATTTCAGTTTACCTATCTTCCTAATGGGATTGCATTTGCTCCCAGACTATTTACTAATTATTACTTAAACCGGTTTACTACAATTTGAGACAAATGGGCCATGTCAATGTAGGTTACATTGATGATTTGTATCTTCAAGGGCCTTCATTTGATGATACATGGCACTGTCCAACTCTTCACCAAAGTGGGCTTTATTGTAAACTAGGAAAAGTATATACTTATTCCAACTCATGAGTTAACCTTTTTGGAATTTATTTTAAACTCCTAGAACATGACAGTGACACCAACACCAGAAAATGGTGAAAAAATTAAAATTCTCAATTCAATAAGTCTCTGAGGTATAAACAGGCGTAATGGTCTCTATGTTTCCTGGTGTTGAATATGCCCAATTGTTTTCAGTGATAGAGCAGTTTTCAATTGAGTGTCGTAAAATCAAAACCAAAGTAATTACTCTGACCAATCACAACAGTCGTAAACAATCCAATGAACCAATCAGAGCTCGAAGCAATTACATGTCGGCTGCGCCAAGCGCGGGAAAACGCGCGCGAGTAAGTCATGATTGGTTTTGGTTTTACTTCTGATTGGTCGAGAAAGTGGCACGAGATTTTTTAGCCAATCACAAAGCGTAGCAATGCAAAACCAAAGCAATTATGTAATTACTTTCGACACTCAATTGAAAACTGCTCTAGAAGTCTTGAAATAGACAAAATCAGAGCTTTGAAAACAAAGGAAACTTTAACTCAATGATGGCATTATCAGTTGCATCAACTGCAGAATTCAACTGGTGGATAGCTCGTTTAAGCCATTATTCCATGGGGGGCGCCTCACTTTCCCCATATTCAGATGCATCTAAACAAAGAAGGGGGGCAGTGTGCAGGAAGCTAAAACAGCGGGTCATTGGACAGAAACTGAGTCCGAACTTCACATCAATGAACTAGAAACATTGGCTATCTTTGCATTGAAATCATTCTGCTCTTTCATGACAAATAGTCATGTGAATATCTACATAGATAATAACACTGCTGTAGCTTATATTAATGTAATGGATGGAACACAGTCTACGACGTGCAATAAGGTAGCACTTGATATCTGGACCCGGTGTATTCTAAGGAATCATTGGGTAACTGCTATTTCCCTATCTAGCAAAGAAAATGTGATACAGACAAGGAATCTAAAACATTTAATTATAACACTGAATGGACTCTCGATGATAATATTTTTGATGACATTATTGCACTCTATGGCAAGCTATCTATTGACTTTCTGCATCTAGTATCAATAAAAAGGTACCCCGTTATATTTATGTGTCATGGAAGCCAGATTGCGACGCTCAATTTGTTGACGCATTCTCTCACTCCTGGTATCAAGAACAATTCTATGCTTTCTCTCTATTTTAGCCTGCTTCTTCGTTGCCCTTAGAAATCGAAATGGACTCAGGGGAAGGGAACTCATCACAAAGCACGGGATTTCAGCAGAAGTTGCCAAGGTTATCCTCAACTCATGGAGGAAAGGCACGTGCAATAACATAATACAATCAAAGGGCTCTTAGAGCCAGCTCATTCATGTAATAGACAATTTTCATTGTACCCTTGATGGTCGTAAAGCATGCAGATTGTAAAGCACATTTTGTACGCGCGAGCCTCGAGTTTGGATCGAAACTGGTGGAACTCGAAAAATGTTCTAGTGTGACTATCTTGGCCGCTATTACAAGAAATGGCTTGGCTTCTGTTATAAAGGAAGGATTATTGCAGATCGTCTCTCTTTTGGCCAAGTTTTAGAGTTTTTATTGATTTTATTTAATGATGGCCATAGTTATTATAGCTTAAACACTGCTCGCTCTGCCTTTTCATCAATACTCCCCCTCAATAGATTGGATTTCCTTTGGTAAACACCCTCTAGTTATAAGATTTCATAACGGAGTATTTGAGTCACGTCCTGCTATGCCAGTTATACAGCCGTTTGGAATTTTAACCAAGTTCTCAATTATTTGAAGACATTGTCTCCAGTAAATGAGATTTCTCTCAAAAGTTTAACTCTTAAACTTATTATGTCGGTAGCTTTAGTTACTGCCCAAAGAGGGCACTCATTATTTATTTTACGAGTCCACTTAATGATAGACAGCGAATCATCTGTTGTATTCTAAACCAGGGTCCAAGGCCATAGTCATCGAGCTTCATTCATTCACAGACCCAAGATTCTGTTGCGACCACGCGTTATGAATATTTAGCTAGAACAAAGCCTCTTAGGGGGACCCATTATTAAACCATATGGGCCTGTGTCTAGTAACACAGTCAGCCATTGGGTTAAGTCTGTCTTACAAAGTCCAGATATTGATAAGTGTTTTCAAGCCGCATAGCACTAGATCAGCCTCACTAAATCAGAGTTCGCGCAGGCGCAATGCTATCTCACGTAATCCCTCTGTGATTGACGACAAGATGGAATTCCAGTCGAACTTCGACTTTTGCATTTAACCTTATTGCACCACTATTCAAGATGCGTTTTCGTTGTTTTTGTCAATACCTATTAATCATGTTAAGACCTGGTTTAGTTTCTAAAGTGAAGTTCTTTCTTGCAGTAGTTTCTAAAGTGAAGTTCTTTCTTGCAGTACAGTTTCCTGTTTTGTTATAGTTGGCTATATTTTAGCAAACAATTTCATCCAAAGTTTACCCAAACGTTCAAGTGCAAAGTCGCACGTAAAAGAACAGTTGGTTTGACCGAGAAAGACCAAGCCGTGACCTAAGTTTCCGCAATTCCGGTTTGAATAACAGTAACCGGCGAAGAATTTTGTCAGTTAAAGTCCACACGCTAGAAATATAGGGTGCGTTCCTTCTGGATCATGAAGCATCAAAGGGACCGATGAATCCACTCTGGACAAGGATTCATCAGTTCCTTTGATGCAGCATGATCCGAGTGATCTTGGATTAGTCATCCGGATCCGGATAATCCCAAAAGAACGCACGCTTTACAATAAACATTTTAGATTTTTTTTATTGATTTGCGCTGCTAATAATTTTTTTGAATAGACGGTGACATTTCATATTTGGTTTGAAAGACGTCTGGAGACATTGGCATCCAACAAGGAATGTGAAAACGCTTGGAATGGCGTTGTGCTTTTCTGGCAGAAAAGTTTGGTAATAGGTCCATGATAACCGTCACGTCACCAAATGAAGAAACCATAACGAGGGAAAATGTTTCTTAGACCTAACGAGGGAAAACCTAACGATGGAAAAGGTGTTTTAAAATACGTTTTCCCTCGTTAGGTTTTCCCTCGTTAGGTCTAAGAAACATTTTCCCTCGTTATGGTTTCTTCATTTGGTGACTTGACGGTTATCATGGACCTATTTCCAAAAGTTTAGGGAAAGGAGTCTTATTCCCTTGAATATACTAGCTGCTTTCTCGAGATATCCAGCCTTATTACGCAAGTATTCGTTAAATAACCTGTATTTATTTTTATTTGTGCAAGTATTTTTATCATTTATTTATTTATTTTTTTTTTACATTCTTATTATTCACGGTTCTAGAGTGTTCCGTTGGTACGTGTTCGAGATTTTACAGACACCCAAAGCATTCGCCTGCCCTTATGCAAATATTTCGAACATCCGAGAACATGTACATGTTGTTGATTTTGCATCGGAATCGTCCACAAGCTTGGGCCGATATCCAAGAAACCACCAGTGGTTTGAAGGGATAAACAGATACCATGCAATAGATGGGTTTCGGAAAGATATCTTTTAGATGAAACGATGAATTCCTTCTCTGTTTTGAATATGGCAAAATGGAACACTTATTCAATCAGTGAAGTATGGAGACCTATTAGCGCGAAGGCGGAGATGATTTACGGATCAGTCGCAGCCATTTGTCGAATACCGACGTTTGAAAGCTCAAACAGTTTTCCACGAAAGTGACCTTTGACATCAGCATAATTATTGTAGTCCTTTTATTTATGGCTCAAAGCGTGCGAAGAAGCTAGAATGTTGGTTGTTAACGCGTTAAATCAAAACGTTGGCGGTCATTAACAAACTGCCGGAATAACAGAACAAACAGCCAATCGTGACAGCCAAGTATTGATAGCAGCAAAAAATGTGTACATTATTAAAAAGAGCATCTTTCGTGTTTGTGCTTAACTTAGATCACGTGCATCATTGGTAGTTAGTTAAATACTTTAAATAGCAAAATGGCAGCCAATCATAACATGACTTGCTACAAATAAGCCAAACAAATGCGGACATTTCCAATTTCCTGTTTTTTCTTATTTCGAAAGATGGATAGCAGAAAAGTAGGCAACTAAATAAGAAAATAATCTTCCACTTTAATTAAAATACAAACTTTGATTAAGTGCTGTTCACAATGAACAACAAACGATCGGAGTGATTACAAAAACAAGGCCCGTTTTCGTCGTTAATAATTTAATAGTCTTCTTAGCTTCTGGACGTTTTAGCATTAATCAGTAACTCACGACTCAATTATTGGAACTGCGTGCTTCATTAAATTTGCGAGTTTTAGTCAACATTTCTTTCCATAGCTTATATTAAAAAAGAAAGAAAAAAAGAAGGCCTGCAGCGCTTGATATATTTGCATGGTGCGTCGAATTAGGTCACGGTTAATAAGAGGGTTAAACATGGAGGCAGATAAATTTATACACCCGATAATCTCATTTGCACAAAAAATACCCGGAGAATTGGTTACAAAATAAAATAAAGCCAGCTAAGGGTTCCTATAAATGTGTCCTTGCATATCTACGAAATTAGCAGTGCTTGGTTCTACGTGAACAAAGTAACCTGCGATCAGGTCCACTTTTAAAAGTGCTCTTATTTCCTCTTATGACTGTAAGCTTGCAAGCAAGCAAATAGAATTTCATTTATGACGAATAGATTGCAACCGTATAACGTTAAAAAGAAATACGAACAATGAGACAGATAACTTAATAAAACGACAAAAATGGGTTAAGCAGGCATACATTGGTATTGTGCTGCAACCAACACGTACGACTATCAAGCATTGAGTCACTTCATATGCGACGTTTATGAAGAAGATTCTCTGTAAAGCCTAATCTGAGACTAGAGTGGCGGTTACAAGCGTTGGCGTTTATTTTCTACTCAGAATAGCCAAGAGGCAGCAAACCAAATAAATTTATTAACAAGATAAGATTAGATCAGCTTCCTTTGTGTTCGCTAGTTAAACAACAAAGACAAACAGTAAGACGTGCAGTAATTCAGCGCGAGTGAACTACACCGCAAAAAAGAAAGAAATTAAATTTAAACGTCTTAAATTATTGTACATAATAAATGGCAAGTGTATGTTTTAAGTTATTTGGCCGATGCAAGTGCCGACAAGACCTTCTTATGTGCCATTTTAAATGTAGTTCCTTTTATATCGTTTAATCAATCATATTATACATAGTAATGAATCTAAGCATGAACGCCGAAAATAAAATAAAATGACAATAAAACTTACCCTGTAAACCAACTGGCAGAAGAAATAAAACCCAAAATGCTACCATCCTGTTGAGTTGGGCCATTATTGTGCCGTGTTCTTAACCGGGGCTACTAAATTTGCAGCGGTGTATACACCACATACCGCACGCCTTAAGGAGGCTTGAAATGAAAATTTCGCAGGGAAGACATGCTTCGATTGCTTTCATACTTCACCAAGTTTATGAAATGTGAAAAACGTTTCATTTTTCACTGGTTTCCAAGCGACAGCGGTACCACAACAACACCATCTGGGCCATTAATGTGGCGTGTTTTTAACCGGGGCTCCTAAATTTATTTATCTGCATTCATTAAATGGTACTTTTCGTTGGATTAATTTGACTTGTCTCAGGGAAATTTACGCAAAATTCCAAGACTGCGAGGTTTAACCAACAATCGTTTTCACTGCTTTTGCAATCTTGACGTTATTGAATGTTTTTGGTGAAGGAATGAAATTCTCACCTAAGGCGCTCATTATTTTTAACTAAAGTAATGACGCGTTTACATTTAAACACATTCTAGAAAAGTGTAATTTGCGGCTGTACTTAAATAGGTCTTCTGGTTTTGCTCCCGTCATAAGAATAGCTGCCCTCGAGAGTGGCTGCGGCAAGAATACGGCTGAAGCTTCAGTTGAACCTAAGCATGTAATCGACTGCTTGTTTTCCTTACAATATCCATATCTTTTATGAAACATTAGGTCGCAGTGCACTGTATTCCGCACACGCCGTGGGGTGTATTTTTTGAAATCAAAATTTCGCAGGGAAGACATGCTTCGATTGCTTTCATCCCTCACCAAGTTTACGAAATGCGAAAACGTTTTATTTTTCACTGGTTTCCAAGCGACAGCGGTTACCATAGCAACACCATTTGGAGCTTTTTTAATTTCATAAGCAGAACACTTGTACCTCATGGCCTCAACATTCGCGAATAAACATACTAATTATTCATTTTGGTTTTAGTTTCCTTTCATTGTTTTCTGTATAATTTTCGTTATCAGCTAGTTTTATTTGTCTATCATTGTTATTTTTCTAGGCGGAGCCCTACGTATTTCCGTTGTTACGTATACATGTCAACTATATAAAAAAGCCAATGTACACCTTTAAAAATACAATGTACACCTTTAAAAATTTTACCTACGTTGTATCGGTCTTTGCTTCTCTACCATATTTTCATTTGTTAAACCGATCAGATCACCAGTTTGATCGAACGTACACCAGCAGGATTGTCGTCCACAGTTTATACTTGCTTGAACTTCTCTTTATATTCAGACACATTCCAGGAAAGTGTGATTTCCTGCTATACTTAAATAGGTCGTCTGGTTTTCAAGCGACAGCAGTTACCATAGCAACACCAGCTTATTGCAGCAAAGTCAATCAGGCTCAAAAGTACTCGACAAGGTATACTGAAAAACTCTAAAAAATTCTATATTATTTTTATTATTATTTCTATTATTAATGCAGAACCTACTTGTAGTAAAAGGAAAAACATTCGTTGACCTTTGCGTGCCTTTTCCCGCATTTTTCTAATTTACGTCCAAGTTATTATTAAATTTTACGCAGACTTGATTAAACTTGTCAAATACAGACTTTTGAAAGCTTATGATAAGTGGTAAAATAAAACAACTCTTTTTCCACGAAAATGGCCATTGATATGCAGCGCAATTACAATAATCCTTTTGTTTATTGCCAAAAGTGCATGGCATAGACAAAGACAGCAGATAGTTTATTATTTCACGTGGTTAATTCACTTAGCAAGTGGATCTAAGTCCTACACATTTGAATGGCAAAGAATGCAGCACGAACCAGCTGTTGTGCAATGCAATACATCGTGACCAAAAAAAATAAATAAGAAATTGCTTCGCAAAAACCACAATGAAATGATTTCTCAAAGAATAAATCAGGGATTCCTAACATTGGCGGTCGTTAAATATTCTGAACAACAGAACAAGCAGCCTAGCGTGACAGCCGACTAAAAGGAGCCATAGCCGCTTAGCAAACTGTCGGTTTTATGCTATACAGATCACTAAGTAGCGATATTACAAATGTGTGCATTGCTGGAGTCAGCAGCTAGCTTAACATCGGCAAATTATCCATTCCAAGTTTGAGAATATATATGTCTAATTTTTTTTCAAACGATGCTAATGATGTGAACGAGAATGTGCGCGATGCTTCTTTTTCCCTCCGTCAAAAACTTAAGTCTGGGTATTACCATTAGATAGTCTTCTTTTTCTACATCGCTCTCTTTCTTTTCCTTTTCTTTCTCTGTCGTGCGATTTTCAGGTTCAATGGAATGAAAACCCATGTCTGAGCGTAGTTGTACGGTAGTGAAAATACAGTAATTTTACCAATTTTACTATCGGGAAATTCAACAGTCGTTTATAGGTTACTGAACTTGACTTGGCTTACGGCGGTATAGTTATTATCAATAGCTTAAATAGAAAAATGTCAACCAATCATACTAGTAAAGAGGTGAATATACGAGAACATATTCATTATCCCGCATACTCTGATAACTTCGAACGACAGATAACAGAAACGCAGGAAACTTGCAAATATATACAATATAGCAACAATATCGGGTAATCTACCAATTTAATTAAAATGAAAAAGTTGATTAAGTATTTTTCATAATGTATAACCGATGTTCGTAGTGATTAGAAAAACAACGCCGGTTTTGTTCTTAATTTCCGCACGAATTTGGACATGGTCGTAGAACGTGGTCGTAGTAAAGCGTATACTACAATGATGCTGAATGATGAAGTTGTAATAAAGGCGCACACTGTTGCAGGGAATGAGTGTGAGTATTAATGCTTAAATGACAATACACCTTGCCCTGCAAAGCAGGGTTAGAACAACAGTTAGAAGTATCAGAAACACACTCCAAGACACTTCCATACTTTTGTGCTGATCCCAACTGTGGCGTGTTTTTAGCTTCTGGATTTGCATAAATCAGTAACTCTTGACTGACCACCCTTAATTTGCCTCGGTTGAACGACATTAACAGTTAAATAAACAAATCAACTTAAGTTTGTTTGACGAGAGTGAAACACAAGGTACGATTCAGTCTGATTTCAAAAACAGTCCCAAAAAGGGACCAGTCAGTGTCAATGCGAGAGCGGGTTGCGAGACGGGATCTTATTTTCAGAGCAGGTAGCACAGTGAAATGTTGATCGTAGTAGAGTTTTTCGTTATTTTATTTGGCATGTAGGATTTTCTCTCTTGTGGTGGGAGTCAGAAATTCTTCCTTTGGATGTGGTAATCGAAAAAGAAAGAAAGAAAGTAAAAAAATTTAGCGCTCTGCCATATAACATCCGAGCAGGGCTTTTGCGGATTGTTGTATAGCAGATTGCCAGCATACCTTTGCAGGCTAATCCTGATGTAATACCTGCTGTAACCTACCTACTTACCAAACACGATTTGATTCTCGTTCCGAATTTTTTTGTATATGGTTTCACGTCCTACGGTTACAAAGGAATTTATCTCAACAAGGATGGAATGCTTTACGTCAAATAGTTTACACGACGTTTGATGGTTATTGATCACATTCGTGGATTTCATACATTTTTTTTTATTCACGTAGCTCATGACAGGGGAAAGGGCTAGCTAATTTGAGTGATTCTTAGTTATTGTTTAGTAATATTTTTTTAAAGAATTACATATAACTCATGTATATAATATTTTTCTCGAAGCTCTGATTGGTTATCAGCGTGTTTTTAGATAATCAAACAGTGATGGTGCACAAGCTTGCGTAAAATCGCCTGATTTTATACGATTGGGCATACAGCCACGCCCCGCGGCTAAGTATCGGCCGGCGCGCGACGTTACGCAAGCTTGAGCACTCTATCTGTTAAGTTTCTTACCGTTCGCAAACGTTTTCGTGCGGGCACTATCGCGCGCGCTTCGCGTTAGTACTTCAGTTCCACTCTTTGCAAAAACAAACAAAGGTATGCGAACAGACTAAGTGTGTTTTTCTTTAACGTTAGGGCTTAAAGCAATGTTGCAGAATCTTGCGATTTCTAACCGCGGCTTTAAGCAGACCACGAAATAGTCAGAGCTGTTTGCACAGTTTAATTTTGGCTGATCCGATTTTAACGAAATACAAAACCAATCAAGTCTCCTCTCTTAGGCCATTTTCGTGTGAAGACGCTGGTAACTAAATGTTAAGCATTAAACCATCAAGTTGTCGCACGGGAAGCAGAGGAGCCAAATTTGACCTTTACGCGTTTGATCTTTGAGCTTAATACGCGCGCTGTGTCTTGCGTTATTCGATCTGTTGTTTTCGACGTTTTGCCCCAGCGGGACCCCAAGCGTAATCGGCGCTTTCCGGTCGAACGACGGAAAGCGTAAGCTTTCCGAGCGAGGCACGAAGTAACGATTTTGTGGCGCCCACAGTCAGCAGTCTGCGGTTACCCAACGGAAAGCTCTGATTACGCTTGGGTCTCGCTGGGGCAAAAAACAGACTCGAAGAACGAACGCGTAAAGGTCAAATTTGGCTCCTCTGTTCCCTGTGGTTGTCGTTAATCGAGTGCGGTTGTCCTAAAAGTTACAAGACGAGAAGTAACTCCGGACATAAACCCCATAACATGGCTGCGTGACATTCGGATAACTGAAAAAGCTTTCTGTTATACATAATTTATTAAATGAAGAATGATCCTCGCAGTTGTGAACGCAATTTAAGCAATTGCGAAAAGAAGCCTGAAAAAAAATTCAGGACTTCAAAGGCCACTGATCTGCTAACATCAGTGGCTTTATAGCTCAGTTGGTAGAGCATCGCACCGGTATCGCGAGGTCACGGGTTCGAACCCCGTTGAAGTCCTGAATTTTTTTTCAGGCTTCTTTTCGCAATTGCTTAAATTGCGTTCACAACTGCGAGGATCATTCTTCATTTGATTTCATTTCCGCAGGTCATATATGATTTATTTCATATATATCATTTCACATAATTTATTACTGGATGTGAATATATAAAATAATCACGTCTGTTAACTGCGAGTAATATTCATGAGTTAAATTTGTGACCCCAGCAGTGATGCATGCTATCAACTTTATTTCCGGCATAAGCAATGACAAATAGATCTGAATAAAAAAATCATTTGACCTTGCGAGCGACGCCATACGTTGTCCATTGAGCTATGAAGCCAGCTGAAAAGGGGTCTCACTAAGGATCGGAAGTTTGGCAGTTACAAAAGGGTTAGGAAACATGTAACTGGAGTCATCATCTTTTCAAAACATGGTGGCGAAGAAGTAAATCGACTATTCAAAATACACTGTTTCAAATCAAGGATGATCTAGTACAATCTAAATACTTGTACTTACCAGAAAGGACAAAAATGAAACAAATAATACAAACTGGCGCTGTGCCGTTAGCCACGATGTTCATCTTCCTTACAAATTGGCGCAATTTGCTGAGCCATGGGCTTGAAAAAGCTTGGTCGACATGCGACTGCATATCATAATATTTCCAAGAAAAACGGTGAAGAAGGAAATCGACCAATCACCTTTATTCAAATTAAATACAGTCTAAATACGTTCAATTCCCAGAAAGGACACAAATGAAACAAATAATAAAAACTGGCACTGTTCATCCCTTTCTAAAACAAAGTGTGTATTTATCAACATACTCGCAGTAAGAGCCAACTGGAGGTACGAATATACTGACTCGCAAATCAGTCATCTTTTTCTTAATTTCTAGACCCATTCTATACTCAGCTGAAGTGTTAAAAGATCTTAAAAAACAATGTTAACTAAAAAGTAGCGGTTATCATCCCAGTATACCCTTGGAATGATCGATTTAGCACGACATATTTCACGTTACTATTATTTAATCACGTTGGTCCTTGTGTATATTCTTGTATGAAGTTTTTGTTCATTGCAATGACCACTATTTTCAACAGGTGAAAAGATAACGATCACAACCTTTATTGTTCAGCAAACATTCATCATATTATAAAACTCATACGTTTAGTTCTTACCTATACGATCAGCAGATATTATATTTTTTTTACAGAAGCCGGTATGTGGTGTTTAACTTTGAAGCAAAATTGAGCCTCTCATTCCACAGTTCGTTAAGTTTTGGTTAATGCCGTACATAACGTTATTTGTCTACAACATTGCCTGTGAAACTGAATTATTCCTGTTAAATTTATTTTAATGGAAATTTATTATTTATACAACGAATGAGCTCGTGCTGACAGACTTCGAGAGATTTGTTGAAAGTAAAAATAAATAAAAGAATAAAAACAAACATACGCCAATTTTTGTATTAATAATGAAAAACAGGAGACGTTAAACAAATTAGAAATGGAATCTTTGAACAATGACTTATTTTAATATGTAATTTAGAATTTTACATTTTTAATATTGTGATGCTTAGCATCTTAATTTTATTTCTTAGTATACACCACTTTCATAATGGCGGCCGATTTATTTATTCTTTTATATGTATGTTAATTAACCTCACTGGCCTCGGCTTAGAGTTAAAATTCTTTTGAATTTTGCACACGCCAGCGAGGCCAGAAAGACTAATTAACATACATATAAAAGAATAAATAAATCGGCCGCCATTATGAAAGGGGTGTATATTTTAGTTCATTTTAATCACAGTAATTGGCTATCATTTACATAATTACAGTCATTTACATTATGTAATTTTGGTCATACTATTCGTTCAAGACTATCAACTGATCATGAGGTCCAATCTAAATAAACATGCCAACACATAAACACAATGCGGACCTTTTCTTAAAAAATACGAGGTGGCAGTTCTGCGAAAACCTGGTGAAAAGGTGTTTGGAATGAAATATTAAATTTAATTTTAAACTGAGTCGCATTGTAGTGACTTAAGAAGAGTAAAATCAGCGGAAGTTGTAATAAAACTCTGCACTTCTCGCGACCCTTCGCCAGTCTCTCGGTTTAACTTTAGTTCAAGAATTTGGTTTTATCGACTGAGTCGATAAGGTAAATTAGCCACCGTAAAAAGATTCGAGAAAGCTGACGTTTCGAGCGCTAGCCCTTCGTCGGAGCGAATCAGGGGATTGTGGGTAGTGTGTGGTTTTATATAGTAGGAGGAGCTCCGCCATTGGTGGAAATTTTGTGACGTGAAAAACAAATGTAAATTAGTTGAATGAAAAGCGTTCGTTAATTCCGTGGGGTTTGAGAGTGCCGATTCGAAAGATGATTTTTTGTTTTAAGTTTTTACGGCTTTCTGTGTTGCCCTGGTGTAGGGAAACGCCACAGATTGTCATGTGTTGCTTAGAATGGTTAGCAAGATTGAAATGACGCGCGACTGGTTTGGATGCGTCTTTGTCATTTTTTTCAACGTCTCGGAGATGTTCTCGAAAACGGTCGCCCAGTCTCCTCCCTGTTTCGCCAATGTATATCTTTTTGCAAAAAGTACATGTTATGCAGTAGATAACATTTACGGAGGTGCAGGTAAAACGATCAGTGATTTTAATAGATCGTTTAGGTCCCGTTATTTTGTTGGCGTTGTGAATGAAAGGACAAGTGTTGCATCGTGTGCGTGCGCATTTAAAAGTTCCCGGTTCATCGTCAGATTTCAGTGTACTCGTAACTAGAAAGTTGCCTATATTTTTGTCACGTTTGAATGAAATTAGTGGGGGTTGTGAAAAAATTCTGCCAATTTCGGGGTCGTTTTGGAGCAATTTGAAATTTTTTAAAATGATGCTTTTGACTGTGTGATTGTGTGGGTGGAAAGTGAGGGTGAATGGAATTCTCTCGTTCTCTTCCTTCTGTGATGTTTGTAGTGCTGATTGTCTGTCGATATGTTGTGCACGTTGTTGGCCCGTTTTAACAACAGAGTCAGGGTACCCACGTTTCTTGAAAAACTGGCACATTTCTTCCGATTTGTTGGAAAAATCGGAGTCATCACTACAAAGACGTCGAAGTCTGAGAAATTGAGAATACGGAATGGCGTTTTTAACGTGTGATGGATGTGAGGATGAATGTAACAGATAACTGTGGGAATCTGTAGGTTTGTAGTGCACACTTGTGGATAAACTGTTGCCGTTGATCGAAATGTTGATGTCAAGAAAAGCGACAGAGGTTTCAGAAATTTCCCAGGTGTATTTTAGAGCCGGATGAAAAGTATTGACAGAAGTTATGAACTGATTAAGTTCTTCTTTACTGTTCTTCTTTATTTCGATCAACGGCAACAGTTTATCCACAAGTGCGCACTACAAACCTACAGATTCCCACAGTTATCTGTTACATTCATCCTCACATCCATCACACGTTAAAAACGCCATTCCGTATTCTCAATTTCTCAGACTTCGACGTCTTTGTAGTGATGACTCCGATTTTTCCAACAAATCGGAAGAAATGTGCCAGTTTTTCAAGAAACGTGGGTACCCTGACTCTGTTGTTAAAACGGGCCAACAACGTGCACAACAGATCGACAGACAATCAGCACTACAAACATCACAGAAGGAAGAGAACGAGAGAATTCCATTCACCCTCACTTTCCACCCACACAATCACACAGTCAAAAGCATCATTTTAAAAAATTTCAAATTGCTCCAAAACGACCCCGAAACTGGCAGAATTTTTTCACTACCCCCACTTATTTCATTCAAACGTGACAAAAATGTAGGCAACTTTCTAGTTACGAGTACACTGAAATCTGACGATGAACCGGGAACCTTTAAATGCGCACGCGCACGATGCAACACTTGTCCTTTCATTCACAACGCCAACAAAATAACGGGACCTAAACGATCTATTAAAATCACTGATCGTTTTACATGCACCTCCGTAAATGTTATCTACTGCATAACATGTACTTTTTGCAAAAAGATATACATTGGCGAAACAGGGAGGAGACTGGGGGTGACCGTTTTCGAGAACATCTCCGAGACGTTGAAAAAAATGACAAAGACGCATCCAAACCAGTCGCGCGTCATTTCAATCTTGCTAACCATTCTAAGCAACACATGACAATCTGTGGCGTTTCCCTACACCAGGGCAACACAGAAAGCCGTAAAAGCTTAGAACAAAAAATCATCTTTCGAATCGGCACTCTCAAACCCCACGGAATTAACGAACGCTTTTCATTCAACTAATTTACATTTGTTTTTCACGTCACAAAATTTCCACCAATGGCGGAGCTCCTCCTACTATATAAAACCACACACTACCCACAATCCCTTGATTCGCTCCGACGAAGGGCTAGCGCTCGAAACGTCAGCTTTCTCGAATCTTTTTACGGTGGCTAATTTACCTTATCGACTCAGTCGATAAAACCAAATTCTTGTGCTTCACCCCCACCGACGCAGCACCACAGTTTCTCCAGAAACTAACCCCATTCATTTAACTTTAGTTCCATCCTTTCCAAACTATGGTGACTTTACTGTGTCACTTCGAAATATGAATTTTCTGTTTCAATGCTAACCTCAAACTATCGATGTTATAACGTAATAAGCCATGCAAAATATGATTCCACCTTGCCATTCACAGAGGGATCACGTGAGATAGCACTGCGCCTGCGTGAACTCAGTGCGATGCTGGCTTCGTTTTTTTCGTTTAGTTTGTTGTTTCGTGCTGTGTCGCGAAAGTGGACCTTTTTGCCTTAAAAATGTCGGTTTTGTCGTCTAAACGACCTTCCGAAGAAGTTCAGGTTCATCAGGTTGAGTACCTGGAGGAAAAGCCGGAAAGCGACCAAGGACTTGAATGTCATAACTGACTCCCGCCCAGAAGACATGACGAACGCACAAGCCATGCAGCTCTCTGCAAAAAGCCATGGAGAAAGGCTTCTCGCAGATGGCTGAGTCTTTGGCAAGTGTTTAAACACAAACACTCGAGATATTTACCTCTGAGGAAGAGGCCTAGGACTCAGACGGTGAAAAGGACAGTAATCTGTCAAACCCGTCAGTGCAAGAAAATCGCGCCGATGTAATTTGAAAACCGCCTACTTCCAGTACTCACCTGGAAGTTGATGAGTTGGTTGATGCACTTTTGACTGATGTCAAGGAACTTGGCATCGACAAAGAGTCTGACAAAGGCGAACCACTTGGTGATTTCCTTGCAGTGGTGAAAAATGACCTCAGGTCCGAGGAAAAAGGAACCTCCCATTCATGAAGATCTAGCAAAAATTGTGACGCGTCTCGTTCGCGACAGGAAAAGCTTAACAAGTATCCGCAACCGTAAAACTGTGAAGGTTTGAAAAAGGTTCGGGTCTGCCAACTTATATCGGACAACTTCATCCCTGGTATTAGGTCTCAAGTCCTAAAATTTCAAAAAGTACAAATATCTCTCGTCAAGGGCATGACTGCCCTTCCCCGCGTTGCTGACGCCATCTTGAAACGTTTCAATGAGATAAATGGCGGGAAAGCGCTCAATAGCCTTTTCCTTTTGGCACATGCAAATACAGAACTCAACACTAGAAGAAATGAAAAGCTGATAAAGCTTGACCTTCACCCGGATTATAAACATTTTTGCACGGCGTCTTCAGCTGTGACTGACGAACTCTTCGAAGAGCATCTGTCTAAGCAGGCCAAAGACATCTCTGAAGTGAACCGTGTTGGCCGGAAAGTCACATCCACAGTTCATCATGGAGACCAAAGCCAACCTCATTTTGGATACAAATTTCAATCCTCTAGTAACAGGAAAATTCTTTCGAGCGAGAGAAAACCAGAAGCATTTTTTAGGCTGGCGACAGACCGCAAATCGGGGGGGACCAATTATCAGCTTTTGCTAAGTTTTCTTAAACCATACGGGCCTGTGTGTCTAGAGACAGCCAGCCGTTTGGTTAAGCCTGTCTTACAAAGTTCAGGCATTGATGTAAATGTTTTTCAAGCCGTATAAGCACTAGATCAGCTTCACTAGATCAGAGTTCACGCAGGCGCAATGCTATCTCACTTAATCCCTCTGTGATTGATGACAAGTTGGAATTCCAGTCGAACTTCAACTTTTGCATTCAACCGCATTGCACCACTATTAAAGATGACTTTGTGTTTTCGTTGTTTTTGTTAAGACCTACAGAGATAAAAAGTGTAGTTTCTGAAGAACATGTATGCAATTTTCTGTTTTGTAATAGTTGGCTATATTTTAGCAAAAAAGTTCATCCAAAGTTAACCCAGATGTGACGTAAGGGAACAGTTGGTTTGACCGAGAAAGACCAAGCCGTGATCTACATGTAAGTTTCCACAATTCCGGTTTGAATAACAGAAACTGGCGAATAATTTTGTCAGTTTACGTTAAAATCCAGACGGTAGAAATATAGGTTACAATAACTATTTTAAATTTTTCCATTGATTTCCGCTGCTAACAATTTTTAAAGATTTCTCTCATATTTTGAAAGACGTCTGAAGACATGGGCACCCAACAAGGAATGTAAAAACGCTTGGAATGGCGTTGTGCTTTTCTGGCAGAAACGTTTAGGGAAAGGAGTCTTATTCCCTTGAATATATTAGCTGCTTTCTCGAGATACCCAGCCTTATAACGCAAGTATTCGTTAATTAACCTCTATTTATTTTAATTTGTGCAATTATTTTTTTCGTACTATTTACATACTATTATTCACGGTTGTCCCGGTTCCAGGGTGTTTCAGTAGATACGTGTTCCAGTTTTTACAGACACCCAAGGCATTCGAACATCCGAGAACATGTAGATGTTGTTGATTTTTTATCAGAATCGTGCACAAGCTTGGGTCGCGGTATCCAAGAAATCACCAGTGGTTTGAAGAGATAAACAGTTACCCTGCAATAGACGGAATTCGGAAAGAACACTTTTGGATGAAACGATGAATTCTTTCTCTGTTTAACATGACAAAATGGAACACTTTATATTCATGATCAATCAGTGAAGTATGACGACCTATCAGCGCGAAGGCGGAGATGATTGACGGATCATTCTCAGCCATTTGTGAATACCGACGTTTGAAACCTCAAACAGCTTTCCACGAAAGTGACCTTTGACATAATCATAATTATTGTAGTCCTTTTATTGATAGCTCAAAGCGTGTGAAGCTAGAATGTTGCCATGTTGGTTGTTAACGCGATAAATCAAAACGTTGGCGGTCATTAACAAACTGAATAACAGAACAAACAGCCAATCGTGACAGCCAAGTAGTGATAGCAACAAAAATATGTGACATTGTTGAAAAGAGCATCTGGGGTGTTTGTGCTTAACTTAGATCTCATGCATTGGTATAAATAATTTAAATAGCAAAATGGCAGCCAATCATAACATGTGACTTATTACAAATAAGCCAAACATATGCGGACATTTCCAATTCCCTATTTTTTTTTCTTATTTCAAAAGATAGATAGCAGAGAAGCAGGCAACTAAAATTAATAAGAAAATAATCTTCCACTTTAATTAAAATACAAACTTTGATTAAGTGCTGTTCACAATGAACAACAACGAACGGAGTGATTACAAAAACCAAGGCCCGTTTTCGTACGTGCTGTGAAAATTGTATCAAAAAAGCAAGAAATTATTGATAAAAGGTACAATAAAGTCGTAAAATGATAATGTCGCAACGAATGAGTCTTGGCATCGACACTTCTAGTGCAAAATAAAAGGACAATAGCACTTACCCTACAAAGCAACTGGGGCAGATCCAGAATGATCCCTACATGTTGCTGTGCATAGCAACAGTTACTCATGACAGGTGACTGAGAATTGTTCAATACTGGAACTCGGCGTGCTTCATTAAATTTGCGAGTTTTAGTCACCATTTCTTTCTATAGTTTTTTCCATAGATTTGCTGAAGGAATGATTTTTTTGTTACTTTAGATGCGCTCCAGGTTATATTAAAAAGAGAAAGAAATAAAAGAAGGCCTGCAGCGCTTGATGTATTTGTATGGTGCGCCGAGTTAGGCAGCTAAATTTATACACGCGATATTCTCATTTGCACACACACACAAAAAACAGAGAATTGGTTACAATTATTTTCTATTATTCTATTATTTTTCATTATTATTTCCATTATTACACCTTTTGCTGTTCATTTACAGAAAAGATCCATTCATTTGTGTCCAAATTTGTTTCATTATGGTCAATATACTCTCATTAACACCAATATGCCCTTTATTTGCGCGTTAGGAACGTTCAAGAATAACATTTGCATATGTATTAACATTCAAAATCATCAAATGATAAACACTACCTTCCTTTGACATTCATTGGCTTTAAATGTATTTTCCTTTCTGTCGATATCAAATTCGTTGACACGAAACGACAGTCATTTACACTTTTGGACAATCGTTTTTCAACAAAATACTTTCAATAACACAATTTGCATGAAAACTCACAATCAAACATATTTGCAACGATGCCTCAATAGTGAGGCAATCGAGGGATGAATCGCTCAGGGAATTTGAAATTCTATCTTCCAAAAATAAATGTTATTATGGCTGTAATGTTTGTCTCACTGCACTAAGATTGTTACCTTCATGGATATGATAGAATAATAATGTAAAACGCGCAAATGAAGGTCATATTGGTGTTAATGAGATTATATTGACCATAATGAAACAAATTTGGACACAAATGAATGGATTTTTTCTGTAAATGAACAGCAAAAGGTGTAATGCAGAACGTACTTGTAGTAAAAACAAAAACCGTTCGTTAGCCTTTGCATGCCTTTTCCCGCTTTTTTTCTCATTTGTTAAATGATTTTACGTCCACGTTATTAGTAAAATGTTACGCACACTTGTCTAAATTTGTCAAATACAGACTTTTGAAAGCTTATGATAAGTGGTAAAATAAAACAACTCCTTTTTCCACGAAAATGGCCTTTGATATGGAGCGTAATTACAATAATCCTTTTGTTTATTGCCAAAAGCGCATGACACAGACAAAGACATACTAGACAGTTCATTATTTCACGTGGTTAATTCACTTAGCCAGTCGAATGTAAGTCCTACAGATTTGAATGGCAAAGTATGCAGCACGAACCAGCTGCAGTGCAATGCAATACATCGTAACCAAAAAAATAAATAAGAAATTAATTGCTTAGTAATCTGAGTAACAGAACAAGCATCTGAGTAACAGAACAAGCAGCCTAGCGTGACAGACGACTTAAGGAGCCATAGCCGCTTGGCAAACTATCGGTTTTCTACTGTACAGATCACTAAGTAGCGATATTATCAATGTGTGCATTGCTGGAGTCAGCAGCTACCGGTTAAATTATTTATGGCCAAGTTCGAGAATATATATGTCTTTATTTTTCAAAATGGATGCTGCCCTGTTGATGTGAACAAGAATGTTCGCGATAATTCTTAAGTCTGGGTTTCACCAGAGTCATTTTTTCCCACATCGCTCTCTTAATCCTTTTCTTTTTCGTTCTTTGTCGTGCGATTTTCAGGTTTATTGGAATCACGAGCTTAGTTGTACGGCAGTGAAAATGCAGTATTTTTGCCAATCATGTCCAATCATGTTCTCTAAACATCGGGAAATTCAACAGTCGTTTGCAGGCTACTGAGAAAACGATTTTTTTGTTTGAACTTGACTTGGCTTACGCCGGTATAGTTATTATAAATAGGTTAAATAGAAAAATGTCAGTCAGTCATACCAGTAAAGAGGTCAAATGCATGAGAACGTATTCATTATCCCGCATACATTGATAACTTCGAACGACAGATAACAGAAAGGCAGGCAACTTACAAATATATGCAATTAATATAACAACAATATCAGGTAATCTACCAATTAAATTAAAATGAAAACGTTGATTATTTTCATAATGTATAACCGATGTTCGTAGTGATTAGAAAAACAACGCCGGTTTTGTTCTTAATTGCCGCACGAATTTGGACATGATCGTAGAACGTGGTCGTAGAAAAACCTATATTACAGTGATGCTGAATGATGAAGTTGTAATCTTATCATGAAATGCGCACAGTTGCAGGGAATGTGTGTGAGTATTAATGCTTAAATGACAAAAAGGACAATACAACTTACCCTGCAAAGCAACAGTCAGAAGTATCAGAAACACACTCCAAGATACTTCCATACTTTCGTGCTGATCCACAACGGTGACGTGTTTTAAGCTTCTGAATATTGTTTGCATAAATCAGTAACTCTTGACTGACCACCCTTTAATTTGCCTTGGCTGAATGACATTAACAATTAAATAAACAAATCAACTTAAGTTTGTTTAACGAAAGTGAAACACACAAGGAACGATTGAGTCTGATTTCAAAAACAATGCCAAAAAGGGACCAGTCAGTGTCAATGCGAGCTGGATTGCGACACGGGATCTTATTTTCAGGAGGCAGCACTGTGAAATGTTGGTCGTAGTAGACTTTTTCTTTATTTTATTTGGCACATAGGATTTTCTCTCTTGTGGTGGGAGTCAGAAATTCTTCCTTATGATGTGGGAATCGAGAAAGACAGTCATGTAGCGTTCTGCCAAATAACATCTGAGCAATTCTTTTGCAGATTGTTGTATAGCAGATTGCCAGCATACCTTTCCAGAACTCATCCTGATGTAATACTTACTGTAACCTACTTACTTACCAACCACGATTTTTTTCTAATTCCGATTTTTTAAATATGGTTTCACGTCCTACAGTTACAAAGGAATTTATCTCAACAAGGATAAACAATTCTTTACGTCAAATAGTTTACACGGCGTTTGGTGGTTATTGATCATATTCGTGGATTTCATACGCTTACTTTATTCACGTAGCTCCTGACTGGGGAAAGGGCTACCTAATTTGGGTTTTTCTAATTTTTTTTAAATAATTGCATACATCTCATGTATATATTATTATCTCGAAGCTCTGATTGGTTATCAGCGTGGTTTTAAATGATCAAACAGTGATGGTGCACAAGCTTGCGTAAAATCGCCTGATTTCAGCCGATTGGGCAGACAAATGAATGGGGTTAGTTTCTAGAGAAACTGTGGTGCTGCGTCGGTGGGGGTGAAGCACAAGAATTTGGTTTTATCGACTGAGTCGATAAGGTAAATTAGCCACCGTAAAAAGATTCGAGAAAGCTGACGTTTCGAGCGCTAGCCCTTCGTCGGAGCGAAGGACGAAGGGCTAGCGCTCGAAACGTCAGCTTTCTCGAATCTTTTTACGGTGGCTAATTTACCTTATCGACTCAGTCGATAAAACCAAATGATTGGGCAGACAGCCACGCCCCGCGGCTAAGTGCGCGCGACATTACGCAATCTTGAGAACTGTAGTTGTTAAGTTTCTTACCGTTCGCAAACGTTTTCCTGCTGGCACTATCGCGAGCGCTTCGCGTTAGTACTTGTTCCACTCTTTGTAAAAACAAACAAATATATGCGAACAGACTATTTTTTTTGTTTAATGTTAGGGCTGAAAACACTGTTGCAGAATCTTGCGATTTCTTACGACGGTTTTAAGCTGACCACGAAATAGTCAGAGCTGTTTGCACAATTTAATTTTGGCTGATCCGATTTTAACGAAATAGAAACCAATCAAGTATCGTCTCTTATCGTCTCTTATCGTCTCTTCGTGTGAAGACGCTGGTAACTAAATGTTAAGTATTAAACAATCAAGTTGTCGTTAATCCGAAGAGTGCGATTGTCCTTAAATTTACAAGACGAGAAGTAATTCCGGAAATAAACCGCATTTAACAAGGCTGTGTGACATTCGGATAACTGAAAAAAGCTTTCCGTTATATATAATTTATTACTGGATGTGAATATATAAAATAATCACATCTGTTAACTGCGGAAAAAAATTCAAGAATTAAATTTGTGATCCCAGCAGGATGCATGCTATCAACTTTATTTAATAAGCATTGACAAAGAAATTTGAATAAAAAACTTTGACCGAGCGAGCGATGCGATATTTTATCCATTGAGCTATGAAGCCACCTGGAAAGCTGGTCACAATAATGCTGTGAAACCTCTACTGTGGTTCACCTCTATTAAGATGACATTTCTCCTTGTCTCGGCCGCCAAAACATTTTCATCCAAGATTCTTCCACTATAAATTATATACAAACAAACTTTAATTAAAGTTGGATATTTCTTAAGATTCTTAAAATTTCAGCGTAAGCGCTGTCGCCTTTATCAATCATTGAATGCAGGAAAAAAAAATTATCAATGTGCGCTAATACCAAGTCACTCCTGCCGATTTAAGTTTCCATGGCTTCCTCGACATTGTGAAATAGAATTAAGAAGTGTCCGCTCGATGTGATTGTTGTGTTCGGTTAGAGGAAGTGTAACCATACTTGACTTATTGAATTGTTTTATTAACAAGCACGATTATGGAGTTGTATACAAATGAACACAAATGTAAAGATTTCATTGTATATTCTTATTGCATTTCACACTGCGGTTAAGTTTGTTGAAGGCCTATTGTTTATTCAAAACATATTTATTCTAGAAATGTCATTATTGCTATGAGGACGAAAGGAGAAATGGTTCGAAGAGGAAAAGTTTATTTCATATTTTGCCTTTTATGTCTTATACCGTTCTCACACGAAAACTGCTTTCCATACTCATTGTATGGAGAGCAAACCAATGATTACAAGCTAGATGGCTTTCAACTCCAAACAGTTTTTACAAAAGGGCTTGTCGCTTGTTATCAAAGTTGTCTAAGGCATGGGAAATGTGTATCAATCAACTTTGATAACTCTCAGAAACCTGTTGGTGCGTGTGATCTAAATAGTGAGAGGCCCAGTGAATATCATCAACTTATTTACCGGCCAGGATATATCTTCGTGCAAGCAGTGATTGAAAATCCGGTATGTGATAAGCCTGCTATATATTAATGTCATTTTTAGTAGGCAATAATTTTAAGTTCCTTTTCAGTCTCATTATTTTATGTGTCAAGTGTTACAGTGATGCGTATGTTCTGTGTTCAGGTTTTCATAAATTTTAGAAAAATTTTAGAAAGCTCACGCATATCTACCAATAACATTTCAAGATATATTCAAATATATAAGAAAGAAAGAAAGAAAGAAAGAAAGAAAGAAAGAAAGAAAGAAAGAAAGAAAGAAAGAAGGAAAGAAAGAAAGAAAGAAAGAAAGAAAGAAAGAAAGAAAGAAAGAAAGAAAGAAAGAAAGAAAGAAAGAAGAAATATTTGTTTCTATTTTAAGCTTCCAAATAAGGAAAAGGTGTCACAAAATTGTGTTTCGAGTGAAAATCTGTTCCAATTTTAAATTACAAGAAAATGGTTTCAAAGAATGCCTATAAATAATACATAAACTCTTGAAACACGTTGCCTTTAGCATTGTTATCTTAATTGATTTTACATCGAAAACCATCTCAGGCGCCCAGTTGATTTCAATTGATACTTCTACTGTGTTGTGGTTTCCATGAAGTATTAATTACCCTTTTTTTAAAGTTGGTATACAAGATCAATGTATGGTTAAAAAGAGTGGGGGAAGGGGCAGGGGTTTGGGCGTGTAAAAATATTTTACTAACATTGTTTAATCGCTTATCATCAACAGCAATCATCATGCGCTGAGATTCTCCAGAAGCTTCCTTCTTCACAAAGCGGTTATTACTGGATCCAAATTGGACAAGTGAAAGTTAAAGTGTACTGTGACATGAAAAGTTATGGTTTGTTCAGATATACTCTTATTAACCAAATATTCATATTTCTAACTATGAATCGATATAGTGCACTGTTTACACATGACATCTTGAAACATCTGTGATGTAACCGTGCTTGTTGCGGGTCTTTTACTTCATTTTCCTCGCTAGGATAATTATGGAAGTTTTAAGGAACGATTTAGTTCTCGATGATCGAAATTGTAAGGAACCATTCCAAAAGAAATACGTAAATGTATGGTTGGGTTTAATCCTTCTAGTCTACAACATGAATTTAACTGCTATTGTCTTATGAAGAATTACATTTAACGCCGCTTTTAAGTATTAGCAACAAAGAATTAAGTTTTCTTAGTCTACAATTCAATAAAATTGTCTAGGTGAACGTTGATTCAGTAAGGGTGAACTTCGCACAATAAATGTCATTTAATGACAAGAAAGTTAATATGTAATAAGTTTCTCTGACACATGTAAACTGAGTTGTTTAGAGAATGTGAACCGGTCGTATCTCATTATATGACATTGTTTTCCATATCGGATATTCTGCAGGTGGTGGATGGACATTGGTGGTGAGCATCAGCTCTAAAAGCAATGAGCATCTTCAAAGAGCTGCCAAAAACTGCTGGGATTCAGATCTGTGCGTTCCTTTCAAGGAACCTAGTAACCCGACTCGAAAACTTAGCGACGAGTACATTCACCATTTGGCAAACTGCGAAGGTAATTACATAATTTGTCGACCTCGAACTGGGCCTCTCAATGCTCTTATCATATAAAATGTAAATGTGATAGTATGGAATTACGCAGATCTATAACACTTTTCTGCATTATTGTCTTTTTGTGTCTTAACATGCAGGGTCATTTAGAGTGGACGTGTACCAAGGGAACTATACCGTGTTCTACAAGGTTAATAATAAACACAATTATTACAGCTAAAATATATGCCGTCATTTGCCTTTTGTCCTTATCTGGCCAATTTTGAAAAAAAAGAAACACCTTTAGAAAAGAAAAGTTCTCGAGCAAAACTGGATAAACGGATTATTTAAATTTCTTTTTGACGGATGAATATGATTAAAGATTTCCGTTAATTTTTTTCTAATTCTCTTTCTGCTTACTTCTGTATTTAAACAGCCTATCATGTAAACAGTTATTCCCGAAAAATGGTCGTGTCAGTTGGAAACTACAATGGAGCCACGCGATACACTTCGACCAGTTTGTGCAAGTAAAATTAATTAACTCTTTGACATCAGTCCCGGCCAAAATTGGTCTTAGAAGACCAATAAAACTCCACTGCTTTAAAAAATTGCAACTTTCTCAATCGCGCGAACATTGCAGTTGTGAGCATTGACTAGAAAGTCCTTCAAATTGAGACACTCAATCAACGCAAAAAAGTCAGCGATTTTCGCAGAATATCAGCGTTTGAATTTGGAGAAGAACAAAAATGACATTTTTTTTTCTAGTGCATCCTGGCCTTGCCTCGATTATCAACATCACGACTGCACTGCATGCCGGGAAATAGCGATAATTTTTGACAGGGTTCGTTCCTTCCCCCATTTATATTTCGCGCTTGGTGTGTTCTTCAGTGGTCGCAAATTCCAAAATATGCCGTTTCGGAGCGGCCATTTTTCCAGTTCTACGAACAACAAGCCAAATTCGCAAACGAAGAACATCACCTTACTCGCTTCTTTGAGAAAGTGGACTCTTAGCTACCTTCACGCTTAATGATGCTCATCAGGCAGCTACTAAAGATAAAAAAGGCTGTAAACGTACCAAAAATCGCATACAAACCATATTTGAGTCGTTATTATAGCTCAACGAAGCAAAAACACTACGTCAGAATGACGTTTCTAGAAAACTCGAGCCTTCAGTGTTTTAGAACAGCAACAGTTTCCATGGTAACCCCAAATATGGAGTCACGAAATCCTATGGATCGTTTATATGCAGAAAATCACTCAAAAACGTACAACGTCACTGACGACAATGAGTTAAGCTCTGATTAAATACAATAGCAATGGCAATGATTTAACAGAATGTAAACCAGAGCGAGATTATAACTATAATTTAAATAAAAAAAGGTTTAAATGCAGAGGACCACTCAACACTACGATACTAGTGGCAACTTACTTTCCGGATCTCCTTTATAAAGGGATGCGAGTACCACAGACGTCACCCAAAGTGTAGATAAACGTTAGAAATGCAAGGCTAGTACAACGGAAATTAATGGCAGGTTATAATGGCAGGTTTAATGGCCAATATTTCGACTAGTAGAACTGATCTTCTACAGGGCCTGCTAGCCATTTTTTGTGCCTACATTATATACGTCATTATATCTTGTTACAACTTAGTTAGATATTTTTCATGTAATCTTATATTAGCCAATCATGTACTTGTTATCTAAATTCAAATTTAAGAGCCGTTGTATATTATTTTCACTCCTACGCTGGCCCTGTAAAAGACTAGTTCTACTAGTCGAAATATTGGCCATTAAACCTGCCATTAATTTCTGTTGTACTAGCCTTACATTTCTAACGTTTATAATTTAAATGGTACAACTAATTTGTCTAAGCAAAGCGGAAAAATATAATTTTCTTTCGTTGTAAGATGCATTCCGTTTATAATAACACTACATATGCCTCTTTCAATCTACTTAGATTCCTCAAGGATCCAAGAATTTTGATTCCGCTTGTCGTGGTGGCACTGAGTACGTTTTTTGCTGCACTTATTACAACCTTACTTAAATGATGATCGTAGAAATGTGTAAAACTTGTAGCGCAGTGTTATTCAACAAATTTTTGTTCTGATTAACTCTCAAAATTGATGATTTGTTTATTTTATTTTAGCTGGGAAGCGTTAGTGGTTAATAGTTGACGTTTAACGTAATCCTATCAATCACAGCATGGATGTTGTAAATGAGTAAAAACAGCATACCTGGGTAAAAACTGATCGTGAATTTTATATTGGTTTTCGCTTCTATATACGATGTAATGATCTGTCCACTTACAATGCTAATTTTAGTTAATACAAACCATGCACCTAAAATTTACTGAATGATTGTTTGACTGCTGATAATTTTATATTTATTTTATGTTAAACAAGCATAACCGTTTTTCTTTTCTAATAATCCTACTCTAGATGCCCCCGCATAATCGTCTCCCATCATTATCCATACAAGTGGGAGACAAATACTTGCACAAGTCTCGATCAGGGATATCAGAATTATCATAGAGGTAATATATAAATCTTATTTGATTGTTTTACCACAGGCGGCCCAGGCTCATGATTAGATTACTCTGAAACGTGACTCGCGCTTAGCGGCTTTATGGTGGTGTTGTGTTACAACAGTTTGAATTTACAAAGGTTTGTATGGGGAAAAAACGGTTTAGAAATTATTCTTGAATATATGTTAATTTTGACAATGAAATCGACTTACTTCAATGCCTTGTTGTTTTTTCTGTTGTCCTATGGCTTTTCAAGCCGATCCGAAGCCATTTGGGTGAGTTATGACTTTTTTGGTTTTCCACCGCTAAGAAGAAGGAAAGGCTGCACACTCCATTTCCGACTGCCCGCCGATCGAAGCGAATAAATCCTCTGAAAATAACCCTGTCGACTCAATTCCTCCGCAGAATCAAAGAAGAGGCTTAAGCGCTTTTTCTCAGCGAGATTCCAACTCAAATCCTTCCTCGCAACGCATGTTACGAAGCGCTGAATCCCACTCAACGAACCTTCTCCATCTTCGAATCATCCTGCCTGGAGCCGCCATGGACACATCGGAAGCCCGCATTGCATGCCAGGCCAATAAAATAACCCTAACTCTGGGAGGGGAGCGCACAATTATCAACACGAAATCTTCTTTGCTCCAGCGTCCCCTGGGGAGACTTTTGTCCAGCCCCCTGAAGGAAGCATTGTTTCGATAAACAAATCAAAACAACGAATTGACGTGTTTACAAATGTGAGATATTTTTATCGATCTCCGAGGAAAGCCCTTTTCGCCGTCTCGATTATTGTTTTAGAGCCTGCCGTATCTTGTAAAAGAAATTCTTAGTAGAATCCGCTAAACGTCAATGTGGAACTGTGGTTCAATGAAAGTGTGGACAAATGAAAGTGAAAGCGTGGAGCAATGAAGGTCATTAGCCAAGATGTAAGCACGCACTAAATTTTTACCCTACTTGACAAGTCAATTTTTCTCCCCTCTAGTTTTGCATTAGTTTTGCACCTTGAGAGCGTTTCTAGTGTCGATCTTTATAATGTTATTGTGGACGGTAGCTTAAAATTCAAAACGCAATCGAAAATATTTTTTAGAACGGCACACTCGGACAGCTTGCGGTAAATTTTCGCACTTTACTTCGCCAGACTTCACCGTAAAATCGCTTGCATCAGTAGTTGTTGTTTTTTAACTTTTCAGGATTAGGCTAAATTTTCAGGATTTGGCTAAATGACGATCAAGAAGAAATAGTTTCGTTTGCTGCCAGTGGGCACAATCTTTTGATCACCGGGCAAGCTGTGTACACTAGCGGCGATTTCAGTGCGATTTGGGCGCGATTTGTCGCGCGATGTCGCAGAGGTTTCGAAACCTTATGCAACTTGGCGGCGATTTTTGGGAAGTCACAGCTAAATCGCAGCAAATGTCGCACCCGAATCGCACAGAAATCGCCGCTAGTTTACACTTGCGAAAAAAAGTCTCCCCAGGGGACGCTGGAGCAAAGAAGATTTCGTGTTGATAATTGTGCGCTCCCCTCCCCCAGTTGGGGTTAATTTTATTGGCCTGGCATGCAATGCGGGCTTCCGATGTGTCCATGGCGGCTCCAGGCAGGATGATTCGAAGATGGAGAAGGTTCGTTGAGTGGGATTCAGCGCTTCGTAACGTGCGTTGCGAGGAAGGATTTGAGTTGGAATCTCGCTGAGAAAAAGCGCTTAAGCCTCTTCTTTGATTCTGCGGAGGAATTGAGTCGACAGGGTTATTTTCAGAGGATTTATTCGCTTCGATCGGCGGGCAGTCGGAAATGGAGTGTGCAGCCTTTCCTTCTTCTTAGCGGTGGAAAACCAAAAAAGTCATAACTCACCCAAATGGCTTCGGATCGGCTTGAAAAGCCATAGGACAACAGAAAAAACAACAAGGCATTGAAGTAAGTCGATTTCATTGTCAAAATTAACATATATTCAAGAATAATTTCTAAACCGTTTTTTCCCCATACAAACCTTTGTAAATTCAAACTGTTGTAACACAACACCACCATAAAGCCGCTAAGTGCGAGTCACGTTTCAGAGTAATCTAATCATGAGCCTGGGCCGCCTGTGGTTTTACTGACAATACTCGCGGATATTTTACGAGTTGCGTAGCAATGAGTAAAATGCCCGCATGTATTATCCGTTAAACCATGGAATAATGGATTTATTATTCGTCTGAAATACTTTTACTTATAACAGATTGAATGTCTCTAAACCGGCACACTGAGGTGTAATTGGCAAACTACTGTGTAATAAGCTCGTATATTTTGCTTGTTCTCTTAATTTCCCTTACAAGGTAAAAAGACGTCATAATCGAATAATAATACTTAATATTTGTTAGCATGTGGTTTGTAGAGTTTGATAAACTTCTGAAACTTTGCAGTGTTGACGTGTATTATGAATTTTTGTCGTTATGAATACCAATCTCATTCTGTTTCTCGCAGTTTTGACTAGATCACTATTTTCAAGCTTTTCGGTTTGGCTAATAGCTATTCAAAAGTGCCTTTCTTTGCCCCTTCAAGTCCACTTTTCTCGTTATCGAGTTCTTTTTATCATATCTCGATGCTATTTTTCTTTTTTCTATTAAATCGCGTGAAGTATATGAACCTTGTAAATGACCTATCTCGCCACAAACCTCCCAGTAGCTCAATGGTAGGTCGTGGGTTCGAGGACTCAGATGCTTGTGACCCAAGCTTGTGACATGCTGAACATTATATCTTTTTTAAGTTTCTTATTTTTTATCAAACGCTTATCGACCTGCGCCTCTGCACGTTCATCTAGGAATGATTCGAGCGCACGAGGTGGAGCTATGTTATTGTTATATACCAGAAAACCATAAGTGGGTTGAAACAGGTAACGCGCATTCACTGAGCTTCCGAATATTCATTTTTTGCTTAGTACCATGTTTGGAAACCCATCGGTCCCTCGAGATTGGAAGCAAGTTGTTCTAGCGAATTGATTGGTTAATATTTTTATCTTGATTTTTCAATATGGCTGTAACAACTTCTTAGCAAATTGAATAAGGGACCGTTCATAATTTATGGGTTGGGAGGCTATGAGGATCTCAATTTTTTTCCTTAAATATTTTTTTTCCAATTCACAAAACAATTGAGAAGCAAATCGACCAACAGCGAACGCAGGACGGCCAAAACGTTTGAGAACTACAACTGGGCGCAGCTTATTCTAGCATTTGGTTTGAATACATTAGATGTCTTCGAACTTAAAGTACACCTAAACCCCAATTTTTTTTTCTTTTAATCAACTCAATGTATGTTGAAAAGTCGAATAGTGAAATATTTCTTGTTTTTAACGTCGCGTTAGTGAGTTATAGAGATTTGAATTTACTAAATGCTAATTAGATGACGTCAAATACAGACTCGTTTATTATACAACTACTTGTTTCCACATCCAAGTAATATTTTTTTTACAAATCAATTGACTATAAACAGTTTTTATTAGTATTTCATAAATTGATTATCCTTAAGCTGCGAACTGCGTATTGGAAAATAACGTAGAAATAATGGTAAAGTCTGCATTTGACGTCACCTAATTAGCATTTTGTAAATTCAAATCTCTACAACTCACTAACGCGGCGTTAAAAACAAGAAATATTTCACTATTCGACTTTTCAACGTACATTGAGTTGATTAAAAGAAAAAAATTTGGGGTTTAGGAGCACTTTAACAAATACCTACAAAAATACAATCTTCCATGGAAAAAGAAGTTGAAGTCAGAGAAAATTGTCACGATCGCGACCCATGTAAGGGAAATAAAAGGAGACGCCCTTTGTGATATAGTAGTCACAGGGAAGAAACTTCTAAGTCAAGCAGACGAACCTCATGAGTTAGAAGAGTCCGATTAAAGTGAAGAAGAAATGTGCCAAGAAACGTTGAGTGATTCTGACTCATCAGGTTCTGAATCTGACTCGGAATCTGATGACAGTGGGTACAATTGGGTACAATTGGCCGCTCATTACAACAAATAATATATATAGATAGGCTTAGCCTAACAGCGGAGCTCTCTGAACAGAAACGATGATGATAAGCTTAACTTAGGTGAAAGGTCGGAAGCACAAGAAAAATTAGAATTAAGATTGATGAACAGGCTATTTTTCAATTTTAGCAATTCTCAAAAACAGTAAGCTTATTACGAGACCGTCTGCGCAGAACATTTAGACTGCACAAATTCCACAAGAGCTCACTGTTTGAGAAATGTGAAACCTCTCTCGAGTAGCAAACCGCGAAAAAAAGCAGGAAAAAAGATTTTGCAAACCGTTTTCTCCGCTAAACACAACAGTGTTTTTTCCTTTTAAAATGTTTTATTTATCAATAACAAATCCCTAAAGTTTACAATATTATCCTGAGAGGCTAGTCATTTCCGGTTACAAGGCATCCTGAGTTAAAGCTAGTCATTTCCGGTTACAATAATACAAGGTCAGTTCCGGTTTACAGTCACTTGAAAGTCTAGCCCATAAGGGATTATTTATAAAGTTCATTTCCGGTCGTTTGGACCACTTGAAAGTCCTTTCTGGTTTACACATGATTACTTTAGTCATTTCTGGTAATGAATGATGAGTTGCCAGTAGCTAAATTATTAGAGTCACAAGCTTTGACTGTTGTATTTCACAAATATTCGGATGACACCACAAAGCAGAAAATTTCTGTTTGCAGTGGGGTGGGGGGGGGGGGGTACTCCCATATATGAACTATATAGGTATGTGACGCTGCGAAGGGTATGGTTTTCAGGTAGTTTAGTCTGGGATAGGGTATAGTAATCAGAGATTTTTGGTCTAGAATAGGGTATCATTTTCTACGAAACTGATCAGTTGCATGAAGAATTTAGTCTAGACGAGGTTTACTGGCAAATGACATTTAATAATCGGTAAGGTGTGCTGTATGACATTTTTACTGACCCCTGGTATCTTGAGACTGTGATAGTGAATGAGTTTCTGCAAAATAGTGAGTCTAGAAAAGGTCTAGGATAGGGTAGGATATTTCGGTGTTTAGTCTAGAATATGGTTGCAAAATGCAGCGAAAATGGTCTAGTATAGGTTAAGGGTCTCAGAGTCCCAACAGCACACCCCCGCCCAAAAATTTGCAAAGTACCCCCCCCCCCCCCCCTCAGTCAATTTGCAACTGTGTTGTGATGTCATTCCTTATGTCCCTTACAGTGGCCCGAGAGTTCTCGGTGCTATTGTGAAAAGTTGCTTTATTTCAAAAAACCCATATGCCATAAAGTATGGTCTTAATGAAAAAGCGTGCTCGCATGTCATTCTCCTCGACAGCAGAAGTCCATTAGGTAAAAGAAAATAGTCTTAACATTAACTATAAACCTAGTATCGAGTAGTGCCGATAGGGTGGGAGTGAAAACACCCCACACCCTTCCACAGGTTCAAATTTTAATGTAGCTTGGAAAGGCGTGGTAAACAGTTATCTGGTTCCACATTTGCAGTACCATTGCTAAACCAGACACCCAAGATTTGCTTTCTTGACACCCACGTCAGGCCATAAGGAGTGTCCGGACGTGAGCACCAAGCTCCTAACTACATGGCTTAAGTACTCTTTGCCACATTTAATTTAGTCCTTGTACCTGTCTCGTATTTGTGAAGTAAGGTAAACAATTTGTCTAAAGAAAAAATGTCGTTTACAAAACATGTGGAGTTATCCGCATATTGGCGAATTTTAAAACGCTTTCCTCAGGCTTCTGGAAGGAGAAAACCTTCAATTATATCATCCTTTCTTATACTGGTAGCCAAAACGTCTGCGCATAAAATGTACAAAAGTGGAGACCGGGGATCTCCCTGCTTCACCCCCCACTCGAGTGGAATTTCTTTAGTCAAAAAACCATTAACTATAATTTTCATATTTGCTAGACAGTATAATGTAGATATTCAGCAAGATACCAGTTTCATTGGTGATATTTATATAATCTAGAGGGTCACGCAAGAGAATAAAATTCTCAAAAATCGTCCTACCTGGGAAGAAACAAGTTTGATCTTCTTGAAATAATCGAGGGTAACACTTTTGAAAGTTTGTTTGTAAGAGCTTTTGAACAAATTTTGTAATGAACCTTGAGTAGCGAAATGGCCGGGCCACCAATTTTTGAGGTTTTTCTTATCATATTCCTTGCATTGAATCACTGAGAGAATTATTTTCCAAACTAAATTTATAATTTCGAACAGAATAGGGGAATTTAGCGTAAAATTCTTGAGGTAATCCGTCTGAACCGGGGGTTTTCCCTGAAGAAAGTCCACGCATTGCGTGGGTAATTTCAGCCAAAGATAAAAATCCTTCGCAGGATAAAATTTCGCTCTCACTTAATCTGTTTTCAAGTTTGTTCAAAAATTCGGTTTGGACTGTTAAATTAACAGGTTCTTGCAAGTACAAATTACGGTAAAAATCGAAATGAGCCGAAGAAAAGGAACAACCTTAACCAAGGTGAAACTAAAGTAAGGTGAAAGGTCGGAAGCACAAGAATTAAGATTGACGGCCGGGCTATTTTCAATTTTAGCAATTCTCAAAAAAACAGTTTTACCCGACAGTCTACACAGTACATTTAGACCGTAGAAAAGTTCACAAAAACAACTTTTCTCTGTCTAGAATAACTAGAACGACTACTTTCCGAATAAAATACAGTTGTTGTTTGTCAAAAATTGCCCGAGAAACTGATTTGGAAATCAAAATTGCAAAAATACACAAATATATTTGCATAAGGCGACGCGAGTGAAGATAGAACTATTAAATCCAAGTCTTGTTTTGCTTACATAAAATCGCTTTTCAATCTATGTAATGAATGAACAAACACATAAAAATGGACAACACAATCTTCTTTCGAAAAATTTTATTCAAATCTCCATAAGTTTATGTTTAAAAGCAAAACGCGAACCATTAAGAGCTCATGCTTCGAGGCCGAGATGTCTCCGATGAAAGAAATCAAAACAACTGAATTTAATTGAGTGCGTTATAAAGAATTCTCCCGAAAACTAGCGAGAACACAAAAAAGTCAATCACAGATTGATATCAACATAAATTCCCATCGAAAAATGTATTTTGTTTTACCTTTAAGTCCCTCCACTGCTTGGAAATTGTTTAAATGTCCGCTTCTTCAGTTCTGAAACCCGAAGTGACAAACATCTTCCCGCATTGCTCCATCCTCGAAGCAAGATTTTATCTCTGAAAGCTCTTCTATTTCCACTATAGCGGCTTCTGAATATCCCTTAATTAGTATCCCTGTCTTGAGAAGCAAACCGCGAAAAAATTCAGGAGAATAACGACTTTAATTTAAACGGTTTTCTCCGCTAAACACATCAGTGTTTTCCCAGGTGACGTGAAATTGCAATGTTGTTGGGTGGCGTCATACGCGCATGTTTTGCGACGGTCTACACGCCTGCGAGTTATCCCTAAGCGACGGCGGCGGTCGGCGGCGGACACACAACGCGCCCGCGAAACATTCCGCTAGCCATAACCATGAAATGACGGCCATGGGTTCTATGGTTCTCTGGTTCTATGAGTATGGAGCTGCGCAGCCGGGCCTTCGGCCCGGCGAGAGCTCCGCTACTAGTAGTGGTCGAAGAGCCATGAGCTTCCTCCTATGACCACAGGTGCCAGAGTCTTCCGGGTTGAATAGAAGGTGTTTAACGTAAATGTATTTGCCAGACTTTGTGATGTTATGAAACAAATAAAATTCTTTATTCAAGATGTGAGCGTTATCACAAACAAATTCGGACCAAACACGGCACGCCTTTGCATGGGTATCCATGGTAACATGTCTTTTCACATGTGAAGATATCACTTTTTCGCGCGGGAGGTCACCTGATATTTCATTGGAGTTTATATAATGAACATCGATCTCCTATTTCAGTGTCGTAATTTTATTTTGTTAAATGTTGAAAAGTGTTCAGATTTCACTTGGAATTTATCAATATCTTCTTTAAGTGGACCTAAAGTTTATTCGTTAAAATACTTCTCTAAACCGGACCGATTATTAAAGTAAGTTTTAAGTGCCCCCGCCCCCAAACAGAGTACAAATTGAACTTCGATGCCCCCCTAAATGTTTTGAATGAAAATTAATAGCCTGCCTCCAAATCCCCATAGCCCCCCCCCCCCCCCCCCCAACCCATAAATTAGGATGGTCTCTAATCGGAAGCTTGTTTGGAAGCGTACAAGAGACAGTTGCACGTTTCAACCCACTTATGGGTTTCTGTATATACTGTTAAAGCCATTTTAACCTGAAAATTCTGGTTTTCGCAGGCAAAATATTGTCAAAATAATATTACACCGTACACGTTGTACCTTATTACATGAAATTTTGGCGACACATTAATTTAGCGATTTTGAAAAATCCATATTTAGCGGCACTTTAATTTAGCGATTTTTCGTAAATTTTGGAACATAAGTCACTTAATTTTCGCGATTTCACGAACTGAAACTTTGGCGAATTGTGAATTGTGTCAAGCTTTTCATTTAGTCTAGGATTCCACAGCTCTTTATAAACGTAGAATCCGCGGAGTCAATACGGGAATGCAAAATTTAATACTAGCGAAGAATCCATTTCAGTTGTCAAGCTGAGATGACTGATATGTGCACGAGACATCCGATACACGTCATAATCGACCGTAAAACAGCATGATTGTGCGAAACTGACCAGATGGCGGAATTTCATAATAGCCGTGGTTACACTAACCCTTTTACCCATGGGTAAATAGCATTTGCCCACGGGTAAGGACGTTTTTGTGTGTAACCGCTATTCCCAGACCGAAACTGCCTTAGGGTTATTTCCATGGATACATCAAAGAGAACAAAAGAACTTCCCATGACAGTTCCTGAACTGAAAATTACGGTTTATCTGTTCCCTGAGGTGGCTTGGCCAATCATAATGCAGAACGTAACTAATACAGGAAATCGCCTCCTGCGCTCTGAGTTTACCTCTGATACGCTTGGCTAATTGCACGCTTTCTTGTAACACAAGTTGACATGGCAGGGAAACTCTAAAGTTCTCTTTCCCTCAGTGATCGAGTGCAATGTTATTTAGAAGTTGAATTGCTGAAACCAATTCTGTGATCGTGGAAATACCCAAGCCCTTCTTGGTCGGCGAGCAAGTTCTTGACGAGCTCGTA
>JAJGOT010000567.1:0-182500 GCA_022457155.1 Cladopsammia gracilis | reverse complement strand
TTCCGCGGGTAACTCGGTTAGCCGGGTCACCTGCTTACAAAGGTAACCCTGCACTTCTTTTTCTTTTGCCGTTTGCTTAAGGACGTTCGCGCGAAAATCTTCTACAAGACAGATTTTTTTAAACTTATGCTACGGTCTGATAATGAGTTACTGATGTCAGAAATGCAAAAACAATTGGGGTTCACCGAATTGATTTAAGAGATATAGTGTGTAGAAATATACCCTGTTTTTGAAAAGTTAGTCCTCGTAACAGTACATGGTGTCCATGGCTTTTAGTTAAATAATATCAAAGATGACTCGCTGGGGAGAAACTATTATGTTAAATTGTTATCTAAGTGGGCCTGATTCGTAAATAATTCGAACTGTTTTCAACCTTTAAATGAGTTAACCCTTTAAAGAGGGCATTCGGAAACAACTTACAGCTGAGATATGAGTGCAATTCGACGTCGCGTGGATAAAAAAATGAAAAAAAATCAAACTTCTACAAGACATATTTTTTTTCTTTTTTTCACAAACTGTAGATAATCGGTAAAGAAAGTGATATATGAAGAAAAAAGTAGGGGTCACCGACGATCCAAGCGAGTTAAATCAAAGCAAAGTTAACGCAACGGCTACCATCCCTTCATGTGAATAGATTTCTTCCTTTGCACGCACGCTCGTGCATGACGTTGCATGGCGTTGCGATACAACAACAACAACAACAACAAACAACAAACAAAACTTTATTAGACATATAAACTTAAGTACAGTTCCCCTGCAAATTAGCAAAAACGCTATTCGAGGCACGGAAAAGTAATGTAATTGAAAATAATAAAGGTTAGACAATATAACAAAACAGAAGCTGATCTGTAGAGTTGCAGATTATTTTAAAGCTTTTGATAAAATCATGATATTGGTGGCAGACACGGGAAGTTAATGAAATATGCAAATTATAACAGTTTCATTTGTTTAATATCACAAAGTATTTGGGGAACATCAATATAGTCATCTGTTTTCTGAAGAATCTCCAGAAGAATTTGTTTGATTTTCGACTTGAATTGAGATTCCTCGACGATTTAAGAGATTTAGGTAGTCCGTTCCATATCATAGCGCCAGTTCTCGCAAATGATTTTTTCATTTTTTCCGTTCGGGAGTACTCAACATAATTATTTTGGTTTGATGCAGACCTGGTTCTATAGTTATGTACATCGGTCGTTAGTCTGAACAAACTTCTCAGATTACTTGGAACAGTTTGGTGATAAACGTCATGCATCAACAGCGAAAGACGTTCAAAATTTAAAAAAGTAAATGGTAGAGTCCTCGTTTGATGGAAGAAGGGAATGGCATGGTCCATAGGTTTAGCGAAAAATATCAATCGAAGACCTCTTTTCTGAAGAATCAATAATTTATTTGTATGAACTTTAGCACCATAGGTTAAATAGGGCGAAATTAGGGACTGAAAGATAGTCAAGAGCGTTTGACGAGGAACAAAATGCCTTAACTTTGCTATAACACCAACGCATTTACTGATTTTTCCAGATATGTGCTCAATATGGTGTTTCCAGGAGAGATCAGCATCAATATAAACTCCTAGGTATTTAACATATTCCTTCATCTCCAGAAGTTTGTGTGAATTTGTTTCATTATCAAGAACAGTAATGCGTGGAATAAATGGTAAGGATTTTTGACGCGGACGAAAAATTACAAAGTTAGGTTTCTTAATATTAAGTGATAGCTTATTGGCCTTCAGCCAATCACAAAGATTTCCAAGTTCTGTGTTAATTTTGATTTCAAGTTCGCGTAAGTTTTTATTAGCATACAACATGCTAGTGTCATCGGCAAACACAGGTGGAAATTATTTCCCAAATATACAACATTTACATGATGTAGCATTGTTTGTGAATTAACAGTGAGTGAAATGTGCTGTTTTTTAATAATACGGTATCTTGAGTTTACAGCAGTCTTCATAAAATAGTTCAATAAGAAATAACATTCGAATGGTTTAGTAAGGAGAATTTATGTTTACAATTTGGATAAAAACATTTTGTTAGGAAAACAAATTTCTGTTAGCAATCATGACCAGCTAATGTGTAGCAACTGTATACGTGTAGGTAAACACATGACACATCAACATTACTAATAATTAGTAGATGGACATTCAAATCGTTAACTATCAACCTGAGTTACCCTTGCGCGGGTGTCGAATGTTTGTTGGTTTTCACAAATAATTTTACGACTTCTATTCCTTTCTTTAAATATAAACGCTAGGCCAGCAGGCAGTAAAAAGTAGCAGACTAGGAACAACTTTTGAATGCCTTAAGTGAGGAAGCTTAAACTTTGCAAGACGACAGACATTTGAATTCCAAACAATCGTATGATTGTTGTTTTTTTTCAATTTTAACCGGTTTTTGGCGGGAAATGACGTCACAAGGGTTATACCAAACTGAATTATTTTTCTCGTTATGGCAAAATAAGTCAGTGATTTTGAAAGAACATGTTAAGACAAATTCAAGTGTGAAAAAATTATCGAAAAACCACAATTGGTTCAAAAGATACAAAGATCTCAATTTTGAATTTCGCGCCATTTTGTTACTATTTTTAGAAACAACAGGAACTTTTAAAATGCCATAACTTTTTAACCAATTGTGGTTTTTCGATAATTTTTTCACAAATAAAATGAAAGGTTGATCGTACAGTAAGGAATATATATTTTAACCAATTAATTCCGAACGGCACGGCCGTTCTTCTTCAGGGTATAACCGTACTAAAAGAAAAAACGTACCGTATCTATCCATATCGCTTGGTAGCTCAGTGGATAGAGCATTGCACCGGTATCGCAAGGTCATGGGTTCGAATCCCGTTCAAGCCTGATTGTTTTCAGGTTGCTTTTCAACTGCTTAAGTTGATAGGGCACTGCGAGGATCAAATTTCACTCATGTTACCATTTTGTTAAAATGCAGTCACAATCCCCCCCTCCCCCTCCCCCCCCCCCCCCACCCCTCCCCTCCGACCTTTAAAAACAAGTTCATTCAGGTTTATTCTTTTATCTATATAATATCGCCTCCGTATGTTCGTTTTGTACGGGCACACTTCTTATAATTTATTTACCTTTAATAGGCTCTATAATAGATTCACCTTGCCTTTTAAATACGACTCTATGTAACTTTCAATTTCCACTAGGACACCCAGACGTGAGCTAGCAAAGCAAATAACACCCTCCAAACCCGGAAACTTTCTGAGTTAATGCATGCACAATGAAGACAACAAATATGGTCTCCACGTTACAAACAACAGCTGCAACAAGTGGATTACATATGTTGACAGTATCTTACTCAATGAAAAAAGTGATTTAAAAAAAAGTAATGAAAAAAGTAATTTCAGAACCGCAGTACAGACGGTCCAGGAGTCGGTTAATCAGGTTCACAAAGCGTCTTCTGGCAAAGCTACAATTTCAAGTAGCGTGACCGACTTCATTCCTTTTGTCGACGTCAAAGAGAAAATAGCTATTCCATGTTTCAAGTGAAAGACGGCAAACTTCTACGCCAAGCCGATCTGGAAAATCTCAGCGACCATAAAACAATAACTGGACTGGTGTGGGTACAGTGATGGTGGTGGTAACACGACTGGAAAACTCTAAGGAGTATCTGATGCTACATGTAGTTTCGGTTTAACATAGCTTGAGTAACTTGTTGCTATAACAGCATGTGTAAATCAGTATAACATTTGGATAGTGTGTTTGACGTTCGGTGAAAGCTGTACTTTTTTCCCAGTAACCGAAACTTACTTTTAATTAATAAATACTTTGACTGCACGGTTTTTTTTAAATTTCAATTTATTTTTTATATTAAAGGCGTTTAAAGTTGAGCGTCACTTTGTTTGATAACTCGATAGATAAACAGCTCGGAATTGCTACATATATAAATATAGAGCGTATGCACATGACGTCACGGCGGCCATATTGGTGTACCAAAACAATAGAACGGCGGCCATGTTGGTGTACCAAAACAATCCTGTGGGATTTGAACGCTTTTCTTATGTTAACACTTTCTTTTGTTCCAATAAATTTGCATAGCTGCTTGCCACGTGAGTGCATACGCTCTATATTGTTCAATAAACATTTTTTAACAGTTTCTTTGAGGCGTTTTGGTTTTGTTATAAAACAATAGATAAATCCAAACTGTTTTTACACGATAGAGGGTTTAATAAAATACGCCGTATTCCGTCAAGTATATTTTTCCAATAAAAATACATTTTAGTAAACAATGTATTCACGAGTTTTCTCACGGCAAAATTGGTCAATAATCTCCTGCTTACATAAATTTAACGTTTAACTAGTTCTTCCATCATTTTATTTTAAGGTTTTAGAAGTTCGCCTGCCAATATCCGTTTATACAATGATCAGTACGGATTATCCCAATCTTTTAGGACAGCCGTGACTCGCGTTTCAACCAATCAGAATCCATGTTGCTATCCAGGTAAACAAAGCAAAAATTTAAAGATGGCGGACGAAGACTCGAAGAGAGAGAAAGAGTCGTGAGAGCTTTCTAATCTTTTTTCGGGAGGTATATAAATCACGAGAGTGCTCGAATTGAATTAAAGTTATGAACAGAGAGGACACCGTTTTCGCTTCAATATTACAGACAAAACTCCTTGGATAGCGATTGTCCTCGGACAGAAGAAAGTGGAAAATCGGCTTTGGAACTGTGGGCAATGATCGAACTGCACGGGTCGGCAATGTGGTTAATCGATCTAAGTCTTTCTATGAAAACAGACCATAGAATTGGTAAGCATCTCTTCTCTGTATTGTCACCATTCTCTATTGGATTGTTTATTTTCTTAAGCACTGAATGGATTTAGAAGTTGAAATAAAATTTCTTCTCTCGAGCGATTTGTGGGCTAATTTGTGGATTTGTCCATTTGCAGTTCCTTTAGTCATTTTTAATAATTTTTAAGTTTACTTCAACAAAATTACACTCTTTCTTGTCCAAGAATTTATGGAGATTTGATATACATTATTACTATCTACAGAAAGCCTTGTATTTTAAAGCTTGATAAGCTTATTGACAGATCTTTTGGTGGGCATGTAGTTATTATTTTCATTGCCCCTTGGCTGGATATGCATGACCCAAAACAAACAACAGTTTCAATTAGTGTTGACTACAACTTCTTTTAGGTTTATTGCATTGCTAACAAAATAATGTCAATTGTTGGAGATGTGGTGGCCAAATCAAAATGGTTAAGCTGCATGCTGAACTCTGGTCTGAGCGGTCCGGATTTGAGCCCTGGCTGGGATGACTTGTTGTGTTGTTGGGCAAGATATTTTTACTTTCACAGTGCCTCTCTCCACCCTGGAGTATTAATGGTACCAGTAACTAAATTCTGGGAGGGTAACCTGCAATGGACTAGCATCCGACACAGGGGATACACTGAGAAACCGGGTTAAGCTTGGGCAGTTGTGGGCCACTAGGCTCAAGAAAACTTTCATAAACTCAACTGACTTAAGGCTTGGATTTTTTATCCTTAAAGGACCCCCTGCAGAGATGTTAAAGAACCCCATTCTTTCTTGATAAAATAACATTCCTCGCTCATGGAATTTAAGGAAATAAAAATTTGTCTTGTTTGATCTAACGAGTCTTATCAACAATCACCTGATATTTCCTTATTGAAGACGTCAAAAAACATGTTTTTTGAAATGGGATACGTTTGCAATTGAAATGTTTGAAAACAGGTCCTTGCCAATGTAACTCCGTCTTTTAAGGCAGTATCCATCATATGTCTTGTCATATATTTTGACATCTGTTATGTCATGTGACCTGTTTACCTTAATTGGCGGTTTCCGTTGACATATGGATATGATTAAAAGGCAGTATTGTTAAGCCCTTACTAGGAGTCATAGAAAAAGGAATAAAAAAGATGAACATAATGTGACTAGCTTTTCCCCATTTTAGTTGATATATTTTAACCATTATAAGGCAAATGCAAGTCATGTGACCCAAACTTGACAAGAAAAAGTTGATATATATAATAACGAGCACTGATCCAAAACCGTGAGTGATCCAAAACCGTGAGTGTATTGAAGATTTCAAAATAACATTGTGTAGTTCCAGAAAAAATCCATACCCACCCCATGGAAGGTCATTGGAAATTCCTAGGGGGAGGGGGGTCTTAAAAGCCAACATTTTTGAAGCAAAGTATGAAGCTAAACTGGAATTTCCTGGGGGGGCCGGGGGGTGCTAAACAAAAAACCTTCCGTGGGGGGAGTATGGATGTTTTCTGGAACTGCACATTAATTTCTCTGTTGCTAGGGTGACACAATATTTTACGTCATTGATAAACAGAAACAAAAACTATATTTTGATGAACACCTGGTTTTATTTTTTTTTTATACCGTTGATAAATCTCCATGTTTTTGGACCTTGAACTCCAGTTTTTTTGGTATTTTGGGGTTGAGAGGTCTGTGTTACCTTAATAATTATGCATGCTTAGAGTTTTGACAATCAACTTGTGTCTCTGTTTGCATAAATATTACTTTCTGGTGCAGTCAATTCTTATTGGGAGGTGGAAAGATTGTAATTTAATTAAGCTTAATTGGTTCATAAATAAAGCAGATCTGTTTTGTTACAAATTTATGCATGTACATCTTCTGGCATTTGACAAAGAGAGTCAGTAAAATCAGCTTCTCTGATCAGTATAAAGACCCTCTATGTGGTTTAGCAGGTCAACCAATTGTTTTCCAGGAAGGAACGAGCACAGTTTCACCAATATGGCATGCTGGTCTTGAGCTGGTATCCTTTCAATGCATTCACTTAAACAATCCATAGACAAACTGTTTTTGTTCACAAATTCTGCAACGAGCCTCACGTTTTTCGAGGTGAACTTCCTAGCCAAGATACAAACAACCTTCTGCAAAGAAAACAACAAATTAGAGCCTATTCTTCTCGGCGAGAAAGTGAAAACAGGTCAAAATCACGCAAGTCTACCTTGTTTAATACTCTAGTGAATGAAACAGCGGTTTGGATACAATTTCACTGCCTTGTCTTCAAAAAAAGTCTACCAGAAATCTAGCTTGTCTACCATGTTGGCACTTCACATAACGAAAGTTTATCAACATAAGAACCGGCAAAAAATACTGCGAGCTTCATGAAAAATACGTGAATACAAGAAAAAAACGAAAGTTGTTAACCAACCTTGAATCCAGGACACAAACTGGCCCTACATCGCTGCGTCTGTTCAACGAAAATTGACTTAAAACCTCCTTCAAATCTTCTCTGGTGGCATCCAAAATGGCCGCTGAATACTCCTCGCAATGTTTCGTTACAAGAAGTCCCAGATGACCGCTCATACGTAGCTACAGACAATGAATTTTAACATTGCCCGGGCTTTTTGAAAACCGGCCGCCATTTTCCTTCAGAACAATGGAATCGTGACGTCATGACTGTCCTGAAAGATTGGGATAATCCGGACTGATGATAGATGCGCGTGCGTGGGATTCCTAACGCAGTGTCTATTCATTGCTGCAACAAACAGTTTTCTTAGTAACGAAATAATTTTAAGAAAATAACAAATTTACCATTAATAGCTTACTTTTTATTTCCTTTTATTTTCTTGACAATTGAAGGCAGCTCTATGACAGCACCCACATTACAGCAAATAACTAAACAGCTTTTATTAGTTTTCCATTGTATTAATATTTCATTTTCTTTTAGTTTCTGTTAACTTTAAACATTTTTTCAATTGCAAGCTACAGGAATAAAAGTTAATGTGACTTCGACATGGTTCAAAAGATTTGCCTTTGAGGGAGGGCAAATATACTTGACGTGATACGTGTTTTATTGGTAACATTTGAAAATAAAAATGCAAAAATTCCATATTGCAATTAGTACGTGAGATAAAGAATCAAGAAAAAAAACTCTTTTGTGTCTTCTTTTGTCGTGGGTGCAGAAGTAACATCAGTTAGATAAAACTAACAATTTCGATTTATTGGTTTCATGATTTCGACATTTGAAAACAAGCGATATATATCTGGGAGCTTTTATTATGTCACTCAGTTTCATTTATTTGATAAGTTCATATATAAACAACTTGATATTCTTTGAAACATTGTTCAATTAACATTTTCAGCAGTTACTTTTTAAAGTTATAAATTATGTATCATTGAACAAACTTTAAATAATTATATATACATATTTCTTTTACTTTCATGAAAACAGTTCAGTTCAGAGTTCTATTCTCCACTGATATTTGTAAATAAATAAATGTTTGCCATTGAATGGAGGACACAAATGATTAATAACACTACAAATGCTCCGTTTCCTCTGCTTTAAGGCTTTGTGTACTTCCTCAAAAATGAGTTAGAGGCTTAAGATGCATTAACAGGCTTAAACTCACTTGACTTAATGAAACTTTTTGTTAACAAGCACAAAGAATGGAGCTGTATATAACATATATTATAATATGACCCGTACGGCCCTGCGAGCCTTTCCTTTGCAAAACCATTGATTTATGTCCCGTATGAGGGTCGTAGCCTTTGCGCGAGCAGGGCCGGAAAAAGCCGTACGGCCCTACTACAAAAGCGGACGAACTCGCGCGTTAAAATTTCAAGTAATTTTGTCTCCAAATTAGTCATGGCGCACGGACCTCGCTGCGCCCGGTCCGTACGCAATGACCTCGAGCCAAATATTTTCCCATCCGGCTCTCCCACTTAGTCAATAAGTACATAATATTAATATTTAAGAGCACATTGTTATTTGGATTTCACACTGACTTGAGTTTCTTGAAGGGATATTGTTTATTCGAAACATATTTCTTCTAGAAATGTCATTATTGCTGTGAGGACGTAAGGAAAAATGGTTCGTAGGGGAAAAGTATTTTTAATATTTTTCCTTCTATGTCTTCTACCGTTCACACACGAAAACTGCTTTCGAAACTCATTGTATGGAAAACAAACCAACGATTATAAGCTAGATGGCTTTCAACTCCAAACTGTTTTTACAAGAGGGCTTGTCGCTTGTTATCAAAGTTGTCTAAGGCATGGAAAATGTGTATCAATCAACTTTGATAACTCTCAGAAACCTGTTGGTGCGTGTGATCTAAATAGTGAGAGACCAAGTGAATATCATCAACTTATTCACCGGCCAGGATATATATTCGTGCAAGCAATGGTTGAAAAACCGGTATGTAATATGCCTACTATATGTTAATATCGTTTGGTCGTCATAATTTTAGAATATATGCGAATGTTCTCAATTAGGCCCGTCCCGATTGCGCTGGTAAATTCCTAAAAAAGTGCTGGCAAAAATGGCTAAAAAGAGCTCAAAAAGTGCTCAAAATCTCAAAATAGTGCTCAAAAATGCTAAAAATTGTGAACAGTTACCTCTAAGCTTTTCGTAAATATGTCAATTTTTACTGAAGTAATTAACCTTACAATCTGTTTTGCGTAGTGTTATTCGACAGGTTATTACGAAAGGTTGATAGAATATAGAACAATAATATTTTTCAAGTTACTTCACATGGAACGACGAACGTAACAATGCTTTATCACCTGCATAATAAAATTTGAAGACTCTTACTTCTTTTTTTTTTTTTTTTTTTTTTTTTTCGACTTTATTATTTTATTCTACTACCAATAGTAAATACAAAGTTTTACAATATATTGAAAAAAGAAAACAAAAAAGAAATAATAATACAATACATATACAAAAATACATTACAATACATATGCAAAAAAAGGTAAAAAAATAAATTAAAAAAGTACAATGTAGGTTAAAAGAATATATCTTAAGGGGGTTGCACTAACATTCACTTAGTTAAAGAAGTTTAGACCATGTTTTTTTGAAGTCCTTTAAGCGGTTAGATTTAAAAGCTATGGTGCGTAGAATATCAATTTTGTTATTAAGGCGCAAAAGAAAACTGTCGAAATCTAGGATGCCGCTGCGTACGCTTGTTGCAAAAACATGATATTTGGCGACAATCAAACAGTAGTTGAGAACTTTCCAATTGTTTGACTCTTTGTGCCAGCCGTATAAAATAGTTTGTTCAGGTAAGGTCAGTTTTTCATTAAATTTTTCTCGCCACCAGTTAGAAAAGCAAGTCCAAAACGACGAGGATACACTGCAAGTAATTAGCATGTGTCTTAGGGATTGATTCTCAAGGTTACACAAAGGACAGACTTCACTATCAGTTATGCATGCGCGAAAAAGGCTGGATTGAGTAGGTAAAATATTGTGAATAACTTTAACTTGGAACATAATCAATTTCGGTTCTTTCAAGATTTTGAACGGAAGCATGTAGATGTCGCGAATTGTGTCTTTGGTGAACCCATAACTTAAAATTCTGCTTTCAGCAGTGGGTGCTGAGAAGCTTTCTTCACGCATGGCAGAGTAGGCTTCTTTTGTGGAGAACAGCTTAAAACTTGTTTCGTTTTGAGATTCACCGAGTTCACTTATCGTAGCACGAAGAGCCTTTTTCCATTCAGTTGGTATGGCATTTAAGAGGCCGTAGTAAGTGGTGAAAGCAAATTCAAAACTATATTTTTCTTTCATTTCTGATAACGTAAGAAATTTAAGGTTGTCATCTAAAAGGTCATCAATGCAACAAATCCCATTTATGTGCCAGGAGTTAATAAAAACTGGTTTTCCGCCTATACGTATGTTACGATTGTTCCAGATTATTTGTTTTTTTATGGAAATTTGTTCGTCACAAGCCAGGCGCTTAAAATCATGCCAGTGATTTAAAACGGCATGGTAAAATTCTGGGAGGTTCTCTAAGCTGAGAAGTTTGGGATCGTAATCGCATTTAATGAGAAATTCAAGACCTCCGTGTTGGCAGACAGCTTGATTTGGGATTATTTTCCAGGATGCATTATTTGATTCAGCGATACGCTTTATCCAAGCAATCTTTAGCGACCGTTCCATAATTTCAAAGTCAATCATCTTTAACCCTCCGCAGTGTTTTTCACCAATAATAGTCTTTTTCTTAATTTTGGGTGGCTTGCCTTCCCAGATGAAACTGAAAATAATCTTATTAATTCTGTCTATGAGGGGTTTAGATACGGTCAGTAAGGAACTGCAGTATATGAGTTTAGACAAACCTAGTGTCTTGACAATATTTATTTTGCCAATTAAAGTTAACTTTCTTTTTTTCCAACTGTTCAGTGTTTTTTCTAAAGAACGTACTTTTTCTTCAAAGTTAAGGATATAAGCTTGGTTTGAGTCGTAGGAAAAATGTATACCAAGGGCGTGGACTGGTTCTTGGGGCCATTTGAAGCCAAACGGTTTGTCTTTGCGCAACCTCCAACATCCTAACCACAGCGCTTCGGTTTTGTTTGTGTTAATTTCAAGGCCGCTAATATGTTTGAATTTGTCTAAAAGTTTTAGTAATTGTGTGACTGAGTCAAGATCGCGCATCAAAACTGTGGTATCATCTGCGTATTGTGTTATTTTAATTTCTTTCTGACCGACTTTAATGCCTTTAATGTTGGGGTCTTTCTTAAGTGCTCTGGCTAAGAGTTCGATACCGACGACGAATAGGAGGCCAGACAGTGGGCAACCTTGACGGACACCTCGCTCGAGAGGGAAAAAATCTGAAGCATGACCATTGTGCAGGACACAGCTCGACACTTTATTGTAAATTACACGAAACCAGTTGAGTATGTCAGGTCCAAAATTAAACGTTTGTAAAGCGGTTTTTAGATAGTTCCATTCTATTGTATCAAAAGCTTTTCGGAAGTCAAGAAATAAGGCAATACCGGGTTTACCCTCTTGTTTAGTATGAAACATTACATCTTGAATTAGTCTAACGTTTTCACCGATAAAGCGTCCTTTAATGTAACCAGTTTGGTCAGAGTTTATGATTTTAGGAAGAACTTTTTCTAGTCTTTTTGCAATAGATTTTGTCAGAATTTTGTAATCAACGTTTAGCGGAGATATAGGTCGCAGGTTTTCAAGTAAAGTTTTGTCTTTGTTTTTTTTAGGGATTAGTGAAATAATTCCGCGTTTTTGGCTGATAGATAGTGAACCTGTTTGGAAAGCATAGTTGAAACTGGCAGTCATCGCAGTGCCAAGATCGTTCCAGAAAAACTTATAAAATTCTGCGGAAAAACCGTCAGTTCCTGGCGTTTTATTGTTTTTAAACTCTTTTAAAGCGGTTAAGCATTCTTCTTCTGAAATCATGCCTTCACATTGTATCTTTTCGTTTTCATCTAGCAGGTCGATGTTCTCTAAATTAAATAAATCAGATTCGGGCAAATTATCTTGTATGTTTTGCGACTTATAAAGACTTTCAAAAAATGTTTTTTGTTCTTGTAATATCTCGGACTGTTCGCATGTTAGCTTATTGTTACGAAGTTTGAGCTTTGTTACAGTTTTTTTGGAATAATTTCGTTTTTCCAAATTGAAGAAATATCTGGAGTTTCGCTCGCCAAACTCGTGCCACCGAGCTTTGCTCCTAAGGATAGCGCCTTTTGTTTGTTGTCGCATAATTGTTTGTAGACGTAATTTTGTCGCGTAAAGCTCGTTTAATATTTTTTTGTCGCTTGGGTTTTGTTCACATTTTTGCATCAGTTCATTAACTTTGTTTTGAAGAGCAACATAAATATTCACTAGAATTAGATGCAACTCATCAATTAATAGGTCAAGTATAAGAAATCTGCCGTTCGTGTCGTGGATGCACTTTTCGACCTTGAAATCTAAATTCGGATTAACAAGAGTCATGACACCTTTGCTATGTGAGCTGCCATGACTAAAAAAAACCTTCCCACCCCATTCAGATTCCCAAATTTGAACACATTCTTTAGAGCTGTAGGTTTCTTGTAAGAATGTAAAATGGCATTTTTGATTGTGTAACCAGCGAAAGATTGATCGACGTTTGATTGACTTATTCAATCCTCTTACGTTTAAAGACTGGAATTTGACATCAAAACTGGGTTTTAACGACATTGTAAGAGACAAAAGAAATTATCTGAAAAACTGCGTCGGCACCGAGTTTTGACAGTTGTCTTTTGGCTATTGAGTGTGAATGTGAAAGCATTGTATTAGTAATTAACGAAGTCGACCTACAAGTAGAAATAGAACAAATTACCAAAAAACTTAGACAAATGTTATTAAAGAAACATAAACAGAAAAATAAAAAAGGCGCTGAAAAAGGCCTTTGAACGCACCACATAGAAGTGGTTTGGCGTATTCGGTTGGGTGGCATCATGGGACGTAGAAAGCGTCCGCTATAACCTCGACTTTGACTCACAACGTGTAATAAACAAGAAGTAATAAAATAGAATGCTAAATACATTTAACTTCATAAGAAAGGGGAATTAGATTTGAACATGAAAGATGTAAATTTGATTACCCTTGAGGGAAGCATGAAAAAAAATAATAAAAACTCCATTGTTCAAGACGGAAGCCTTCATATGTGAAAATAGAGCTTGAGCTAAAAATAAAACTGTTTTTAACTAAGAGTTGATTTTAAAGTTGCAAGAATGGATTAGACTTATAGCAAGAAAAAAAAAACGTCACTTATTCGTTTGGACCATAACATCAGAAGACTCTTCTTGACTTGGCTCTGGTTGTTGGCGGGTTGCATCATTGCCGGAATTCACTTGAATGTATTCCGAGGATTTGACTGGCAACCATTTCTTTGGGACATCATAATGGAAATAAATCTTGCCATTGACAATCAATCTATCACCTGCGACGGATACTTTGGAGCTTGGTGTTTCTTGTTTTATTTTCTTCATCGCAGGGACAAGGACGTTTTTCCTGATTTCTTGTATGTGCTTCGGTAAGTCTTCACCCATTGAAACATGCGAGCCTTTCAGGTTATAGCGAGCTTTCCAAATGCGATCTCTGTCAGCACGACATGTAAAGCGAGCGATAAGAGGTCGGGGTCTACTTCTGTTTGGCTTACCGAGACGGTGTGCTCCGCAAAGCTTCATATTCGAGACCTCCTCCTCGGGCAGGTTTAAATTTCGGGTTAAGATGTCGCGTACCAAAGTGAAACAATCTTCGTCTTTCGACTCGTTGACTCTGTAGAAAATTAGATTCCATCGACGGCTATAGATGTTTAAATGAGTCAGTTCATTCCAACAAGTGGACTGCTCGTTTTCGCAGCTCGCGACGCGTTCTACAAGGTCCTCATGTTCACCTTGTGTGAATTCAAGGGAATCTTTGGTGTTGTTCACTGACTTATTTACTTCACAGAGTTTGTTTTTGAGGGCTTGTATTTCGACTTGAGCTTCGTCCAATCTAGCTTCCAAATTAAGAATTCGTTCTTCGCGGATTTTATGTTTATCTTCGATAGCTGTAAGCCTTTGTATGAGATCTTGGTATTCTTTTAACGTCATTTTAATGCAGGCGCCATCTTGGGCTGCTTCGATGGATTCAGGATCGGTGCTAGAGCTGCTGATCCTCTGCCGCTTCTTATCGAAATCTTTGTTCCCCATGCTCGTAACTGCTGTGGTGATGATTGCAAAGTGGAAGACGTAAAAAAAAGCAGTATTCGCTGTGTTGTGTTGATTTATCAAAGCCGGGTTTGCGGAGCTTAGAAATCTACGTCTAGCTTCGACGGCTCATACCCAGTTCCCCCAGACTTCTGGTCTCACGCTCAATAAGAATAAGTCCACGTGCCTTTCCATGACAACAGTCTTTTATTCTTGACAAAATTTTTAGTTATTCAAATTTATGACCTGGAGCACGATTCTCGTTGCGAGTGATACGCAGTTTTTGATTTAAAATGTTTTAGAAGACATATGTTGCTCGAAATTTGCTCCAGGTGTGAAATATTGCTCAAACGTTGCCCATAGTGCGAAAAAGCGCTCAAGGGTGCTCAAAATGGAAAATAGTGCTCCAAACTAAAAAAAAAAATTCTCAAACGGTGTTTAGCGCAATCCGGAAAGGCCTATTCTCAATGATACAAAAAAATAATAAATGAAAAATGAGTACTTGGCCTTTCAAGAAATTGATATCTTCACTTAAAAATGGGAATTACAACCTCGTTCCCAGGGTCTCTCTTCTTCTCGCCCCCTGGAGCGAGAGAGAGAGACCCTGGTTGGGTCTGGTCACGTGTCTCCCAGAATCTGGGAGATTCCAATTAAAGGACACGGGGGAGGGGCGGCAAAGTGTGAAATTTGTCTGCTCTAGCTGGGCATTGCGAAACAAATGCAAAAGCGTTCGGCGGCTCGCGACAAATGTGAAGCGGCGGTCATCCGCAGACTTCGAAAACATATCCACATGGTCTGGTTCTGAAAGTCTAAGTTGCTTTAGGATCAGAGGAATTGTCACGGCGCTTGAAGATTTACCGCAGTAAAGCTAATTTTGAACTTGCTGTGGAATGCAATCCAATTTTATTACTTGACGCCGCTAAGCTCGCGCTCTTGATTTATGGCATTGTTCCGGACTGGGATGAATTATCGCTACATACTGCTTAACAGGCGATCTTCAAGCTTCATTCGAAAGGGCCATTAAAGTGCTGCCGTCTGTTCTCGGGCGATGGCAAAGCAAGAACTGAGAAGCGGCCGCCACGGAACCAATGTTTACCACGCTGATCAACAGTCACTTTTATAACAGGAAACGATCGAGAGAAGACAATGATAGCTTTTATTATTCGTGTGTGAGGCGTGTTGTTTAGTTCAATGTTCACCAGTTCCAGTCGTTTGAATGTCTATACATTGTTCATTTATATACTTGTGAATTTTTGAGCAACAATTTTATCCTTGCGCGTTGTTTATTCGCTTTTGTTTGAATCGTTTGACTGAACCGTTTCGTTATTTCAATTTTAGGGCTTTGTTCATATTATGTTCAGTTCGAAAATTATAAGCTGTCAAGATCTTTTGTCCCTATTTATTCAGTTATAAACGGCAGGCATAACATAAACAGTAAAAATGAAGCACTTTTTACGACCAAAGAGATTTCATAACATCCCTATTTGGTTGACGATAAGCTTGGGATGTTTTATCTGTTTTATTCCGGGTCTTGCTATAATCACAGAGAATTGTTTACGTCTTTTATATATATCTTGCAATACAGATTCCTATTTTCAACAAGAGGTTATAGAACATGGAACATATTTATTTCACAGCCACAGCTGAAACGAAACAATAACAGTCGCGCACAGCACGAGCCTAGCCACTGTACAGAAAACAAGACAACGTTACAAATACTGTCTACCCCTCCTTAGGATTATAATTGTCCACCAGACACGTGACCAGACCCAACCAGGGTCTCTCTCTCTCTCTCGCTCCAGGGGGCGGGAAGAAGAGAGACCCTGGGAACGAGGTTGTGGGAATTAAAGCATAATAAAGAAAAAAAGAAGAAATAGTTGTTTCTATTTTTAGGTACCATTTAAGGAAGAGGTGTCACAAAATTGTGTTTCGAGTAAAAAGCTGTTCGAATTTTAAATTTAGAAAAAAAAATTGGTTTTAAAGAATGCCTATAAATAATCTATAAACTCTTGAAACGCTTTTCCATTAGCATTGTTATTTACATTATTACATTGAAAACCATCTTACGCCCAGTTGATTTCAATTGATACTTCTATTGTGTTGTGGTTGCCACGAAATAATAACTACATTTTTTAAGTTGGTATTCAAGGGCAAGATGTGGTTAAAAAAGAGTGGGGGAACAGGGGGGTGGGGGAGGGGGGGTTGTGCGTGGGACAGGTACGTAAGAATAATATCGACTGAAGGATGCGAATAAAGTGTTTCGGGTGGGGGTGGGTTTGAAGACTTTATCCTATAATTTTTTTTTAGTTCTTATCTGTCCTATTAAAATCGTGAATATTTTACTAACATTGTTAAATGCTTATTATCAACAGCAATCATCATGCGCTGAGATTCTCCAGAAGCTTCCTTCTTCAAAAAGCGGTTATTACTGGATCCAAATTGGACAAGTGAAAGTTAAGGTGTACTGTGACATGAAAAGTTATGGTACGTTGAGATATACTCTTAATAAACCAATATTGTCCACATTTATAACTATGATATATTGCACTATTTACACATGACATCTTTGAACATCTGTGACGCAACCATGCTAGTACCCCGGAGTACCTCACTAGACTCAAAGTACAATTATGGAGGTTTTAAGGAACGATTAAGTTCCCGATGATCGAAAATGTAAGGAGCCATTTCAAATAATCCATAAAATACGTAAATTAATGTACACTGTATGGTTGGGTTTAATCCCTCTAGTCTACATCATGAACTTAACTGCAGATTGTCTAGTGAAAAATTACATTTAAAGTAGTAATAAGAGGCACCATAGCTCACTTTACATCACCCATAAAAGTATCGAATTTTGCCCGTTACATTTCCTCGTTAAATTTTTCAAGATTTTTTCAAAAAATCCTCGTTAAATTTCCAAAATTGTCGTTAATTTAGTGTATTTTGGAAATTTTCCTCGGTAAAAACCCAGTGGGTAACCATCTTACCCGTAAATCAGCATTTTTGAGAAAATTCTGGCTCACTTTCCAAAAAAACACACATCCCTCATGAGCTCACTTTCCAAAAAAACATCCTCATGAGGCACTTTCCAGATCGATAAAACGCAATAATTTAGTATAACCATATGGAAGTGTATCTAATCCATAACTCGGGATCCCTTAACAAGACTTTATATTATGTTACCCCATTCCGTAACATAATATAACCAGACGTTTACAGTTAAAGAGGATGATGTTATTTCACATTTTTGAGGAAGTAAAGAGGCACACATACGAACGTGTGAACTGAGACTATCCCAAAGAGATACCACTCAAGCAACACTGACGAGTTCCATGGAAGAGAAAAATCGGCACTACCTAAAGAGACCACCACAATTCTAAGAGACTACCTCAAAGAGATACCACTCAAGCAATATTAGTGAGTTGACGTAAGGAATTTTATAAAAATGGAATTAAAGAAATAAAAATTATATAATAATAAAAGCAATGGGAAGAGGAAGGAAAGGAGTTTTTACTCAAAGCACTTCGAAGATTGATAATAGCATTCAATATATGTATAATTATGAGAAAAAGAATAATTTTGGAGTGATAGATATAGATATAGAACAGGTGAAACGTTTGAATCCAAAGGATTTGGTCAAGTTTCTTGTACCGAAAGATACTAATTGAACATACATATATAATTTCATCTCTAAAAACTAGAGATGAAATAAATAAAAAATGGAATTAAAGAAATAAAATATACTAAATAAAAGCAATGGAAAAGCATTCGAAAAGCACACTCAAAGAATTGCAATTTTTAGCAAAAGAGATGAAAATCAAGGGATATTATCTAATGCGGAAAGCAGAATTAATTGATGCGCTAGATGCTGTTGAAAGACAAGAGCCTGTGAAACCACCAAAGCGTAAAGTTTTACATTGTCTTCACGGAAGAAATAAATACAATTGTAAAGAGTGTTCAGGAGCAAGGATCTGTGAACATGGTAGACAAGAGTATTTTTGTAAAGAATGTGGTGGAAACGGAATTTGCGTACATCAAAACAACAAGTATTTTTGTAAAGAATGTGGCGGAAACGGAATTTGCGTACATCAAAACATCAAATATTATTGTAAAGAATGCAATGGAAACGGAATATGTATTCATGGAAAAGACAAACGCTGTTGTAAGGATTGTAAGGATGAGAAAAAATAAAAAATGGTCTTAAAGAAATAAAATGGTCTTAATAAAAAAGCAATGGAAAAGCAAGATTCGAAAAACAAGTTAACGGTTAAAGAATTGAAAACTAAGGCGAAAGAGTGGAGGATTGAGGGATGGTATCAGATGCGGAAAGCAGAATTAATTAAAGCTATAAAATATGCAGAATTTGCATTCGGTTTTTGTATTCATTGGAACGATAAGTTCAATTGTGAAGAATGTACAGAAATGGTATCAGTATTCAGAGGGACATATTATTGTAAAGAATGCGATGAAAAAGAAGGTATCTGTATACATGGACAAAACAAAAGGATTATTGTGATGAGATGAAAAACAATTGTCTTAAAGAAATAAATATACTATATAACAAACATGCAACTGACAAGTCTTTCAAATCTCTGCAAAGAAAATATTACTTTCCACGAAGCTGTAACATACACGGTGAAAAACACCGATTCAGAATATCAAAGGATTAAGATTGAAACCAATTATCCTAATAACAAGAAAGGACCGCTAGTGATCGAATCACCATTTCTCTTCAGTTTTGGAGTGAATGAAAGAAAGGATAAAGTAACTAACGAGGTAGTCGGTTACTCTATTCCGGTTTGTTTATGGAGTAAAGAGAAAGAACCGACAGCAGAAGAAAATGAGTTTTATAAGTGTTTAAGATTTCTCGAGGATATCTGTCTTGAACAATTAGAAGACACATATGGTCCGGAAATAGCGGATAAATTAAGTCCGTTATTATATTTCAAGAAAGGTAAGAAACATGCAGCAAGTGCACCGGTATTATATGCTAAACTGATATATTCGGAAAAGTCAGATAAGATTTTATCGCTATTCACAGCGAAAGGAAACGAGAAACCTGATCCGCTCGACTATCTTAACCAATATTGTAAAGTCAAATTAGCTTTGATAATCGAAAGCATTTACATCAGTGACAGCGTCGTTTCGATACAGATGAAAGTTCACGAAGCATATGTTAAACCGCTAAAACAGAGACAAGCGTTGTTAGCAATAGAAGAAAGTGAAAGCGAAGATGACGAAGATTAAACTTAAATAAATCAATTTCAAGTCGCGTTTCACGACTTGAAATACCACAGCATACGTGTTCATTGAGCTGAAACGCCGTCACGTTCAGTGAAAAAATATCCGGTGACGTCATCAAATAACTGGTTGAAAGCGGTTTTACACGTGAAACACTGCACGTTCACTGTACAGAAAGTCCGATTTTTTGATGTTATAACCTAATTAACATACATGCAAATTAGCTACATATTTCTTCGACATAGTTACCACCAACCGAAAAAGTAAATAAAAATTTTTTTGGTAACTACGTCGAAGAAATATGTAGCTAATTTACATACATGCAAATTTCACACAAAGATTTCAAGCTATCATGTTATGAAAATTCTCTCATATTTCTCTTCAATCCTATCATTAGAAAGCGTACAAAGATCGCTAATCATATCATCGATTAATCTCATCTCGTCCACAAACGAATCGTGATCGAAATGTTTTCCTCGCATACAAGAACGTAAGTCAATCAATACTTTCTGATACGTTGTATATGCGTGTTTACTCATTTCAATCCTTCGATTATAATTCTTGTAATCGGTGTATGTTTTCAATAACAATCCAGCACCGGCAATAACTCCTAGCGTAACCGGGTTCAGCGTAACTCCACCTGCTATTGTACCGCTCGCGATAAGAAATGAACTACTCAGTTTACAGAATAGATTCATCCGCTTGAACCGTCTATAAGTCTTTTTATAACACCACCACTTCTTATGGTAAAATCTGTAAAGAGCCTTAATCTCCAACAGTCTCTCCTCACCGATCGAAGTATCGATGTGATTGAACGTGAAAATATCTCGCTTATGTTTCATATTTTAAAACTTTATTTATTTTTTAAATATATAGTTTTAAAATATGAAGTTTATAAACTATGATGTGGGTGATGATATAGTTACAAATTACAAGCAATTACATTCTTTCATGCCAGATCAAAATTTTAGAATGTTGATTTGTGGACCTTCCGGTTCAGGAAAAACAAATCTTTTACTTGATATGATTTTTCGTTTATTGTATTATGACAAGGTATATCTGTATGCGAAAAATTTAGACCAATCAAAATATCAGTTCTTATTAAGAAAATTTGACCCGATCAATCAAGATGCTGGTTATGAAGTGATAGAAATATCTCCAGAAGATATTATACCGGTATCTTCATTATCGGATGAAAACCAAAAAATAATTATATTCGATGATTTTGTGTGTGAAAAGAATCAAAATCCGTTGATTGAATATTTTATCAACGGTAGACATAAAAATTGTAGCGTTATTTATCTTTCACAAAGTTATTATAAGACGCCAAAAGATATACGGTTAAATTGCTCACATTTCTGCGTTTTCGAATTTCCGAGTAATAACGAAATTTCTATGTTTTGTCGTGAAGTTAACGTTGACAAGAAACAATATGAGATGGCCACAAAAGATCCATACTCTTTTCTCTATATCGACAAACCAAAGAAAAGAGTATTAAAAAATTTTGATGAAAATATAATCTGAATATAAACAAAATGAGCTATTCAAATGGGGTATTACCAGATTCTTTCAGATACCATCCATCAGGTGGAGAACAAGGCCCACAAGGATTACCAGGCGTCGGTTTTAAATTAACGTCTTCAGGTGATTACGATATTCAAAACAAAAGATTGGTAAACATAGATAATCCGACCGACTTGAAGGATGCTATTAATTATGGTACTGCTAAAACACACTTTCTAAACTTGGATGGAAGTACACATATGACCGGTGATTTAGATCTCAGAGGAAATAGATTGATTCTTCCTGGAGAGATCGACATGAATAGAAAACTAATCACAAACATGGACACGGACGAAGATAACGATCTATGCGCTGTCAATATGGTGACTCTGAAAAAATTTCATCCTAACGCTCCTGAACCAACACATGAGGTTGTGAAAAATATCGATCTAAAACAACGTTTCAATGTTGTCCATTCGAAACAACAGACTTATCACGATTTAGGAGCAAATTATAACAATCTTGTCTCTTACAGCGATGTCAAAAATATTTTCTTATCTCGTAAAGAGACGTTTCCGATGGAGACTAGTTTGGATATGGGTAATAATACGGTTTACAATGTAAAGGACCCGACGATCGCTGACCAAGGAGCAAATAAAAGATACGTGGATCATATAATTTCCAGTAAATTGAGTAATCCGTCCAGTGAAGATTTAGATATGTCAAACCATAAGATTACCAATCTCGGTGATCCGCAAAACAGTTCCGACGCATGTAATAAATCTTATGTTGATGGTGCTGATAAAAATCTTGATCTCAAGATAGGGGATGTGGTAGTCCATACGATAGAAATAGAAGAGAAGCTTAAAAAATATGTTGACGAATCACATATCAGCAGCTCGTCAAATTTGAAAGATGATTTTAGATACATAATGGAAAATGTTGACGAAAGCTCATCCGAGCATGATATAACTGTCACCGGTATAGTCGATCTGGTGGAGTCGCCGCATACACTAAACAGAAAAGTTTACAGTCTTTTATTACACAAGCATCCACTAAATAGCTACGCATCAAGAATCGGATTTAATTTATATAAATTACCAATGGGAGAATATACCGTTTGTATCGAATTTATTCCACCTACGATGAGCGGCGTCAGCGTCGATGTTCAATCGGCTTCTATCAATATAATTAATCAACCGATGAAAAAATTTTCTAATTACAGTAGAAGCATTATCCATCTACATAAGTGGAAAATTTCACCACCGGAATATATTAGGGTCGATTTAAAATGTAGTGGCTCACCAACATCAGCTTCGCAAGCTCAAGCTTACCTAATAATTTACGGAATAAAAGGAAACCATTCAGATGTACCGGCCAGTGTTTATGATTCTTCTTATATTTTGGAGGGTGGGAAAATGCTAATGCAGACTACACTCGATATGAATAATCATGCAATTATCAATTCACCATCGCTTGCGATGAGCGGTGGCGTTTTTGTAATTAACGGTGTTTACAATAAAACTACGAATCAAACATTTGCTAAATTTTCAGGAGAAAAAGATGTTATAGTTCCTTATAATTGCCGTCTTGTAAAATGTTGTATTAACATCCTCGATACACTCCAAACATACCCACCTATTTTTGTGATGGTAAACAACGGATTAGGACGAGGAAAGGGTGGAAAGAAACAAGCCTATGACATGAATGTCGTTTTGATTGAGTGTGATACATTTCGGGTAAGAATACGAAGTGATCAGGATACTACTCCAACAATCAATAAATGTTCTGTAAGTCTAGCGTTTGAGCGGATGTAGTCGACTTTACGTGTAATTTAAATTTATTATACGAAGCGTATAATAAATTAGATGATCTTTCACACACTAGATCTAGTTAGATCTGTTCAAGCGCTTCTACAACCTCTCTTGCGATCTCTCGAGTTTCTCTTAACCATTGTGGAGATAAATCTTGAAAGATATGTTCATTTATAAAAGAAACAAGAAAGAAAATACTTGCGATCATTATTTTATATTAACATTTTAAAATTTAAAATCGATATATCTAATAAAATGAGTTTACTTAAGTGGAAAGAACTTGCAAAACGAAAAACCGAGTTGGGGAATAAGATTAACTTTGTTCACGAAACGTTGACAAAGAAAAAATTAGGTGAGGAGACAGATCAATTGGCTTATGAAAAAATTTTTAAACCGATAACATCAAAATTAGATGTACATGTGCAGCCGTCGATATCAACACAAAGGAAAAAACAAAGCGGTAAAGAATTATTAACGGGAATTGATTATTATCCTGATGTAGATCCGTATGAAGAGATGGATGTAGAAGGTTTAATCGATTTTGGTGAAGAAGTTTTACCGCAAGATGTGAAGCTAGATGCACAACCATCAACATCATCAGCAGATTCTCCACCGCCAGCATATTCACCGGGTGAATATATGCGTAGCCAACAACAAAGAGCTCTGGAAGAGAAAGAAATATTTGAAAAATACGGTTTACCTATTATCGAAACTACTGAAGAATCACCGGAAGAGATGCTTGAAGCGTACGATACTGCAGTAAAAGGTCTAGGAAAAGAAAAACGAAAATTAACCAATTTAATCAATAAATCGAGAGATCCTGAAGAAAAGGAAGCTCTCAAAGAATATAGAGAGCATTTGCAAAGAGAAAGTTCCGTAATTACAGTGAGAAGAGATAAATTAAAAAAGACAGGTAAAGGGGTTAGGAGAGGTGGAAACTTAACATTTTTCAGTAATCCTAAAGATCTTGTCAAAAAACTCGAAGTAATAGTAGGTGAAATTATAGCTGGTAATACGAATATTGAGATGCGTAATACCGGAGTTGCGATTTTAGACGAACTTTTGAAAAATAATATAATCGATAAAATGCAGGCTAAACAGATTTACAAGAGTTATTTTAAATATTAAAAAATATCATCAATATCTAATAAAATGGATAGAGAAATAGTGTTGTCATCATATTCAGTTAAATCAAAAGGTAACAACAGACCTGGAGATTTCACAACAAAATTTTATCAACCGATTGTTTTGGATCAAAATGCAGAATATGCTATCGGTCTTAACAGAATTATCAATATGAGTTTTACATGGTATAACATTAACGCTGAACGTAACAATCAGCTAATCAGATACAGCTCTGATGGTGGAAAAACGTTTCGCGACATTACTTTCCCAGGTGGTGTTTGGAATTATGAAGAGTTTGATAAACATATTCGAAAAGAAACTGTAATAAAACACCCTGAAAAAGAAAAAGATGAGTTTCCAATCAACCTGGTTTTTAATAATGCAACTTTTAGAGTGGAAATAACGTTGAAAGAAAATTATCAACTCGATCTAACACCGAGTAACTTTAACGAACTGATCGGTTTTGACAAAACAGTTCTGAAGGAAGAGATTAACATTGGTCCTAGAGTACCAAATTTAGCTCAAGATACTGAGATGTTGAACGTTCATTGTGATCTAACAAACGATTCACTCGTTGACGGTATTAAAACAGATATCATCTATTCCTTTTCAACATCTGTTCTGAGGGCCTCATATAGTTTTTCAATTGAACCGATGAGAGTAACATATAATCCGGTGAATACGAACACAATAAGCAATATTCGAATCTATATCACAGATGGAAAAAGAAATAAGGTCAACCTAAACGGAGCAGATACAGCTTTTTCTTTAATTTTAAAAAGATTATAATGTGAATGTAATAATAAAATGAAAAGTTACGAATTTACACGTTTTTATAACCCAAAGATGGGGAAATTTGTTTACAAACATAAAGGAACAGGTGTCATTGTCGATAATATTTTTAAACCGATGAAGGCTGTAGCAAAGGCAGTTTTCAATAAATTAGCGAAACCTATCGCGAAAAAAGCGTTGGAAGCAGGAATTTCTCATACAGGTGAAAAACTAGGCAAAAAAATCTCTGAAAAATCTGGTGATCTGATAATGAAAAAACTAGCTAGTATGAGAACGGCTACGCATAGAATATCTTCACCAAAACAACCCACAACTTCGTATAGTATGAGAACGGCTACGCATAGAAGGCCTCCATCAAAACAGCAAGAAGATACTGATACGATATTAAATAGATTAATATCAGGTAACGGTTTAAAAAAGAAAAAAAGATAAAAAATAATATAGCTCTATAATTAAAAAAGATGGCTTTTCGATCAAGTGATTATTTAGAAAGATATGAAAGGGTAAAATTTAAACCTGATGCTATAATCAGAACACCGGCTAATGGTCAACATCAGGTAAAAGGTGGTTATAAGTTTACAATCGATGATAGATCAACGTTTTTCGACTGGTATAACGCTCGTTTTGAAGTACGATATCAACTGCAGAAATTAGCAGACGGGGCCGGCTATGCAGCAGCTGATAGAATAACAGTTATTAACGGTTCTCATTCATTAATTAAACACCTAAAGATTAGATCTGGAGGTAAATTGATTTATGATTCAGATGATCTGCATAAAGTTACTTTTGTTAAAAATCTGTTAGAATACTCTGACGACTTTAGTAGATCGGTAGGAAAGAGAAGTTTCTGGTATCTGGATACTGATGCAACAACTGCCGACAGTAATACAGGATTTGAAGCTAGACGATTACAAACTCAAGCGGTTCAAAACAATGGTAATGGTGGCGCTAAAAAGATTAGTACGATTATTCCTCTGAATCGTTTTTCCTTTTTCGAAGAGTTGGAAGATAAGATGCTTGTACCCATGCAGCTACAGTTTGAGATAAGGTTGCAAGATGATGACGAGCTAATTCATATGGCTAACGGTGTAGATGCTGGAAGAGTTGTTGTGGATAGGTTTGAACTTTACGTTCCGAAATTAGAACCCAAACTCTCTCTTTACGATAAATTTGTCAGCTCTTTTTTGAAAGAAAAACAATGGAAATATTTAGTCGATATGTATAAAAAATCAGCTCCAACGAAAGTATCAGGATTTTTTCGAATAACACCTAATGCTACCGATGTTAAACATGTTTTTGTTTATCTGAAAAGAGCCAATCCGCCAAATGATGATAATGCAGAAGATAGTCCGTATCTTATGGACACTTTCAAATTAAATGAGGCAGATAACAACTCATCGCTAGCAACCTGTAAATTAGAGTATGGAAGTTCGGTTTTTTACCCAGAATTACAGTATGATGTTGAAGAAAAAGCGCTGATATTTGACGATGTAATGTCTTATGCGATGAGGTTGAATGATTACAACACAGGTACACAGTGGAACTTATCCAATTATAACTCTCTCTATCCGCTAATCTATTTCGATTTAACATGTCAATCTGAAAAGATAACAAGAGATCCCAAACCGCTAACATTCCATTATAAATTGAACGCAACTGCAACAGCAGACTTTAATGTACATGCGATAGTTTTGTATGAAAAATTAGCAAAAATAGATAAGGTTGGAAATGAGCTGGTCATCGCGTAAATTCATTTTAAAAAACAATTTTGTATTTTACAATACTAAATACAAAATGACAACATATCATCCTTACAAAGTAAGTTTATCAGAAGGTCAGAAAGAAAAACTTGCAAGAGCTTATAAAACAAGCAGTCCCATCACGATTAGGTTAACGAAGTCACAGACAAGTGGTAACGATGAGTTACTGCTAACAGCTACTCAGATCAATAGGATCACCAAAGCGAAATCGCTTGGAAACGGTGTCGAGATAAAAATATCAAAAACACAGATTAGAAAAGTAATGAGAGAAGGTGGAAGTCTGTGGAGCGCAATTATACCGCTAGCGAAATCGTTGGCACCGACTTTAGCTAAAACACTCGGTTTATCGGCGCTTGCCGGTTTAGCGAGTGAAGGAGCAAGTCAAATTGTTAAAAAGATAAGCGGTAGCGGTTGTAGTCAAACCGGCGGTTTCCTCATCCCGAATAGTAAGATTCAACATCTGCTTAATAATATTCATTTGCTAACAGATAAAGAGAAAGGAGTTCTTCAACGCGGTTTCCAAACAGGAAAAGGATTGGTGATAAAACCGACAAAAACACAATCTGGAGGGTTATTAGGAACGATATTAGCCAGTATCGGAATTCCGTTAGCTATCGAAGCGTTTAAAAAAATGACCGGATCTGGTGCACCTAGAATGGGAAGACCTAAAGATGGAAAAGGGGCACCGCGATTAGGAATGAGTAGAAATCCTTATGATCCACCGCCTCCGTTCTATGGACAATGGGGTAAAAATACTTTTGGTATGGGAACCAAAAAAAAGGGAAAAGGGTTACTTTTAGGACCGAACAGCCCGTTCAACAGCATACCTCTAGTAGGAGCTATCCTATAAGGAGTGTAAAACCTAAATTCGTAAACAAACCGTTGAGTAATGTTGAACTGATGAAGTGGATTTCATACCTTGGAATTCCTAATTTCAAAGGGATATATTCGAGGGATGAAGTTATGCCTAAAAATCATAGTCCATGCATTATTAATCTCGATTCGCTTGAAAATGCCGGAACTCATTGGGTTTGTTGCGCTCCATCTCACGATAGATCTGAAAGATCTGATAGATCTGTCATCTGGTATTTCGATAGTTTTGGTATGGGTTATCCTGAAGAATTTACAAGCGCAGGGAAACAGATAATCTATAATTCAAGTCAGTATCAAAACATAAAAAGCGTCCTTTGCGGTTATTATTGTCTTTATTTCCTTCATCAATGGTCACTCAAGAAAGATTTTTACGATATCTTACAACCGTTTAGCTTAACAGATACCCAACACAACGAAACGTTTATTAAAAAATATTTTATGTAATTAAAATTAAAAAAGTTTTATTATACAGATCGTATAATAAAATGGAACCACCAGCAAATATATATTGCGTCAAGGAACAAAAACATACAAACAACGCTGAACCATCCGGTTATGAGTTATCCAGCAACGGTAGACCGTATTATTGGTGTAAGTGCGCTAATTGTAATATCAAGAAAACCCGTTTCATCAAGAAATCCCATTTCGATATGATTTCGGGAAACTAGTTCAGCCCTCACAAGGTGGGGGCTTTTTTGATGTGGAAGGTAGTCATAGTCTTGGAGAGATTGCCATGAAAGCTGGTACGAAAGGTCTTTACAATTTAGCAAAAATAGGAGTGTCAAAAGCCATCAAATCAGACTTTGTAAAGAAAAAGATTAAATCAACCGCTAATAAGTATATAGATCAAGCTTTGGACAGTTTCACAGGAGACTTATCGAAAAGACTCGATCCGCTTCACCGCGGTAACGGTTTCGATATTCATAAAGCGATCGGTAAACTTCCGAAACCAGAAGGAGGTTACACCCTTCCAGGGCATAAATATACAGGACCGTATAACCCACTCCACAAACAATTAAAACATGATGAAACAGGTAAAATACTGGAGATCTACGAACAACCGACAGGTAAAACGGATGCTGTAGCGATGCAGCATGACGTTGATTATTCTGTATGTGCAAATAAACCGAATCCACGTAAATGTAAAAATGAAGCTGATAGGAAAATGGTGAAAGCCTTGGATAGTATACCCTATAGCGAAAGACAATGGGGTCATGCGCTAGCAAGAAATGTAATAGATACTAAACAAAAACTTGGACTGGGTGCTTCAAAAAACGGAAAAAGCCGCCGAGTAGTAACGTGGTGACGTGGCAAGAAAAGTTAGCTGACGAGTTGCATAAACCTATAAGACGGAAGTTTACTCGGCGGCGTGTTATTGTTAACGGTATCGATGATATATGGTGTTCCGACCTTGTTGAGATGCAGCAATATAGTAAGTGGAATAAGGGTTATCGGTATCTTCTTATGGTGTTAGATGTTTTCAGTAAATACGGTTGGATTGTACCACTGAAGAATAAAAAGGGAGAGACCGTTGCAGAAGCGTTCAAAACAATACTCAAGAAAGGAAGAAAACCGAAAATGCTTTGGACTGATAAGGGTAAAGAGTATTACAATAAGAATATGAAAGAACTGTTAGATAAAAATAAGATAACAATATATTCGACAGAGAATGAAGAAAAATCTACTGTTTGTGAAAGATGGAACCGTACGATAAAACAGAAAATGTTTAAGCAGTTCACCGTTCAAAACAATACCGTGTATTATGATGTGTTACCGAAGATATTGAAAGAATATAATAATACAAAACACCGAAGTATCGGAATGACGCCTGTGGAAGCGTCGAAGAAAAAGAATGAAAGTGTTGTTTATTTAAATCTTTATGGTAAGATGAAACGAACGAAAACTAAACCGAAATTTAAAGTTGGTGATAAAGTTCGAATATCGAAATATAAACGTCCTGTTTTTGATAAAGGTTACACACCGAATTGGACTGAAGAAACATTCGTTATCAATAAGATTCAATACACTAATCCGATAACTTATAAAATAAAGGATGAGATGGGTGAGGAGATAACGGGTACTTTTTATGAGCAAGAGTTACAGAAGGCTGTTCAAGACGTTTACCGTATTGAGAAAGTGATTCGACGAGATGCTCGAAAAGGTAAAGCGTTGGTAAAGTGGAGCGGTTATCCAGAAAAATTCAATCAATGGATAGATTTGAAAGAACTGAAAGACCTGTAATGATGTAAGCTTTTTTCATTTCATTCCGAAGGTCGTGAAATGAAAAATTAAAAAAATGGTAATAAAGAAATCTTGAGTATGAATCAAATAAGATGGATTCAAAAACTGTTCAACAGCTTAGGGCAATTGCACGTGAAAACGGTTTGAAAGGTTATTCACGTTTGAGAAAGGCGGAGCTGATTAAATTCATTGAAAGTAGTATAAATACTCCACCACCACGAGGTATCGTAAATTTTATAGATGAACCTTCACCTCCCCCATCAGCTACACATAGACCATCAAAAGCAGGACCAAAACCTTATCAGATGAGACCCAAACAGACCCGTAGACAGAAAAGAGAAGAGAAAAACTTTGAAGCGCCTTCGGGGGTTGTTCCGACGAATAATAAGACAAAAGAGAAACAGATCAAGCGGCTCAAGAAAAAACTCCAAAAGGTTAATAAAAAGTTGAAAAATAACAAAAAGCAGAGAAAACAGCTGTTTTCAAAAAGAGAGCTGCTCAACAACGAGCTTGGTATCTTGAGAGGAACAGCTTCGTATGAAGCAGCTTCGTATGAGATCGTTAAGATCTATTCAAAGGAAAATAGAAGGTTCCCATCGTTTTTCGATACATTCAAAGTAAAGATAATAAACCCACGTGCAATAATCGATATCGATATCGCAATATTATTGTTAGAGATCGGATCGAAAGTAATAAGAGAGAGAGGGTTACAAAACGGTGACAAGATCCGTTGGATACTTAGCCATCCGAGCTGGCAAAAACCGGTCAGTACAAAACTGATCACAATCACAGGCCAACTTGACACTGATCTCGTCGAAGAGATAGCAAAATTCATTGAATACAAGGATGTACCGCTCTCCGAGGTCAAGATAGAGATTCAGTCGGTAAAGGTTCCCCGGGGGATGGGTCGATTGCGTGTAACCAAAGACAATGTTTCAAGAAAAAGGTCAGTTATAACGATTAAAAACAGTGATTCCATCTGTCTTGCCAGAGCAATTGTAACAGCGGTGGCAAATATTAACAAAGATAGATGGACAAGTTCGCAATTGAAAAACGGGTTCAATGCTTCGAGAAAACTGCAGGAAGATGAAGCAAAGAAACTTCACAAAGAAGCTGAAGTTCCGATATCGCTATTCGGGTCTACTCTTGAAGATGTGAAAAGATTTTCATTTCATATGAAAGTAGAGATTAATATCGTTGATGCTGACCAGTTTAATGAGATTATTTTCACAGTCACTCCTTTTGAAAATGCGAGTAAGATCTACCTTTTGAAAAATCAAAATCATTACGATGTCATTACAAGTATGCCGGGGTTTCTTTGTAAAGATTATTATTGCCATACATGCAAGAAAACCTATGAACATAGAGATAAACATAAATGTCCAACAAAATGTATCGCTTGTTTCAAATCTTTTCCTGACGGAAAAAAGTGTTCTTTACCACCGATAACATGCGACAAATGTAATAGATCTTTTTTTGGATTAGATTGTTATGAAGAACATAAACGAGACAGATCAAAATGGGGAGAACCCGACATTGTGTGTGAAAATGTAGGAAAATGTTTGAAATGCGAGAGAATAATCGTAACTTCAGAAGATAGAGATGGAACGATTCATAACCTAAAGACCCACAAATGCGGATATTCAAAATGTTCCAACTGCAAAGCTTACTGCGATTTAACAAAACATGAATGTTTTATGAGAAAAACACAATGCAAAGGAGGAAAATGTACAGGCTGCACTGAAGATTACAAATGTTACTCTTGCCAAACATATACGGAAAACTATATGTTTTTCGACTTTGAATGCGTTCAAGAGACAGGTATTCACGAAGTAAATTTAGCTGTGGTACATGATTTTTATGGAAATGAGTGGGTCTTTCACACAATTGAAGAATTCTGCAAGTTTGTGTTTGAGGAGTATGAGGTGGAGGATGAGAAGGGAAAGAAGAAGATGGAGAAGAAGTATAAAGGATATACCTTCATTGCGCATAATTCAAAAGCTTATGATGCTCAGTTTATCTTGAAATGGTGCGTAGAAAATATCGTAAAACCCGATATTATATATTCAGGTACAAAAATAATGTCGATGGAGATCAAGTCATTCAAAATAAGATTCATAGATAGTTTGAATTTTGTTCAAACGAGATTAGCAGCGTTCCCAAAAACGTTTGGATTAAAAGAGCTGAAAAAAGGTTATTTCCCTCATTATTTCAACAAAAAGTGTCACCAAAACTATGTAGGTCCGATTCCAAGCAAGAAACACTATGGCTATGATCAGATGAAGAAAGATGAAAGAAAAGCTTTTCACGAATGGCACAATACACGTGTCAAAGAAAACTATGTTTTTGATTTCCAAAAAGAGCTTATTGAATATTGTAGGTCTGACGTTGATATTCTTCGAAGATCGATGATGATGTTACGTGAAGAGTATATCGATCTCGAAAATATCGATCCGCTTCAATATATCACAATCGCAAGTGTGTGCATGGCAATTTTCAGAGGTAATTATCTGGAACCAGAAACAATCGCTGTCGTAAAAGATACCACACGACAGGAAAATTATTCGAAACTAAGTATCGCATGGTTAGATTTTCTAGCTGAAAAACACGGAATTAAAATTCAACACGCTCTCAACGGTGGTGAGAAAAAACTTGAGTGCCTCAAAGGTGCACCATGTGTTGATGGATTTTGCGAAGCAACAAATACTGTCTATGAATTTCAGGGATGTTTTTGGCACGGTTGCAATAAATGCTTCGATTCAGATACGATAAATTCCAAAAATCAGTTGGATATGAAAACTCTTCATCGTCGTACGATGGAAAAAAATAATAAGATTATCAATAACGGTTATAATCTTGTTGAAATCTATGAGTGCGAACTCCTGCGAAATACCAAATTCAAATCTTTCATGAAAAACGATTGGAAACGTGATTTTGTGGAGCCGCTTAACCCCAGAGATGCCTTCTTTGGTGGTCGAACAAATATTACAAAGCTAACCTATGATTTCAAAGAGAATGAATCGGGTGCGTATGCTGATTTTGTCAGCCTGTATCCAACAGTTCAATTCTACGAGGAATACCCTATCGGTCATCCTGAAAAGATTTTCAATCCCAAAAGGTTTGATAAAAAATGGTTCGGGTTCATAAAATGTAAAGTGGTTCCACCTCGAGGGCTTTATCATCCTGTTTTACCGGTAAAAATAAAATGCGAAAAAAGTAAAAAGTTGCTGTTTCCTCTTTGTCGAACGTGTGCAGAAACAAAACAACAAGAATGTTATCATTCAAAGTCTGAAAGATCATTTATCGGAACATGGTGTACAAACGAGATGCAAAAAGCGCTTGAAAAGGGATATAAGATCGATAAGATTTATGAGGTTTGGCATTTCAAAGAGACATCTAGTGATCTTTTCAAAGATTATGTTAAAAAGTTCATGAAGATTAAATTGGAAAGCTCTGAACTCAAAACCGGTCCTGGATGTAAATATGAGTCAGAAGAGCATTTTAGACAGATTGTCAAAGAACGTTTGGGAATTGAGTTAGGAAAAATAGAATTTAATCCCGGAAGGCGGGCAATTGCGAAAATATGTCTGAATAGTCTTTGGGGAAAGTTCGGACAGCGTAACAACATGACACAACACAAATATGTAACTGAATCAAAAGAGTTTTACAAAATTTTGCTCGATGAAAAGATTGCAAATCTTTTCATTCAGTTCCTCACTGAAGACATGGTGCAGATGACGTATGATTTGAAAGATCAGTTTGTGGATAATGCAAACAACACAAATATTTTTATTGCCGCATTCACAACAAGTCATGCGCGACTAAAGTTGTACAGTGTTTTGGATACTCTCGGAGAACAGGTGCTCGGATTTGATACCGACAGTTGTTGGTATGTACAAAGGCTGGGAGGTAAAACAATTGAAACCGGTGATATGCTTGGTGAGCTAACGGATGAGCTTGGAGGTGATAAAATTGTTGAGTGGTGCGGTTCTGGCCCAAAATCTTATAGCTATGTGACGGGAAAAGGAAAAATTACTTGTAAAGTAAAAGGTTTCACACTAAATCACGAAAACAGTCAATATCTGAATATGAAAGGAATGAAGGAGATCATCAACCGGCAGAAAGAAAGAATCACTCTTGTCAACGAACAGAAAATCACAAGAGATCCAAAAACAAAAGAAGTTTTCAATCAATATCAAGAGAAAGATTTTAGGTTTGTTTATGATAAAAGATGTTTGAATAAGGTTGAAACCGGATTAGATACACTTCCATATGGTTATACTAAATTATTGCGTTTTATCGATCTGGAAAGTGCCTCATGAGGATCATGTTTTTTTGGAAAGTGAGCTCATGAGGGATGTGTGTTTTTTTGGAAAGTGAGCCAGAATTTTCTCAAAAATGCTGATGTACGGGAAAGATGGTTACCCACTGGGTTTTTACCGAGGAAAATTTCCAAAATACACTAAATTAACGACAATTTTGGAAATTTAACGAGGATTTTTTGAAAAAATCTTGAAAAATTTAACGAGGAAATGTAACGGGCAAAATTCGATACTTTTATGGGTGATGTAAAGTGAGCTATGGTGCCTCTTATTACTACTATTTAACACCGCTTTTAAAATATTAGCAAACAAAGAATTAAATTTATCCTGCTTCTCTCCAAATTATATACCACAAAAAGACACATTATTGTTTTGGGCTTCCTCTGTTTGCTGGAAATGGTGTTTGACAATGAATCAACAAACTCAAATTTCGTTTTGGATAAACGTTGGCTATTTGGCTGGCCACATAGCCGCTTTAATAATCGTTTTAGTTCATTATCAAGAGAAATTAAAAGAAGGAAGCCCTACCCAGCAAAAGTGAGGGCAAAAATCCGCATCGAATAGTCAAAGGTATATGTGGCTAGGACAAGGGTGGGGGAGTGGGTAAAGTAAAGAACGCGACGATTAACCGCTTCTGTTTTTGTCGAGTCCGTGTAAAACCTCGAGGGTTGGATACATCGCCTAGAGGGTTCCTAGAATGTTCAATATGCTGTACCCCCTATTACACACATACATACATACATACATACATACATACATACATACATACAAACAAACATACATAAGCTTTATTTTCACTCGAATTTTAGAGTAGCTTACAGAAGCTAATATTTTCGAGAACATAAAAGTTAAATTTATATCTTTAAGAAATTAAATAAAAAAATTCATATAGCTAAGCGAGACATGGACTACACAAAGTTACAACACTGAATTTTTCTTCTAAAGTCTTCAAACACGCTAGTGCGGTTAAAATCAGGCAGCGCATTCCATAGTTTAGCTGAAAAATAAGAAAACGAATTAAGGCCATAGCTAGTTGTTCCATAGACTGATCCATAGAGACTACTGCAACGAGCTCCCCCCTGTCGAGCATCATCCTCCAGTCGTCCGTCAACCTCAGCAAGGAGGTCTCACAACTATGAAACTTTCTATAAGCGCTAATGAAATCTGATAGGATTTCACGATAAAGTTCATACATCTGCCCTGCCAGAAGCCTTTCAAAAATATTGTTCAGAGCAGGGAGCACAGTTACGGGCCTGTAGTTTACCTTACAAAGTTCGTCGTCCTTTTTGAACAAGGGAGTCACAGTGCCCATCTTCCAATTTGCAGGATAACAGTAGTTTTCAATGGAATAATTAATAATGCTGGTAAGCGGCCTGGCAATAACAGCTGCCGATTCTTTAATCAGCCGTGGTGAGATCATATCGTGACCGCGCGACTTGCGTACATTGACCTCTTTCAGTAACGTTTCAACTTGAGATACACTTACACGATGAAAACTGAAGCAAGCTGGTGCGCCTGCGCCCCTGTGTTCATGGATTGCTTTGATGCTTGGATGATTAGCATGATTAGCATAATCCTCACCATAATCCTCTACTCCTATCAAGGGGTACACTATCAAACAATGAAATACCCTACCAGCATAAAAGTTCAGTTTAAATATTAACCGAGTGGCAGCATAAATTTTTTATTGTTTGGACAATGATTTCTTTCCTTAATCTACAATGTTTTAAATTTTTATACGTGAACGTTGATTCTGTAAGAATATATGCCATTTAATGACAAGCCAATTTATCTTTAATAAGTTTCCCTAACACATGTAAACTGAGTTGTTTATGTGAATCTGTCGAGTTTTAGTTCCCATATCTTATATTCTGCAGGTGGTGGATGGACATTGGTGGTGAGCATCAGCTCTAAAAGCAATGACCATCTTCAAATAGCTGCCAAAAACTGCTGGGATTCAGAACTGTGCGTTCCTTTCAAGGAACCTAGTGACACGACTCGAAAACTCAGCGACGAGTACATTCACCATTTGGCAAACTACGAAGGTAAATACATAATTTTTCGACCTCGAACTGGGCCTCTCAATACCCTTATCAAGGAAAATCTAAACGGTTTTTACGTTAAAAATGAACTTACTCAGATGTATAATATGTAACTTGTCAAACTGGGTCGCGCAATGCCCTCGTCATAGAAGATATAAATCTAAACGTTATGACACTTTCCTTTTTTGTGTGGAAGTGGGCCTCTTAGTAAGTAAGTAAGTAATTTATTTAAGGAGGAAACCACATCACCCATGGGTGGTTTTCATGAGGGACCTCCATATAAAAGTTAATTACAACAATAATTGACAAAAATATTCGAAATACAAGAACTAATTACATTTATAGAAATAGAATTAAGAAGAATTGAAATAAACTAATGAAAACTAAGTATAATAATAGACAAAAAAGAAAATTTATATTATTAAAATATTGTTTTTAAAAATCCTAAACTTTACCGATGTCTTCAGTGATCCATTCAAGGAGTTCCATTCATTAAAAAACATATAAGCTGACTTAGATTTCCCCCAATTAGTTTTTGCTGTAGGGAGAGAAAACATAGATTTATTTCTAGTATTATGGGCATGAATATCTTCAAGCTTAATATTATCATAAATAAAATCATTATTTTTTATAATATAATTAAAGATAAAAGATAACCTATGAAATTTTCTCCTATATTCTAAATCTTTCCAACCCAGTAACTTCAGTTAAGCCTCTTAATGCCCCCTATCATAGAAAATTTTAATGTTATTTATTAAATACGCAAGTATGGAATTACTTAGATGTATAACACTTTTCTGCATTATTGTGCCTTTTTGTGTCTTCACACGCAGGGTCATTTAGAGTGGACGTCTACCAAGGGAACTATACCGTTTTCTACAAGGTTAATGAAAGTTTTGAATAAACACAATTATTACAGCTTAAAGCCAAAATATGCCGTCATTGCCTTAAGTCATTATCTGGCCAATTTTAAAAAGGAAACACCTTTAGAAAAGAAAAATTCTCGAGCAAAACTGCATAAACGGATAATATAAATTTCTCTTCGAAGGATAAACACTGATAAAATATTTCCGTTAATTTTTCTTCTCTTTCTGTTTACTCCTGTATTTAATCAGCCATGTAAACAGTTATTCCCGAAAAATGGTCGTGTCCGTTAAAAACTATAACGGAGCCACGTGATACGCTTCGACCAGTTTGTGCAAGTAAATTAAATATATATAATGCATTAAGTTCTGATTAAATAGAAACAGCAATTATTTAACATAATCTGAACTAGAGCAACATTTTAACTATAATTTAAATGGTATAACTATAGTTTGTCTAAGCAGTTTGTCTTTTATTGTAACATATACCTCTTTCAACCTGCTTAGATTCCTCAAGGATCCAGGAATTTTGATTCCGCTTGTCGTGGTGGCACTGAGTACGTTTTTTCTGCACTTATTACAACCTTACTTAAATGATTATATAAAGATGAAACAACAATAACAACAAAGATATTAAATGTAAGGAGAAATTAAGACTCGGAAAAAAAATCCGAGTCCCAGATGGGATTTGAACCCACGACCCTCCGTGATCTAGTCGGATGCTCTAACCACTGAGCTACTGGAGACTCTATGGTGAGCAAGGGTCAATTTGTGGGTCTTGACTGGAACCGCATCGCGCGGCTACACAGCCAAGTTATGACTAGCACATGTGAAACTCACTAACAGCATCGCGCTGTCACATTAAAGCATATCAAGATGCAGCCAACCAACCTCCAAAGTGAGTATATAAAGATGAAACAACAATAACAACAAAGATATTAAATGTAAGGAGAAATTAAGACTCGGAAAAAAAATCCGAGTCCCAGATGGGATTTGAACCCACGACCCTCCGTGATCTAGTCGGATGCTCTAACCACTGAGCTACTGGAGACTCTATAGTGAGCAAGGGTCAATTTGTGGGTCTTGACTGGAACCGCATCGCGCGGCTACACAGCCAAGTTATGACTAGCACATGTGAAACTCACTTAGGTAATTTCTCCTTACATTTAATATCTTTGTACTTAAATGATGAGCGTAGAAATGTGTAAAACTTGTAGCGCAGTGTTATTCAACAAATTGTTGTTCTAAATAACTCTCAAAACTGAATGATGATTTGTTTATGTTATCTTAGCTAGGCTGTGAAAGTGGTTAATAGTTGACGTTTAACGTAATCCTATCAATTACAGCAAGGATGTTGTAAATGAGTAAAAACAGCATACCTGGGTAAAAACTGATCGTGAATACGATGTAATGATCTGTCCATTTACAATGCTAATTTTAGTTAATACAAACCATCCGCATGCACCTAAAATTTACTGAAAGATTGGTTTGACTACTAACAATTTTGTAATTATTTTATGTTAAACAAGCATAACAGTTTTTCTTTTCTAACAATCCTTCTCTAGATGTCCTCGCATAATCGTCTCACATCATTATCCATACAAGTGGGAGACAAATACTTGCACAAGCCTCGATCAGGGATATCAGATTTGGCATGGTCAAAATTACAGAGGTAGTATATGACACCTTATTTGATGGTTTAACTGACAATACTCGCGGATATTTTACGAGTTGTGTAACAATGAGTAAAATGTTCGCGCATATTATCTGTTAAACCATGAAATAATGGATTTATTATTCGTCTAAAATACTTTTACTTTTTTTTCGCCTGGTGTCTCTAAACCGGCACACTGAGGTGTAATCGGCAAACTACTGTGTAATAAGCTTGTATACTTTACGTGTTCACTTTCCGTCTTAAGGTAAAATGGAGTCTCAATCGAATAATAATACTTAATATTTGTTAGCATGTGGTTTGTAGAGTTTGATAAACTTCTCAATCTTTGCAGTGTTGACATGAATTTTGAGTTTATTATGAATTATTGTCGCTATGAATACCAATCTCATTCTGTTTCTCGCAGTTTTGACTGGATCACTATTTTCAAGCTCTTCGGTTTGGCTAAAAACCATTCAAAAGTCCTTTCCTTTACCCCTGCAGGTCTAGTTTTTTATATCATATCTCGATGCTATTTTTCTTTTTCCAATAAATCGCGTGAAATATATGATCCTTCCAAATGACCTATCTCGCCACAAACCTCCCAGTAGCTCAGTGGTAGGTCGTGGGTTCGAGGACTCAGATGTTTGTGACCCAAGCTTGTGACATGCTGAACATTATATCTTTTTAAGTTTCTTATTTTTTATCAAACGCTTACCTACCTGCACTTCTGCACGTCCATCTAGGACAAGGACTAGGACTCGAGCGCACGAGCGCACGAGGTGGGGCTAGGTTTGTTATATACTATTGTCAGTAAAATTCATTAATAATTCATGAGGGTACTAACAGAAATGAGCCATTCCAATCACGTGGTTACCCTGTATATCAGATACAACTCATTAGTGCTTGTATCTAATTTACATTCCAAATACAACCACAAGTGAGTTGTATCTGGAATGTGAATTTCACAAGTTGTTTACTCCATTCGCGTCCGTGTTGTATCGGCACTATACATTCACTCGGCTGCGACTCGTGATTGTATAGGCCGATACAACACTCCGATAAAACACTCCTGCTCATGTCGTAAACATTACTTTAATTAACTTGAAAAGTCTAGATTCGCTATGCAAAATATTGTCAAATTAATATTATACTGTACACGTTGTATTAGTTTTAAAGTTACTTTCTTATTATTGTATTTCTTTCATTTGAACAGTTTTCGATAATCATGATAATTATGAGTGCGGTGGTAATCGATTTCAATCATCTTTGTTTGGTAAGTGAAGCGCCTAGAGCATGCAATTGTATTGGCGCTATATAAATGTTTATTATTACAGTCGAACCTCTATTAAGCGGCCACCCTAGGGACTTTGAAAACTGGCCGCTTAATAGAGGTTGGCCGTTTAATAGAGGTACAATATAAATAGGATAGAAATGTCAGTAAACGTAATTTTATTGCCTCTATATAGCAAAAGGCTTGTTGAAAAGTGAACATATGTGAAGATAAATGCAAAAATCATTGAAACAAAAAATTAAGTGCCATGTATTTGCGCATTTCAAGTCCGTGCAAAGTTCTAACGCTAACACAGAGAGCATGTAGTCGATAAGTACAGCAGGTTTTGGTGTTGAGTAGGTACAGAAAAATATGCAAATCTATGTAACAAAATTAACATCAAGTTTCTTAGGCCTTTTTTACACCAACAGTCTAAAAATTTTAGCTCAAAATATTTCACGGACGATTTATTTAAAATAATCCGTCACTGCTGTTTGCCGTTGTGGAGCTCGGAGTTGTAACGAGAAGATCAAGTCATTTGCCTTTCCGATAGATAGGGCAAGGTCCTAGTAACCGTGAAACTGGGCAAGTGGAGATTAAATTGCAGTTTTTATTGTTATCAGTTATCACCTTCATATTATCTGTCACCATTTCGCTTGAAAAGATGATTTGCTGGCCGCTTAACTTAGGTAAAAATACAATAAATACTAAACTTGCAACAGCAAAAAGGTGGTCGCGGCCGCTTAATAGAGGTGGCCGTTGAATAGAGGTATCGAATACAGCGCTTTACTGACAAATAATTCGGGACTTTGGAAAGTGGCCGCTTAATGGAGGGTGGCCGCTTAATAGGTGGCCGCTTAATAGAGGTCCGACTGTATTATTATTATTTTTTAAAACAATGACCTGTGCTCCAACTAGTCTCATTAGTTGGAGCACAGGTCACGCCTTGGCGCCCTGTGTTCCTTTTAACTTTATAGCATACAGATAGTTTTTACTGCTGATAATAACAATAATACTAATAATAATAATAATAATAATAATAATAATAATAATGATAAAAATAATTATAATAATAATTATTATTATCATTATTATTATTATTAATGTTTTTATGACGACTACGGCTAGATATTATTTACTCAAATCGTACCGTGACCGAGACAGATATCAGTTTAGAATTTCTTTGAACTTAACATTCTATCCTCAAATAACATATCCTTAACATCCCTACCTACCCACCGACCTACCCACCTGCGAACATCCCCACCCCCACTTCACCTACCTACACTGTATCCTACCCTCTTACCATCCTGCTTACCTATCCTCCCAACATTTGTATCCATTATTTGACGGCGCACAACTAATTTCTAATTCCGCCTTTTTTTTGTAAATTCACCTTCAGCAACCAACCGTGCGTTATATGGCTACACGTGGGCCAATAACAAAGGAATTCATGTTAACAAGGATGGAATGCTTTACGCCAAATAGTGTACACGAAGTACTGTGGTTATTGATCAGGCTCGTGACTTCCTTACACTTTTCATTCATTTTAGTCACTTAGCTCCCGATAGGGGAAAGAGCAAGCTAGTTGGGTGATTCTTAGTTAATATTATTTAGCAATACAAAAGTAACATAGTTTCCTGTTACGTTGTTGCTGTGCTTTAAACTGTTCTCTGTAAACGTGTCCACTTATTGGAAGCCACATTTGAGCACTGAAATGCCAGACGCAGGGTGGATTTCTCATAATGGAAAGACCAGCCATACAAATTATGATAAAATCACACCATAATGGCTTTGGACTCTCCCTCTTTTAACCATTTTCAATACTTCCCGAAAGTGTCCGTTCCAGAGAAATTCGACTGCTTATTGAAGTGTTCAAGACGGTTATTTGAAAATTAATAGAAATGATTTTCAACGGTTGTTTGTCTTGAACCAGATTGTTTTAAATACAGCACACATTAAATCACTAATACACTTCTCAGAATATTGTTAGTGGTTTTCTTCCTATAACAATGAAATCGAGATATTGAAAAAAAAATCATATCCTTTTATGTCGAGATCTATATAAGCGTAGAGTTAAGTTAACTTCTTATTTGTGATTTGTGTACCCTTATCTTTGCAAAACATAAGGGCCTTTCAACCACCTAATGTTCACGTGCAGAGAACCGAAGAGCGAGGACGACGAAAGAAGAGGAATAAAAGCGGAACTCGATTGCGTTTTCGGCCATCCAAATGGGAGCACCGCATTTTTTCAGCTAAAATGTTTGTCTGTTACGCATGTAACTGCTGCCTTATTCGAACGTCAAATCCATTGTTGAATCATAACAGACTTGTAAAATCCATTCCGAATCCATTAAGGCCAAACTGACTTTTACTTGACATACAGCATCCCGTCACTTCTGTAAAATATTCCAAAGTTCTCGTATAAAGGGGGAGAGACACAAGGATAGCCATACAAAGCACGTTTACCCAAGTCTGTTTGGAAAGAGATGAAAAGTGAGTTGGAATTGTCATAATAACCACTTTTAAGAATCTACAATAACTGACAATATCTTCGACACTTTCTGTTTCAAAGTCTGTCTCTCCTTCTCCCACCCAAGCAATAATATTTCAAAACTCAAATCTTGTGTTTATTAACCAACATTGCACAAGAGGAACAGGGAGCAGTGCTCCAACGACTTGCGACAATGATTGCAATCACTGACCAAATCTTGGAGCACTTTATATTTCAAAGCTTGTCCCTCCTTATCCCTTCCATGCTATAGTTGAATGACATACTCTGTACCTTGTATATGCAAGCCAACATGGCACCCGGGGAACAGAGAGCAGTGCTCCAACGACTTGTGACAATGATTGTTTATCCATACCGCTTCTCAGCTGTATCACTTATTAGTTAACATAACTGATTGAAGGTCAAAGTTTTATTGAGTGATAATCAATAAACAAATAGTTTACATGTTACCGCTACACTCTGTATTATCATAATAAAGACTCGGCCATGTATTGCGCAAAACCAAAGATGGCAGTTATTTACTTACTGTAAGACGATGAACGCCATATATTGCTACCGTCACATTCTGCATTATCATGCCCGTCAAATACTGAAATCCAAAGAGAGACACATGTGTCAATGGGTTGATCTGGTTAAATTCAACGAAAAAAACATTGAAACCCAACACCTGATTTAGTCGTCCATTGCAAAAAGACTTCAATAAACGTATTATGAACACGTTTTTCCGATCTTAAAGGGAAAGTCGTTATTATGTTATTACAGCCGATTTCACCAGGGTTCCCTAGCTATCACTCTCCCATTATAGTCAGGCCACGAGCAGACAATTGTAAAGGAAATTAACTGACCTGATAAACTGCGTTCGTATTCGCGTTCATATTCGAGTTCATATTCACCAGTCGTAATTCGCCCGTCATGACTCACATGTCATGATTCGTGATTAGTTCGTCATGGCAGGCTAAGATCTTGTTCTTTGTTGATGTTTCCATTGCCGGAAGTAAGTATTTACTCTTTGAGCTAATTTTATGGTCAATTTTGTTGGACGGGCGAATCATAGCCGGCGATTCGTGTTTGAAAAACCTGGCCCTGCACAGTGCAATGAGATCGGATATCAAAAGTAACTGATACATGATTCGAAATTCTAAAATAGACCTTTATAGCATCCTCCCCCGTTAATTTGATATCCTTGATCAATACTTGTGCAGTCGTTTGTCTCCCACTGATATGGATAGGTACCGGAAGTAATGATGCGTGGACATCTGAAAAGAATAAATGATTAGGGACCTTTAATAATGGGTGAACCATTATATTTTTGATGGAAGTAGGAGGCGGTTGCATGATTTAACGAAGATATATCTTACAGCTGCGAAAGCCCGACTTTAGGCTTCCTGCAGCGAAAGGAAAAAATTGGGAGCATAGACTACTGATCATCCTAGCCCAACCCTGCCAGATGGCTAATGGTTCAACCCTTATATGGTTCGACCCTTATATGGTTCGACCCTTATATGGTTCGACCCCTATATGGTTCGACCCTTATAAGCACAGCAACAGTTACATTCCGGAAGTCATGGCTAGGGAACCGGAAGTCGTATTTTTACTATTTTAGCACGTGTATGCTCCTACATACCATCAATAAGAAAACTTCTGCTTGATGTCTGTTTCTTGATGTTATATGGACAGAACACGACAAAACTAAAATTATTATAGTTACAGGACCACAGGTTTCCGCAGGTGACCCGGTCAGCTGGGTCACCTGCTTAGAAGGGTAACCCTGCACTATTTTTCTTTTGCCGCTTGCTTAACGTGGCAGGCACGACTTGAGGAGTTAAAAATTGATAGAAAAAAAAACCACGAATTTTGAAGCATTGGTGGTTTACACGGCGGCCATCAATGCTGAATGACAGAAACCGTAGAAACCCTTTCTATAAATATTAAGTTATATTCTCAAAGGATGAAAATTGCATTGTTTGGTCACCTTACATGGCCGCCGTGCAAACCATCAATATAGGTTATTGGCACTGCAGTACCCGGGATAGGTGGGTCACCCGACTGCCCGAGTCACAGTCCCTCAATGTAAGTGAATAAGAAGCAAAGGACCGTGAACGAAAATGCTGCCCGTGTACGTAGGATCTGTAACAGATCTAGTCAGCAAAAAATAGAGATCTTTGCCCATTAGTCATGGTCACGCGCCGCTGTTACGTGGGTCAATTGGCAAACATTTAAATTCGAACTCTCATCTGTTGCCAACGCCACGTGCGATTTGGTAGAGAACTGGCGTTCGCGCTAGTTTTTCTATCTTTTTGCTGCTACACCGTGCTGACGAGACCCAACCAGGTCGAAACAGCTGTCCACAGTTGCATTTCAGCTTTCAGTTTGGGCTCTATCATGTCGTTGTCGCATTAAATGTTCTACGTAGTATCAGCCTTGCTCTATACTTTGATTGTACCTCAATGTAAACAGGCCCTAAAGATGTTCCGTTATTATTTTGTCACAAAAAGTTTTAAGATCGGACGAACAATAACAGTTGAAAAATTTAGGGCTTATCAATGTTCTGTGGCCCACTTTTTAACCATATTCGGCCTGGGCTTCCATCGGCCGTGAACATTTTTTGGTAATTCTGCAGACCAGTGCCTAGTGCTTCAAGCCCTGGAAAATTTAAATCGATCTGCGGACTTCAAGGGAATTTTGCAAGACTTAGAGAAACGCTGCAACACGGTAGGTGTTAATTTTAAATATCAATTCTTCGACTGCCCTGTAAACAACAAAAAGCTTGCAAACGTTAACCTCAAAATAAAAAATAAATAAATACAGACGGCTCTCAATAACTCGAACCTTCAAGGGAAATAGAAAAAGGTTCGAGTTATCGGAAGTTCGAGTTCCCGGGAGTTGAGAACAAATGACCGGAATTAAGGGAAAAAAAAACGGTGTTTAGTGTGTATTATTTTAATAAAATTTTATTTCTGCATGGAATGGAACAATATTTCTAAATATTATACAATCAAAACGTAACGTAACGTGAAAGAAAACAAAGCAAAGTAGCAGGAAAAGACCAGGGTACTGTAATGCGAACAACGTCGGGCTACTGCTACAGAGTTCATGCTATTTACTTTTACTTTAAAAAAAATACGCGACTGCTTCAAAATAAATTCAATGTTTTGGACTACAGTACTGTGTTTTTTGACTTGCCACGTCTTGACAAACGTGGTTTTCTCATTTGTTATTATGAATTTTTTATCTCCTTCCCCGTATTAAATACGTAAAAAAAACTTACGTTTCGCTGGCGCATGAGGAGTTGAACTTTTCCGGCCCACTTGGAATCTTGAATTCCCATACAAAAGAAAATTACATGTAAGATAAATATTTCCTTCAAAAGTTTTTTTTTTTTTTTTAAATAAGCTGCATTAAAGGACACTGTCCCGCCGAAATGTCGCTCACTTAAATTCCATGCCATATCGCTAAATGACACCAAATATACAACAAAATTGCGCCAATAAGGAACAAACTGTGTCTTAACGAAGGTTTATTGAAGACCGAACGAGAACCGCATGGAATTACAAAGATGAGCTACGGGCGCATGCGCGCGCTAGATACCGCTGAAAGTAACGCAATAACAACGTAGTGGCGTGATTGCCTCCTCCTTCTTACCTACCCTAACTAAGAAATAAAACATGAACAATAGGCTGAACTGATACGAGCACTAGACTAAAACCGCATAGGATAACAACGGCTAAAAGTAATGAAAGAGCTAGAATAAATATGAAACTGAATGTAACGGTGGGGTGTATTCCCCCTTATGATAAGGTACGAGTGAGCTAATAAAATACGCAGTTCATGGTAAAGACTGTAGTTACGGCTAGAGAGTACAGGGCAGAGTTATTAGTCAAAGTCCCAGTCCTTATTGTGCCAAAATGGGGCTTTCCGCGAGCGGTCAGATTTCCTAGTGGGGATAACAGCAGCAGGCGTCGGCTGTGCATCATCAGTAAAAGAGGGGTCCAGGGGAGCTTGTGGAGGACTCCGAGAAGGCATAATGACTTCAGGAATTGGGGGGTGTTCCTGGGCGGGTAGCTGAGAATGAGCTGGAGACACTGAGTGGTGTACCGGAACAGTATAGGTATCCACTGGTGGAGAAGCAAGCACTGTAGGGGGTCTTAGTGAAGGGACGACGGGAACAGAATCATCGTCAGAGTCAGAAGCAGTGGATTCGGTCTGGCCACGGATGGGTCCTTGTGGAGTCTGAGCTAGGACACTTGGGGTGACAGGGTAGCAGTCACACATAGGAATGGTGTAGACCTTACTGCGGAACTGTGAACTAGTAAACTTGCGGAGCTGACAGAAAAGGTCTTTATCGATGCCGATCACAAGATACTTGTCGCGGGCTTTCAGTTTGTCTTTGTCACCTTTGATGAAGACAAGGTCACCAACAAGGACAGTGGGGATGGAGGCTTTGGTAAAGCCATGGGCCTTGGACTTAGCACTCGGCATGTGATTCTGCTGGCGGGAAAAGTTTTGACTGAGGATAATCTGGCGGTCGACAATTGGAAGCTGCGCACCAGTGAGCTGGTCGCGTTGCGTCCACAACTCAAGAGCTGAGAGGCCATCACGGCGGATGCGGGAGTTCATATTGGCCGTTGCTAAGGACAGTGTAGTTTGAGAGACGGGGCCTCCCTCAGGAGACAAGTTGAGGATCTCCAAGCCTAGCTCTTCAATTGCGCGCTCAGCCACAGGATTCTTGTTAGGGTTTTTGGGCCTACCAACCTCCAGGGTGATCCCATAAGAGAGGAGTACTCTGTCTTTGGCAAGGGCGGAGAAGCCAGGGGCAGGATCAACGCGGACGATCACCCCTCCGTCACGAAGGGAACGGAGCTGAGAGCAGAGCATGATGATGGCATTGCGGAGGTCTTCGAGTTTTTCACTCGCGATGAAGGAAGACACGGTGTACGAAGACACTGTTTCCCTTAGAACCATGATCAGTTGACGATGACGCTTAGCGACATCAGCTGCAAATGATACGCCAATGGTAGGAGGAGCATCGGCAGTTGACTGCGGGTGCAGGTGTTTAGGGATAGTCTTCAGAGATTGACAGGTGTGACAGCAGGAAGAGACAGTCTCAATTGCTTTGTCAAGGTCCAGAGCAAAGAAGTACCTGCTAAAAAGGCGCTTGGTTTGGTATTTGGAAGGATGACTGAAACGGATGTGAAGGGCTGTCAGGAGTCCATCAAGAACAGTGCGAGGGACAACAATGCGATCGCGAGGGGGCTGGAAAGGCGGGTGATCTTTGACAACGAGAAGACCATCAGTGGCAATGACAACGTCCTGAAGATAGCGTTTGACATCAATTATTTTGGTAGCCTTCTTTGAAGGTCGGGTACCTTGACTGAGGTGAGAATGGGTTCGCCGGAGGTGAGGGCATTCCAGCTGGGTAGCTTGCCATGCGGCGCGGCTGGTGAAGGGCATTCGAACAGAACCCTCTAGGACTTCGCTCACGGAGATGCTGCGCACAACAGAATCTTCCAACTCCGCAATAAAGCGACAAATCTGACAGCTGGAGTCCAAGCATTCTCTTGGGTGCCTGCTGGCGAAGTCTGAGGGGAGGTTTTCAACACCTGCAATGTGGCGCACATGGACAGAATAGCGGCTGACTGTAGACAGGAAGGTGGTAACTCTGGAGCTGGCTGAGAACTCTCCTCTCCTAAGCTTATCGTAGGCTTGGACACAAGGCCTACTGTCCGTCAGAACTTCGGTTGTATGGGATGACTGGATAATGTAAGGGGCGAAGTGCTTGATGGAGGAAGCTATGGCCAGAGCTTCGATCTCACACGGTAGCCAGGTCACTTGATGCTTTCGCAGTTTCGCGCTGAAAAAACCAGCCAACAGCAGTTTACCGTCCCGGTGGGTGTAGAGTGTGGCTGCGATGCCTCTATTCTTCACAGAACCATCTGTCACGATCCACAAAGCATCGCGGGGTTGGGGGATTGTGATGGTCTTGTGGTTTTCCAAGGCATGTTGGGCGGACTTGAAAGACAGGAGTAACTCATCGGACCACACTAGTCTTTCTCGAGATTCCTTTCCAGCGGTGGCCTGATCCAAGGGGTCCAGCAATTCAGCGAACCTAGGGAGTACTCGGCTGAGCACCTTGTATGCACCAACGAAAGATCGTAGGCCTTGAACAGTAGTAGGAGGGTCAACAGAGGATAATGCGGCTAACTTGTGGGGGCTAGCCTGTAGGGTGCCATTAGACCATACCCAACCCAACACGGTGGCCTTTCTGGGACAGATGAGTGTTTTGGGCGCGGAGAGACGAAGATTGTTGCGTTGAAGCAAGGAAAGAACGCGCCGCCAATTATGAAGGACATCTGTAGGGTTGCTCCCACCAACGTACAGGTCATCAGCAATTTTGGCAACACAACCCTCTTGAATTAGGTCACCCAGAACTCGAGACATTAGCTCCTCGAGGCATGTTTCCGACCCAGGCATGCCCATAGCAGAGCGGGTATAAACACGGATGCCTTTAAAGGGTGTGGCTACCCCACAGTACTTCATGGAAGAGTGAGCCAGTGGAATTTGATAGAACGACTTTAACAAGTCCGAGATAACTATATACTCCCACTTCCCAATTTCGCGCAGTACACCATCGACGTTAGGCATTAGGGAAGGCTGGGGCTTGCTATACTGGGCAACTTCGCCGAAGGATGTCACAAGTCTGCTACCCCCATTGGGTTTCTTAACAAGGAAGGAGGTATTCAAGTACTCAACGTGTACGTTCACCTGTTCAGGTCTGGCAAACACACCAGCCACTTCGAGCTCGTCAAATTTGGCTTGCAATTCCTCAAGGGTGCTTCTGTTGTACTGTGGGAGTCTGCCTTTACGCTGAGGGGGGAGTGTGGGACCAATGTTGACAACAGCTTCAATAGTACCGCTAGCGCCGTTATACTTCGAGATAGTGGGGTTGAAAACATCATCAAACTCCAGATTCAGTGCTCTGAACTTGTCGCGAATGTCCTCGTCTAAGCAGCCATCGGGGTCAAGGATCACATTAGTGGAGAAGGGCTGGCAGCAGGTAGGGGCAGTAGTGGCTGTAGAGGTAGGGGCAGATGTGGTGTCTATGCTGTCAACAGGTATAACATGCCTTACATGACACAGCTGCTCGCCGGTCCGTAGAAGTATAGGAGAGTCAGTCGTATTGGTTATGCGTACAGCGTGGTCCACAGAGAGGACTTGTTGAGGTGGGGGCCATGCTCCTTCTGCCTTGAGGGGGGTGTTGGATGGACAGTCTAGTCGGGGTTCAAGGGCCCATAATGTATCTGGGTCAGAATCACAAGGGGTGTCAAGCTGAACGTACTCTCCTGGCAGTATAACTGTGCGTTGCGGGTTGCGTAGGAGAAAGGACTGGGTGCGTCGCACGGCTGGTTGAGTAGTGTGTTTGGAAGCAGTACCATAGTGGATTACATCAGACCCGCCGATTACAATTTGGCGCCTGGCAGGACGGATGCCGATGTCGTTTCGGGCCAGGAAGGGGTTTCCCGCTAAAATGTCAACATCGAGTTGGCGAACAACTAGGGCGTCTAGTTCAAATGCTTGCTGTCCACGAGTGAGAGTGCAATGCACTTCACCCACCACATCCATAGGAGTAACTCCATCGGCTTGGCGGGCCATCTGAGAAGCTGGGGTAACAGGTAGGCCATATAACTTAGCGGCCGAGGCACGAACCATGTTAGACGTGGCGCCAGTATCAAGGGTGAGCTGCACGGGGTGCTCGTGGTAAAAGGTGTTGAGAACAGGTGATTGAATAATGCTGACACGGAGTGCAGTAGGTGCAGTAGGTGCATCACTGTGCTCAGGCGGGAGGGCATGATCGCAACACTCATCATAAGGGCCACAGTCGCCGGTCGCAAACTCATCAGGATCGTCGTTTATAAGACGTGAGCGGGCCAATGGTCTCCTGTCACGATCAGGCAGGTAACGGCACTCCATTAGATCATGGGTGTTGTGAGGGCGTCCAGCGGTTTTGCAGAGAATACAAGATACAAATGGACGGCGGCGTGGTTGGCCCTGTCCGCCATTAGAGGTGCGTCTGGGGTTGACATTGCTAATACGCATGGCTTTGGTGTCCTCTATGGAGCGTAGTTCATCAAGGAGGGAACTAAGTGCTTGTGAGATCTCTGGCTTGAGTGAGGCAAGGGTCTTGTTTCGCAACTCAGAACCATACTTCTGCTTTACCAGTAATGGTAGGCCAGGGTGGATCAGCTGCAGCCACAGAACTACTATAGTGTTCTCAAGCGATGGGGAAAGATCTTCATCTGCGGTCACCTGCTCACCGTGGTGGGTTAAGCCACCATTAACTGCAAGGAGGTTGTCTTCGAAGAAGGCCATGAGGCGTTGGAATAAGTCCTCTGGTCGCTCAGCAGTTTGGAGGCTGATGCTTGCAAGGTCGAGGAAATGGGCTCCGGAGGACTGGAACCCAAAATGCTGGCGAATTTTCTGCCAAATGTCATTCAGAGAGGTAGAGTGCTTTACTATGGAGTTCCTGGAGATCACGGGGCAAAAATTGGCAATCTGTCCGAGCAGAAGATCCAGGTGGGCATTTTTCTGAGCGGCAGTAAGTCGTTGTTCCTCAGGTACAGAGGTGCCATCATTCGTAAGGCCTCTTCGAGGGTTGGCGGCGGTTTGTTTTTGCCATGTGGCCTCTAAAAATGGGACAAAGTTCTTGTCCAGGGATAAGATGTAGACTAAGTTTTGCCTCCAACTTTCGTACGAGGTGATGGTCTCGTTTTTCGTAAGCTGCCATTGTTTAGGCGCCCTGGGAGCGGCGGCCATGTTGGTTTTCCTACACGAGCGGTTACGGCGAATTCACGTTGATTTGTTGATCTTCGCACTTCGTGAAAATAAGGGTCACAGGTTCCAGACGACCACACTTGTGTTAGGGTCCACCGAACGTGGGTAAAAGCCGCTGCCACCACGCCAATAAGGAACAAACTGTGTCTTAACGAAGGTTTATTGAAGACCGAACGAGAACCGCATGGAATTACAAAGATGAGCTACGGGCGCATGCGCGCGCTAGATACCGCTGAAAGTAACGCAATAACAACGTAGTGGCGTTGGATAAAAAATTATATAGAAAAAAAACGGATGCGATGGTTTGGAGATAAAGTGCAGGATTGCAAGGATGGAGTGAATTACATCCAACACATTTAAAATTGCCATTCTGGTGGAATTTTGAGTTTTTCAGCCGTTATTATTATATTGTATATTAAGTTCATGTTCCATACGCACATCACTTTTGGCGATCTTTTCTTCCTGTTTCAAGATAATAAGATAATCAAGTAAGCTAAAGCAAGCTCCAGGCCATAATCATGAAAACACGATATTTCAGCCGGGACAGTGGGGGGGGGGGGGGGGGGGAGGGGGGTCACACTGTGTCACACCCAGGGTACTTACCAGATTGTCATGTCGACATCCACGCTGTGGTTTACTAAAAGTGACTCACAAAGGGGGAGTCACGGACACCCCAGGACCCTCCTAGTTACGTCACTGTAAACTGCTGTACGCACCTGATAAAATATGCTGTAGTTGCTGGCATCGACTCGAAAAGTTCCTAGTAAAAAAGATTCGGATTAGCATGGTGCAGTCAACTTTATAGAATTTTCACACAAATACCAATATTTTCAAATTCAAACAAATTTGTTTTGTTTTGTTTCTTTTGTGAATTGTGAATAGAGAATGTTCAGCAATTATACCGAAAATTCAGAGCTGGCTAACGTTTCTCTCTTATCCGTTATGTGTGACAAAATAAAGTTGTAAACTTTTTTGGTTCTATAGACGTTTCAAACGAAATATCTATAACCTACGGTCAAACGGCAAAAAGGAAATTAATAAATAGATTATATGAACTTGTAGTCATTCCTACCTTCCGTTAGTGCCAGTTTATGTATGTTCTGGTCACTAAGCTTCCGAGCTGTGACAACAGTTTCATTAACAGGAACACAGAGCACTGAGTTCAAACAGTTGTTTGCAGTTCGTTGAAGGTGATTGTTGTTTGTTGAGCTGATGCTTGCGACCAACGTCCAGCCACCACCTCAATATTTCAGAAAAAAAAAGTCAACAAACATGTCATTTACATTTGTGAAGCTGCGATTCTGAATTTTTACAATAACTCTTCGAATGTTCGCGCGCTGATTGGCTAATGGCATTGCCAATGAGAGTACAGACATAAATCATGTAGCCTGACGCCATCAGCGAAAGTTTTGCCAAATTTCGTTAGTTTGTTACGATCAACGTAAGGACACCGAGCATAAACATAAACTCAACAACTTTAATGGCGGCGAGCAAAGACCACGAGGTCTGGTTACATCAACAACAAGTCACGTGATACATAAATGTATGCTAATTTATGCGGTATCACAACATCTTCCCCTTTGTAAAGAAAGTGTCTCAAATTAGTCTTGCAAATTGCGACCGAGTCTCTTAGCAAAACAAACAACAACAATGTTCAAAATAAAGTTTCTAACAAAGTATACAGTCTAAGTCGCAAAGTCCTGAAAACGGGCTGGTGGTTTGACAACACGACCACTCCTTGTAACAGTAGGAGGGGATGCAACTTCCACATGTTCAGCAGCAGCAGGTTTCACAACAGGTGGGGGGTCTGTTTATAGTACTGATTGCAGAGGCTCAGCTACTGGTTTCACCACGGGGTGGAAATCTGACTGCGGCACTGATCGCAGCTGTCGGCGATTTCGTCGGTAGGTTCGACCACCTGATACGACCACATAAGAACGCGGGCCAATCATTTTCTTGCAAACTGCTTCTGACCAGGTAGATTCCTTTGGCTTCTTCATCCTGACAGTTTGTCCAGGTTGCAACTCAGGTAATGATGTACCCTTCAGGTTGTAGTGGAAAGCCTGCTTTCGCTTAGAGTTAATCAGTTTATCTTGCACATCCTGTGGGGGAACTGACTTAGGCTCTAGTTGTTTACTTGACAGCGGTAGCAAATTGCGAGTTCTCCTGCCAAACAACCTTTGCGCTGGTGATGAACCAATCTCTGTAGGCGTGTTGCGGTAGTCTAGCAGGGCCAGGTATGGGTCCAACTTTCCACGCACGGCCTTCCTCATGATGTTTTCACAGATTTTCACTGCACTTTCAACCTTTCCGTTACTTTGGGGATTCCGTGGAGAGGAAGTGATGTGTTGAAAGTGCCAGTCACTTGCAAATTGGTCAAACTCTGCAGAAGCATATTGCGGTCCATTGTCAGAAATGACAATTTCTGGAATTCCATGCCGGCTAAATTGCATTTTTAACTTCTCAATAACAGTTTTAGAATCTATCGTGTTCAACTTATCCACCTCGAAGAAAGACGAATAATAATCAACTGTGATCAGGTACTGGCGGTGATCAAACAGGAACAGATCGGTGCCAACCTTTTGCCAAGGCCTTGAAGGGATTTCATGCGGCATTAGCGGTTCTCGAGGCTGTGCTGGCTTGTATGAATTGCAGATATCACACTTGAGAATGAAATCTTTTAACTCGGCATTCAAACGTGGCCAGTAAAACACTTCTCTGGCTCGTCTAAGGCAGCCCTCAATACCAAGATGGGATGAGTGGACCTTTTCCATCATTTCCTTTCTTAACTTGACAGGCACAATGAGGCGCTCGCCCTTGAACAGCAAACCATTTTGGGCTGTGATTTCATCTCGAAACTGGAAGTATGGCTTGACCTCAGCTGGAACTACATCCGGAGTGCTAGGCCAACCTTCTAAGACAATGGACATGAGGATCTGAAGGGTGTCATCTGAGGCGGTGCCCTCTTTGAATTCCTTCACTCGTGCTTCTGAAATGGGAAGATCCTCCACAAGTACTATCTCCTCTAACTCATTGCAATACTCGGTCTGTGTGGGAGGTTCATCAAGATAGGCTCGGGACAGGGGATCAGACATGACCATCAAACTGCCTTTTTGGTACTTTACATCGAGGTTGTAGCGCTGTAAGCGCAGCAACATCCTCTGGAGACGCTTGGGAGCAGAGCCAAGATCTTTCTTAAAGATAGCTTCAAGAGGCTGATGATCTGTTTTAACGTGCACCACATCTCGACCATACAGGTACGTATCAAACCTCTCACAAGCAAAAACAACAGAGAGAAGTTCCTTCTCAATCTGAGCGTAGCGACCCTCTGCTGGAGTTAGAGCTCTTGAGGCAAATGCAACTGGCTGACCCTCCTGAAGTAAGGAGGCGCCAAGTCCACTGAGAGACGCATCACTTTCAATTGTGACTTCCCGATTAACATCATAAAACTTCAACACTGGAGCTTCACAAACAAGACTCTTGATAGTTTGGACAGCTTCATCATGAACAGACAGCCAACACCATTCAGCATCCTTAAGCTCCAGTCGCCGTAATGGTTCGCAGACACTGGACAGGTTTGGTAAAAACTTTGCTAGGTAAGTAACCATGCCAAGAAATCTTTTCAAGGATTTGACATCTGTCGGGACAGGCATGTCACGTATGGCACGAACTTTGTTTGGGTCAGTCACGACACCATCAGCTGTGAGTAAATGGCCCATGAATGGTACACGTGATAGGCGAAGCTTAATCTTCTGAAGATTAAGTGTCAGATTCAACTCACGGCATCTTTGTAGAAAGGCGGTTAAATTCTGATCATGATCCTTCACTGCTTCATCAACTGTGTCCCCAAATCCACAAACCAGGAAATCATCGGCGATTACTTCGACACCTTGGAGACCCTCAATGGCTTCATGCATCTTCCGCTGCCAAATCTCGGGCGCAGAACTTATGCCAAATGGCATCCTCAGCCAACGGAAACGGCCAAAGGGAGTATTAAATGTGGTAAGGTAACTGGCGTTCTCAGTCAGTTTAACCTGCCAAAACCCACTCTTTGCATCCAAAACACTGAAAACCTTAGCATTGGTGAGACGAGAGGTAACATCTTCCACTGTTGGCAAGGGATAGTGAGAGCGCTTAATGGCAGTGTTCAAATCCTTGGGATCCAAACAAATTCGAACTGATCCATCCTTCTTAGGCACTGCTAGGACACTGGATACCCAATCAGTTGGCTCAGTAACAGGAGTAACTATCTTGTCAGCAACCATCTTGTCAAGCTCTGTCTTCATTGCTTCCTTCTTAGGAACAGGCACTCTTCGGGGGGGGTGAACTACAGGTTGAACATCCTTGTTGAGCTCAATGCTGTATTCTCCAGGTAAACAGCCAATACCTTGAAACACATCAGCAAAAGGACTTAGTACAGGATCCTTTGTGACATTCTCAGAAGCTGCCAACTCTATCTTTGGAGCTGCAACTACATTATTGACAGGGGTATCAACACCAGGCACCATTATCTTCACAAGACCCATGCCTTGTGATGACTTCAAACCAAGCAAAGGTGTAACTTCTTGATCAACAATAACAAAGTTAAGTTCATGCTTGCTACCTTTATGTTCCACTTTCAGCCTTGCTGAACCAAGAGCCTTTCGCTTTGAGCGATCATGCATAACTAGTGTGATATCCTTAGGAACAATGTTAACTTTACTGTAATCCTTAGTTGCCCGGATGTAATCCTGCAGTGGTAAGATATTTGCAGAAGAACCAGTGTCAATTTGAAATGTTACTGATGCTGAACCATTCAAAGTGAGAGAAACAAGAGCTTGATCTTTACCACTGACACTATGAACGTAAAAGACTTCTTCTTGCTCAACCATGTGAACTTTTGCATCTTCAGACTTGCCTCGGCACTTGACTGCGAAATGGCCTTCTTTGCCACACTTTTTACATTTCTGACCTGAAGCTGGACACAATTTCCTATCCAATGCATGTGAACCACCACAAAACAAACACTCTTTAATCTTGGAAGGAGCCTTGCTGGGAGGTTTGCGACGCGATCCTTTCCCGCGCTTGGGCTTCGAACTTTGCCCCACTGCATTAATATCTTCGCTAGCTGAAAATTCTTCTGAGATCTCTGTCGCTCGCGAGTGAGTAACTTGACTTGCTTTGATAGTTTCGATGGCCTTATTCAGGTCGAGGTCTCGCTTTCCAAGAAGCTTTTCACGAACTCTGTCATCCTTTACACCAAGAATTAGCCGGTCGCGAACGAGCGATTCACGCAACGCGCCAAAACCACATGACTCTGAAAGCTTCATCAATGCAGTTATGTAACTATCAAGCGATTCATTTGACAATTGCTCACGTTTGAAGAACACGTATCTTTCGTAGGTTTCGTTACGTGCAGGGACACAACGCTCCTCGAACTTTTCCAAAACTTTGTCAATTTGTAGAGCATCCGCCGAACGTTCCCATTGAAAGGTTTCGTACATGTCCATTCCTTCTTTGCCGATCACATTTAACAACGAAGCCACCCGAACTTCTTGTGCTTTCTTGTGAATCCCCGCCGCTAGCTCGTAAAATTTCCATTCGCGGCGAAAGGATTTCCAGTTTTCTCCCTGGTGTAGACGGTCGGAAAGATTCAGTGGGAGAGGAATTTTTGCGGTAGTGCTAACCGCAGCCATACTTGAACTGTACTTGTGAAAACGTGCAACGATCCAACCGCTCGAACGCAAACTATAGACTTCAGCGAGCCTACCAATCACGGAAGAAGCGTTAGACTTGAAGACTTCCAAGCTGGGAAGTGATCCTTGATAATTTGGTCTAAATCCCGCGATCTGACACCATGTTACGATCAACGTAAGGACACCGAGCATAAACATAAACTCAACAACTTTAATGGCGGCGAGCAAAGACCACGAGGTCTGGTTACATCAACAACAAGTCACGTGATACATAAATGTATGCTAATTTATGCGGTATCACAACATAGTTCTTGATGTGGCGAGTATTATACCACAAATCTAAAGTTCGATCTTCAATGATAAAATAGATTGGATTAAACTAAAAAAGAGCTTAAATTAAACCTTGAAACGGAAAGATGTTATTGATTGTTTAGGATCCGGTTTGTACAGATAAAATTCAGGTTCTGTGGCGATTGCAACGTACATTTTCTCCTTTCGTTGGAACATCAGTTTTGTTTTTTTTTTTTGCATTTTTAATGTAAAAAAAAAACCAAACAAATTCAAGTCACCTTTAATGTATTTTTCCTCTTCTAGATGACAAAAGATCATAAAGTTGGCAAAGTTTGATGTAAATCTACTCGCCAATCCATAGCACTTCGGCGAAACAGATAACAAATTGATGAATTTTCAAGTGGAGACCTCACTTTGACATGCCTATTGACTATTCTTTTTTCCAAGATTCTTATCATGACTAAACAGTCAATAACAGGTGAGATTAAACAGGAGGACCCAACGAATCGCTTAGCAGGAAAACTGTTCGGAAGGCCAAAGTCTTAAGAATAAATGTTTTCTTTAGTAAAATATCGCCTCCAACTTTCGTAAAATCGGATAATTAAATGCCTTTTGTTTTTGGAGGAATGAAAACGGGGTTTTGGATACGAAATAAAGTCAGCTAGGATATTTGGAACAGTGAAAGCAGCTAGCAACTCCGAGGGATAAGATCCCTTTCCCTGAAATTTTCCGTCACTGAAGTATTTAGCTAGAAGAACCGAAAAGATTGAACTGTATTAGTCACCCAGTTTCCTTTGAAGGCACTGAGATGATCTGGAAAAACAGTACAACGCCGTTGCAATCGTTTGACTGAACCTTCCTATTATAGTTGCCGAAATGTAGCAAAATTCGAAAAAAATATATTTTCATTCGATAAAATATATTTTCATTCGATAAAATATATTTTCATTTGATAAAAAAATTCGTTCGATAAAAAAATATTTTCATTCGATAAAATCACGTGGTATCATAAGGCCTGGTCACTTGGCTTAAACATGGCGACGGACGAAGATGATCCTGTGGGAAGACTTTTTTTTCAGGGCTTGTCCCCCTACTCAACATCTGCGAGTGCAATAGTTCGAATGTTTACTTGGACTTTCCCTCAGCAGCAGTGTTATTCAATCAGTTGGACATGACGTTATCAGTTCTTAGAAGTGTTTCAGACGCTGTTGTAAATATGGCGAATATTGACCAGTTCCAAGAACTTTGTTCATGTTTTTCTGAAATTCACTTGTATTGGTGGAATAGGATGGCTGAAATTAGAAGGAGAACCACAAGCATGGCCGATATGGGTCCGCGTTCTGTCGCCGTCAGTGGAGCAGGAAGACCACGATTTGTAATTGCACAGGAACCTTTGGAAAACTTGAGAAGCCTAGGTTGCACTTGGATACAAATAGCTCGCATGCTGCACGTTTCCCGATGGACCATTCAACGGAGAGTGGTGGAGTACGGATTAAACTGTGGAAGCGTGATATGTATCCTCTTATGATAGTGTGATTAGTGTCTAGTTGATCGTCATTTATATCAGACCCTGTTGAAGCCACAAATGTAATAATTGACCACAAATGTAATAAAGCCCTCAAATGTAATAAGGATTGACCGCAAATGTAATAAAGCCCTCAAATATAATACGAATTGACCACAAATGTAATAATGGATTTTACCGTGCGTTCTTCAGTTTGCACAACATGGTTACCAGCCCTAAGTTGTAAGGACCAGGATTTCGCCAGCCATGCATATCTTTCTCGGACAACCAAACTTGGACAAACTGAAGTTGTCTATACTTACTTACTTACTTACTTACTTATCCTCTTCGGGCCCACGAGGACTCTTGAGGCCAAACTTGGACAAACTGAAGTTGTCTATGTACGGCTTCATTACATTTGTGGTCAATCCTTATTACATTTGAGGGCTTTATTGCATTTGTGGTCAATTATTACATCATTATGGATTCAGTTAAAGCTCGAGGGCTTTATTGAGGGATCAGTTGAGGGCTTTATTGCATTTGTGGTCAATTATTACATTTGTGGCTTCCGTTGAAGCCACAAATGTAATAATTGACCACAAATGCAGTAAAGCCCTCAAATGTAATAAGGATTGACCACAAATGTAATAAAGCCCTTCTCTGATTCCCCGATATAGTTATATAGGGTAAAAGACACGCGATGTTTTTCTTACGCCAGACACAGTTCTGTCAAATTTTAGTGGCAAGGTGATGTAACTACCTATTTCCGGGTTGATCATGTGGCCGATGACGTGGTATACCGCTTAGACCTAAGTGAACTGAAATGAAATGACAAGAGGCTAGGATAAATAATTGCTTACGTTCGTTCAGGTTGTGAAATGTGAATAAACCGTTTCTTTTAACTTGACAGCTATTCACTCCGAACATTACTTTCGTTTACATTTTATAACTGGGCCTTGGTTCCGTACTAGAAAATGTTTAGTTGAGATAATAGCAACTTCAGGTTTGGTCACGTGAATGACAGAAAACGTCCAACACGCTACATACACAACTTCAGTTTGTCCAAGTTTGGTTGTCCGAGAAAGATATGCATGACTGGCGAAATCCTGGTCCTCTCAACTTAGGGATGGTAACCCTGTTGTACAAACTGAAATACGCACGGTAAAATCCATTATTACATTTGTGGTCAATTCGTATTACATTTGAGGGCTTTATTACATTTGTGGTCAATCCTTATTACATTTGAGGGCTTTATTACATTTGTGGTCAATTATTACATTTGTGGCTTCAACAGACCCCTTCCACAGTTTAATCCGTACTCCACCACTCTCCGTTGAATGGTCCATGGCGGCGACAGAACGCGGACCCATATCGGCCATGCTTGTGGTTCTCCTTCCAATTTCAGCCATCCTATTCCACCAATACAAGTGAATTTCAGAAAAGCATGAACAAAGTTCTTGGAACTGGCCAAAATTCGCCATATTTACAACAGCGTCTGAAACACTTCTAAGAACTGATAACGTCATGTCCAACTGATTGAATAACACTGCTGCTGAGGGAAAGTCCAAGTTAACATTCGAACTATTGCACTCGCAGATGTTGAGTAGGGGGACAAGCCCTGAAAAAAAAGTCTTTCCACAGGGATTCGCTGAGGGAATAATCTTCGTCCGTCGCCATGTTTAAGCCAAGTGACCAGGCCTTATGATACCACGTGATTTTATCGAATGACAATATATTTTTTTATCGAACGAATTTTTTTATCGAATGAAAATATTTTATCGAATGAAAATATATTATCGAATGAAAATATATTTTATCAAATGAAAATATATTATTTATCGAATGAAAATATATTTTATCGAATGAAAATATATTATTTATCGAATGAAAATATATTTTATCGAATGAAAATAAATTTTATCGAATGAAAATATATTTTATCGAATGAAAATATATTTTTTTCGAATTTTGCTACATTTCGGCAACCATATCCTATTGGGTGCTCCTGATTAAAAAGAGTATATCAGTTTGGCGGTGCTTCAGGTATATATGTTGCAGTTAATTTTTCGGTTTTTCCTTTGTTTCAAATTCATTAGTATATATTACCATACCCAAAAACAATGGAAAAATAAATATTTCAGATAATTTTTGTTTTTTCTTTCTTTCAAATTCATTAGTATATATTACCTTATTTTCCCCCTAGCTCGGTTTTCTTTGTTCTTTTCAGGGGAATATATCACATAACCCCATTCATTACAGTGTCTAAAAAGCTGGGTGCGGCTTTGATTGTAACAGGGGAGAGGCGGGGCTGAAAACAATATTCCCCCAACATATTCCCCTCGCCTTGCTCCCCTCGACTTATTCCCCTCATAATAGAATAACACAAACGGGAAGATAAAATAGGGCGTAACAAGGAAAACGCTCTAGCTAGCATCGGTCAATATTTTTTGTTTACAAAAAAAGACAACTTCATCAATCATATTCCTACGTAATTAACTTGCCGGTCGCGACCAAAAAGCGAAATGTTAATAACATTATTCGATGGTATCGTACCTCGATTCAGGTTTCGGGTCTTCAATAATGTATGACGCTTGAACCTGAATATGTTTCTGTCGCTTTCCCGTGGTAAACACACCGCAACCACTCCATTGATCTTCCAAAGATGAAGGCGGGCAGTTGGGCCATGGCGAGACCACGAGTACTGTTCATACATTTTCTTCTCTCTCTCCTTCTACTCATAACGAAGCAACGTGCTCAATGCAAATTTGTCAAAAGCAAAACATGTTTACCGTCTCGCTTCGTAATGTGCCGTGATTCCAATGCGGCCTTGCGGAATCATGCTTTTTTGCATTTGAATTGAACGGAATGTTACTCTCCGAAAAATTAATAGTTTCTTTGTTGTAGAAAACCTCACAAGGTGGAAAATAAGCATGTTATTGACCAGTCCCTCGGGGATATGTGATATATTCCCCTCGTGGCGTTCCCTCGGGCTACGCCCTCGGGTACACCACGAGCAACCTCGTTCGCAGGGTTTTTTCCCTTTTTTAAATTGGGAGGGGCGGCCCTCCCAATTTAAAAAAAGGGAAAAAACCCTGGGAACGAGGTTGCGCCACGAGGGGAATATATCGCATATCCCCTCGCTCCTGGTCAATAACCCTTACATACCCCAAAACAATGGATATTCATTAGCATATATTATCATACCCAAAAACATTGGAAAAATAAAAATTACCTGAGATAAAAAATTAACTGCAACATACAATCAGTTTGAATCCAGAGAGTAAAGCTACTACGAAAGTAGAATACGAAAATACATGTATCTTCACAAGACCATCAAAACATTGCTTGTGCTATATTTTGTTATGTACATACCATGCTTATCCATATCGCAATACACTTGCGCATCTCTTGCTTCAATCTTTACCCAGTAGTAACCACTTTGGCCTTGTGGAAATTCATGAGATATTTCCGCACATGATTTGAATCCATTTTTCTAAAGCGCAATAAAAATTGTACTAAACAATGCGGTTAATAATAAGTAAGAATTTCGATAGTTGCGACTCAATCTATCCCATCCTGTTAATTCTATTATTGGTAACATTAAGCGGGTATTTAGTCGAAACGGTCTAAAATTATATGTTACAGGGAAAAAAAAAGAAAAGAGGTATCGGCACCGGCCCTTCCGTAAATTGACGACAGACAACAGCACTGTCTCAATGCATGAAGCGACGTAAAGCGTGACGTTGCAACAAGAGCTGCAAGCTCCCCAACAGAAAATATGTCTATACTTATGAGGCAGAAGTTATAGAACCAAAGTTCTGTCATTTTGGCTTACATAGTCGTCAACTTACCTTCCTGTGTTTTTCAGAAGTTTCCTTGTACACGAATCCCTCCATCGGCCCATAATCCGTAGGGTGGGTATATCTGTCTGCGTCGTTCAAGTCACATGACTTATCGTATAACCGGAAGTTGAAACTCTTACAGCGGAACTCATACGAGCACATTATCGCACATTCAGAAAGACTGGAACAAGCCTTTGTAGAAATCACGTGACCAGCTAGGTAATAACCGTACTCTGATACCGATTGGACTTGGCATTGTTCCAAGGATTGAAGGAGCTTTGCAGAGATTATGATGACGAAAAAACTGACGAAAAGCTGCAGCATGACGCCAGATATACGTCCTGTAAAAGCCCTGTAGACAAATTATTTATTTTTGTAAAGACCTTATTCATCTCCAAATACCGACACCTGCTTATTTTGGATATCTTAAATGGATGGTAAAATCCTGAACTACTTCTACTTCTACAGCGTCCAAAATGCACTGGTTCGGTTTTGCTGGATCTCTATGTAGATCGGGTACTCGAGCCAGACGTCATCTGAAATGTATAGGACAAACTGATTGCAAAGCTGGCTCTACGGCAATGGGCTCTATTTTAATTATTTAGCGGCCAATAATTCGGCTAAAAAAAAATTAGCCTTCCTCAGTGTCAGTTAAATTTATGATCCCAGTAGTAATCCATGCTATCAACGTCATTTCATAAGCATTGACAAGAAATCTGAATAAAAAAATCATTTGACCGTGCAAGCGATGCCATACTTTATCCATTGAGCTATGAAGCCAACTGGAAAGCTGGTCATGATAATGCTTTCGTGTTTGAATACAGTGGAACCTCTACTGTGGGACATTTCTCCTGGTCCCGGTCGGCAAAACGCTCATATAATCTTTGAAATTATCACCTATATTTAAGGAACATTACTATTAAGGGGACACTTCTCCACGGGACACTCCTAAATACCATAAATGGAGGATCCACGATATGCCTTGCTCAGTATTCTCAGCCTCCAATCGGAGTAGTAAAGTAAAGTAAAGTCGCACACGAGCCAGATGGCCCACACGGCCGGAGCTTAACCCGGTTTCTGTAGCATGAAGCGACTAGGAATATTGCTACTCCCCCATGGATGGGATGCTAGTCCATCGCAGGGTTATCCCCAGCATTATGTCGCCGGTACCCATCTAAGGAAACAACACGACGACAGAGACCAGGCTTCGAACCACCGACCTTCAGGTTGAAAGTCCGACGCGCTAACCACTAGACCACCGTGTCTCCACTCGGAGTATTTTGAGTCAATTTACATGCAAAAGTGTTTTACAGTGCTAATAATTCCACCCTTTTAGACAGCTGAATAATTGACATTTTAAAGAAATGGGAGTTTTAAATTTTATTGTCGGCAATTTGTTTCTAGAAACAGCGAGAGCCAGCACAATCCATAAACACCCGGCCGGGTGGTGATACACTAAGTAAACATCATTAAATTAAGTCGTTTTAATTAAAATTGATAGTCGTTTCGCGAACAGGTGAGTAGGATTCCTCTGATTTTCAAAAATTTTGTTAGATATCTTCCCTAGTAATTATTTTAATTAATTTCACAAATTAAATTATCGGGTTAAATAAAAATAATCATAGAATGAGAGGAAATAAACAAAATACAAAAGAAAACCCTTCACAGGTTCTATTACCCTTGTTTTCTTAATTTTAATCTACAATTGTTTCTATTTACAATGTTGGCAATTTCGAAAAACATACATGTACCATGTATTATTAAAAGCATCTTATCACCATAAGGAACCCAGCTTAAACCCTTCAAAATACCTCTATCATGTTAAAATTGTATGCATCCCAAGTCTCTTGGACTAAACCATTTCAGCATTTAATTTTTAACATCCAGAATAGAAAAAAAGGCCTTTCTAAATTTTGCAAACAGCTTATACCATTTACACAATACTATGTATTCAGTGATTCTTAATTAACGCTTTTGTTTTATATTTCAAATTCAACTTCAACCTCCACATTTATAACATTTTTGTTCAACAGAAAAGAAAATTTCTATTTCTGAGTTCCACTGACACGCTTGCATCACATTAGAAAATACGGTACCTGAGGCCGTTGAATTATGAGATGAAAGGTTATTTGAAGGGCTTTGTAAAAACACTTGGTTTACATTAAGAATTGCAATCGTTTTCTCTTGGGTAACTGAACGGTTTCATAGGCTTAACTAAATGAGCTATAACGATGTGCCGCCATTTGAAATGGCACCTTTTGAAATCAAACAAGACTTTTAATTTATTTTAGCTCTTAACTGCACAATAATGGAAAATGAAGTCGAGACTATACAAAACATTCATTCGGCATTACTTACAGTTCTTTAGTCACCCTCTCTCTTTCTTGAATTGCGATGTTATACGTGAAATAATGTGACTTGCAATCTAGGCCAGTTATAACTAATCCAAGATTCGCGTTCGGTCGAAACCACAGTGAAAAGACCCACTTTCATGTAACAAAGCCTCAAAACAAGTTTACTGTATATTATCAACCGACGGAGCGCAGCAAACAATGGTTACCAAACAACATCGCTACAGCATAAAATTTCTTAGAAAATGGTCACACCCACTCAGCCAATCAGTGCCCAGTATTTGTGTGCTCTATATCCCATAAACTGTCTTAAATTATGTAAAGAGGTGGGGGCTTTGAAGCCCAGGGAAATTGTGGGGTAAAATAACTACTCATTAGTAAGCTCTATATAGAACATACTAATGAACTCTTTTGTTTTCCTTTGTCTAAAAGCCTCATTAGTATGCTCTATATAGAGCATACTAATGAGAAAATAGAGCATACTAATGAGTATATAGAGCATACTAATGAATTACAGGCTGCTAATTCAAAAACAACTTGCAGTTTACGTTATAAAATTGACAATTTTTCGCTTTAAGTAACTTAAGCAGGAGATTAATCACCAAAATAACAAAACCAAATTCGACTTAACAATTTTTAGGAAAAACTAAACGAAAGACTGGTTATGTCCTCGTGTGCCGGTTGACAAGGGCTGACGAGACAAAGGTACACCAGGACAGAACCGAATCACTGGTTTCACCGTGCTCTGGAATTCTGTCTCTTTCTCTTTGCTCAATTTCGTTCAAACGTGCACTTTTATCGAATTCATCCCTCAAGCACTCGGATATGTCTTCGCTCAAAAGCAAGTAACTCTTGAGTGGCAAGGACGGCCTCAAGTTCCTCGAGCTCTGTATACTGGCTCATAGCCGGAGCAAATGAGCCATCAAAACAACAAAGAATAAACAAAGCTCCGAAAAAAGAAAAGCATTGTTATTCGTAAAATTCTATACCAACATTACGGCGACGTCCAAAACAAAATAACAACGTGATTCCCAAGTGTGAATGACACAATTAAAATACGCTCATAAATACAATTTGCATAAAATATGGTTTCTTCGCGGATATGACCATTTTCTAAGACGGTTAGACGATGAATGCTCGTGTCCTATGGGATATAGCGCCTCTTGCATTAGATAGAAGTGCCACTCAGGCTACGCCCTCGTGGCCTTCTATCTATGCCCAAGGCACTATATCCCATAGAACACTCGCATACATTGTCTAACCCTTACATAAAAGTTGTCAGTGCAAAATGCCAGATCTCCAGCTAGCTCGCGTACTTAAATAATAATTGAAGTATAAATAAATAAAAACCTCAACAAACACGCTAGCTGTCCAAAATTAAAACCATTTCAAGTTAACACAAATATTACCTTAATATTCTTTCCAATTTCGGTGGTTTAGAGAAAAGCGCTAAAATTAAGACGATATTATTGCTTATTTTTACATGAGCTCGGCTTCTTTTGTTCTTTTCGGGGGAATATATTACATAACCCCCGAATCAACTGTCTGAAAAGCTGGGAGCGGCTTTGATTGTTTTACGGGAAGAGCGGGGCTAATGAACAGCTAATTAAAATGCGAGGGGATAATGTATTAATATGCAGTCTCCCAGTCTTTAATAAGTAGTCTCCCACGCAGCCGTCATTTGTCTCGTCACGCAACGCTCCTCCCCACTGGGGAGGAGCATTGCGTGACGAGACAAATAACGGCTGCGTGGAAGCCACCCGTTCCCCTTGCATAATAATACATAATCCCCTCGCATTTTAATTAGCTTTTCATGAAGAACAATTTTACAAATGTTTACTTGGATATATTAAACACGACGTACAATTACTGAAATTAAACTGAGCACCTGTTTCTCTCATATATATATAACGCTGCAAACCTGTACACAGTAAATAGAGTGAATTTGGAGGGTATTCACTCTTATCCTTCTTCCTTATTTATCTATACGAACTTGCTCAGCCAGAACGATAGTTCGAAATTGCACGGCGTCTTTAAAGTTCCACTGCTTGGAGCTACCACGAAAGTGTCGCCGTCATTCAGTGGTAAGGCGTTCCGTTCTTTAACCCAGTCATCCCAAACTCGTGAACTCCATGTAGTTGACCTCTTTGTATTTTGTGGTATTCTTGCTCCATTCCTCGTGGCCTGAATTTCCTTGTTGGTTACAGTAGTGATCCCTCGCCCGGAATCATCTTTATCTGGAAAGAGGTCGATTAAAACATCCTCGGTGCGAAAATTGAAGTTGTCAACTGCTTGCTCGTATGCATAATTAATGTATGGTGTTATACGAAAAAATCTTGCCCTCAATTGCTGTACCGTCACTAAAACTGCTTTGAGTAACAAACATTTCGGACTCCGAATCACTCGACATTCAGGCTAGGCTGTTTCTAGCGAGCACTCGCGGGCCGAATGCCCGGCTGCGAAGCCCCAAACTCATAGAACCAATGCCCGTCATTTTTCATGGTCATGGCTAGCAGAATGCTTCGCGGGCGAGTCGGTCCTGTGCGTCCGTCGCGCAGGGCTAGCTCGTGGGCGCGTATGACGTGAACATGCGTATGACGCCACACGCGCAGCTACACAGCCGTCAGCTCGGTAATTCGCAGTGTTTAGCGGAGCAGTAAAGTCGTTATTTCCCTGCATTTTTTCGCAGTTTGCTGCTCAAGACAGGGATACTAATTAAGGGATACTCAGAAGCCGCTTTAGTGAAAAAAGAAGAGCTTTCAGGGATAAAATCTTGCTTCGAGGAACTTCATGCGTTTTTATCAATGCAGGAGCAATGCAGGGAGATGCCTTATTTTTATTACGGATTTCAGAACCGAAGAAGAGGAGTTTTAACGAATTTCCAAGCAGTCCAGTAACTTACAGGCAAAATAAATCACATTTTCGATGGCAATTTACGTTGATATCAATTTTTGATTGACTTTTCCTTTGTGTTCTCTTAAGTTTTGGAGACATGTTGTGTGTTTTGCTTTTAAACATAAACTAATGGAGATTTGAATAGAATTTTTCGAAAGAAGATCGAGTTGTCCATTTTTATGTATTTGTTCATTCATTACATAGATTGAAAAGTAATCTATTTCATAACACTCTTATTCATGCTCAGTTGAGATAAGATATGGGGATAATATTGCTCAGCGGTCTAAGCCAAGCTGGAACAGCTTGGCTTAGGGTAGCAGTGTTTTATGACCCACGCGAATTTTCGGTCAGGGTGGGTGGGTGGGTGGGCCGATCCTTCCTTCACTGCTCCGCTGGCTGAAAACTAAGCACGAAAGGAGTGTTATTCTGCTTGAACTCAGTATTTATAGTCTTACAACACCCTTGTGCACATGCCTGCATGCACTGAGTTGCTAGGAATGTGTTATTTTCAAGAGTCTCATTTTCGCATATCATTACGAGTGTTATGAATAGTAACCTATTTCATAACACTCTTATTCATGCTCAGTTGAGATAAGATATGGGGATAATATTGCTCAGCGCCGCCCAAGCCATACTGTCCATCTTTATTTCATAAACTCTACAATGACTCCCATATACTTCAATTCTTACTTGCAACAAACCTCAATTCCATAAATCAAATACCCCAACCCTTACAATCTCCCAAACCTACCCCAAACTATAAAAAAAGCGAATAGGTTGCATCCGTGGCCACTGAAACTTGAACATGACGTTCATCACGCTACGGTATTGGGCTATCCCAATGCTCAAGATAATGAACATATGGGAAAATGGAAAACTTTATCCCTGATCCAACCCAAACATCAGCATCAGTCGCCACAGGGCACTGTTTCGAAATTTTCCCCAAAACGGGAAGTGAGCGTTTAATCCGCCAGCTCTAACATGATTAGGATCTCGAAAAACTAACCCTTGGACGTCTCCACTTATCTCGCCACGCTCCACCCATGTAACCTTATGTTCCAACCCGCGTGCTGTCATCTCGTTGCCGACTGTTATGGGGTTCCCCCTGGAATTCACCCATTGTATAGCATTCGTACAAATTGTCCACGAGTAATAGCTGTATCGAGCTCTTTATCAAGCTCCCAAGCCCATGATATAATTCCCAAAAGAAATCGTGAAAACGCAAATGGTATCACTCACAAGGGGGAAGCCCCAACATAGCCAGTAGAGAGATGACAGCTCCGACCCAGTAATCCTGGGAGAGTAACTAGAGACCCTGTTTTCAAAGCCATCAAAACTCTGAGACCATCGAGCTAATTATTAAAGGAAAAGAACATCACTTGCACAAAAACACATTCAATTCAAGATGCGTTTATAAACCAAACCAGACAGCATATAGAAAGCTATTTTAGTAACACTTCGACCATGGCAAAGTCCACTTGTTACTTTTGGTTGGTTCAGATGTCCATTTTTTGCCTCCATAACCAGATCTCCTTTCCTGACATTACAATCCATTTTAAAGTGGCCTTGTTTACCACAATATAAAACAACCCGCGAGCCGCCACGGATTTATCGAAAAGTCCCGGGAATTACGCCCCCGATTTCCCCTTTACTAAGGGGAGATAGCAGCCCCGTCACGGCTCTTTTGGCGATAATGTTTTTCACTTTTGCTACACAATCAAAAAATTTTCCCGTGATCCTTATCGCCCAAAAGGCGAAGGACGAGGCCTGGTCGTGGAGCATATCGATCTTGCCACGCACCGTCCGATAAACCTGGCGGTAGAAATTCTGCCTCTCATGCTTCGTATGCTGGGCAGTGTGTTGCAAATACGCGAGCATCTCCAACGAATTAAAGCCCACAATAGCATCGTGACACAGACGGTCGCGTAATACTGTTTTTGAGAATTGATAAAATTGAAAATAGCCCGTTCGTCAATCTTAATTCTTGTGCTTCCAACCTTTCACCTTAGTTAAGTTTCACCTTAGTTAAGTTTCACCTTAGTTAAGCTTGTTCAAAGTTCGACGCTGTTAGGCTTGGGCTATGTATATATATTAGCGGAGCACTTGCCAGGCCGAAGGCCTGGCTGCGCAGCTCCATACTCATAGAACCTACGCCGCGATTTTATATGGTCATGGCTAGCGGAATGTTTCGCGGGCGCGTGTGTGCCCGCCCGTGTTGGACAACATCCGGGATCTTCGCAATTTTGTTTTTCGCGCGGCCACACAGCCGTGAGCTCGGTAAACACTTTAGTTGTTTTCTTGTGCCTAGCGGTGAATTAACCTAGTTATTTTCCTGCATTTTTTCGCGGTTTGCTACTCAAGACAGGGATACTAATTAAGGTATACTCAGAAGCCGCTTTAGTGGAAAAAGACGAGCTTTCAGGGATAAAATCTTGCTTCGAGGAACTTCATGTACCGTATTTTCTCAATTAAACGCCCCCGGCGTTTATTTTAAACTTGGCCTAGTGGACCCGGCGTTTCTTTGAATCAGCAGTTTTTTCTTGCCCGCCATTTTTAAAGAAAGGGATATTATTCGTTTTTCTTGGCAGCCGTGTACTTTGCCCTTAAATCTTAAGTTTATTATACCACAAATAAACGTTTGAGGGGCTTACTTACAACTTTCTCTATTATACCCGGTGTTTATTCGGGGCCCGGCGTTTAATCGAGAAAATACGGTATTACGTTTTTATCAATGCGGGAGATGATTTCAGAACCAGAATTGGAGATTTGAATTTCCAAGCAAGCGAGGAACTTAAAGGTAAAACAGATTACAGTTTTCGATGAGAATTTATGTTGATATCAATCTTTGAGTGACTTGTTATTAGTGTTATTGTTAGTTTTGGCGAATTGATTTTAAAACGTGCCTAAATTTAGTTGTATCGATCTCTTGAATTTCATCCAAGAAAGCTTGAACTCGATGAGCTATAATTTATAGCGTTAAATAAATGGTACGCGTTTTGCTTTTAAACGTAAACTAATGGAGATTTGAATAAATTTTTTCGAAAGAAGATTGCGTTGTCCATTTTTATGTGTTTGTTCATTCATTAGATAGATTGAAAAGCGATTTTATGTAAACAAAACAAGACTTGATTTTATAGTACAGTTCTATCTTCACTCGCATCGCCTTATGCAAATATGTTTGTGTATTTTTGCAATTTTTGATTTTCAAATCAGTTTCTCGGGCAATTTTTGACAAACATAAACTGTATTTTATTCGGAAACTAGTGGTACTATTTATTCTAGACAGAGAAAAGTTGTTTTTGTGAACTTTTGTACGGTCTATAAAAATGTACTGTGCAGACGGTCGCGTAATACTGTTTTTGAGAATTGCTAAAATTGAAAATAGCCCGTTCGTCAATCTTAATTCTTGTGCTTCCAACCTTTCACCTTAGTTAAGTTTCACCTTAGTTAAGCTTGTTCAAAGTGCGACGCTGTTAGGCTTGGGCTATGTATATATATATTAAAACTATTATTGCGCTCAAACTTGGGTGATATCGCGTAATTTTAGCCGACTCGGCCTACGGCCTCGTCGGCTAAGAATTAGGAAATATCACGCGGGCTTTCGCGCTATAATAGTTAAATATACCTAATTCAATAAACGTTGCTTTGGTCATTGGTAATTGGGCATTGGGAAGATATTGTTTGGCGGTCACTCAAGCAAAGCATTGCATTGTGTTCCGTATGAACAAATGCCAATGCCAATGGGGCAGTACGAAGCTCTTACAAGGTCTTCTCTGATTTGCTGAGAAAACAATAGAACAAACAACACAACAATGGCTAACAATAGACCCTAGACCTAAAAACAATAGAGCTGCATGATATACAGGTCCAATGAAATTAGAGGTTGTAAAGAGCTGCGTGGTATCTGATGCCAATGACCAATTGCCAAAGCAACCTTTATTGAATTAGGTATATACTGAGCAATATAACTTATATTTTACTTTGGGACATCAGCTGATCAGCTGCAATTGCAAGGTTACGCAAAAAAATATATAGCGAAATTCGCACCTTCGTCTGCAGATTTCTGTAGCATAGTTTTCACTAAAATAGGTCAAAGTCAGCGGAGATGTCAATTGCCATGATATCGAACAGAGATGAAAACACATATTTATAAATTAGTTCCGCTCCGCGCGAGATTTAAAGCTGTCAACCCGAAGCAAAGCGCGAAACAAACACATTCAACGCGGTCAGTTGAAACCAGCTGTTTGTGATTTTTTGGTTTGTTATCCGATAAACGTGGCTGCCGACCTCGCAAAATAAACTTTCAGGTATGATGTCAGCAAATAAGGCTGAAATGAGTTTTACGTAGCAATTATTTCCGTGGCACAAGATTTGAATGAATTATAACCCAGAACGAAGTTCGTTATGAACCATAAGAATACAACCAATACGTTGTTAGACCAACTTGTATGCTTGCTGACAGACTGTTGTTTAGGTACCACCCCAGCGTTGTTAGTTTGTCGTGTCAGTATCCCTCCCCCAGGGGAGAAATTGCTCCTTAGTTCAGTCTCGTCGAATAGTCAAATCTCCCTGAAAAGAAGTATTCGGAATTTTTTGTTTGAGCCGCTTTTCTTGATACGAGTTAAAAGCGAAAGTGCAATGATTCTCTTAGTTACGAAAGTATCGGTCTCTGTTACTTTCGGAATTAGCAGGCCTAAGGGACCGCAACTTTCGGGTAGCCGTTACTTTCGGGCAGCCGTTACTTTCGGATAGCTGTTACTTTCGGGTAGCCGTTACTTTCGGGTAGCCGTTACTTTCGGATAGCCGTTACTTTCGGGTAGCCGTTACTTTCGGGGGGCTGCTAATTTCAGAACTCTACGGTAGAAACAGACCAGTGTTAATATACACTTCGCTTGAAAGAGTGAAACTATTGTAAAACCGAGGAAGGTCGCCTCCGGAGCTCACTCGGCTCCAATCTACTGCGCTTGCGCACGTAGACACTTTGTGAAAATTAACCGAAAGCTGTAAAAATAATGTAATGATTTATCAACAAGCAAGAGGAACTACAGCCTTCTTTGGATGTTAACGTCAGCAGTGAGAAGCTTCTTAGGACTGACAGTCCGTACTATTAAATTACTGTTAAGATCGTTTTCTTAATCTTGGTTCCAGACCCCTTTTTTGAACTATATAAACAGTTTTCAAACACTGTACGGTTGCTTTTGAAAATTTATGTTGCTTAGCATACAAAACGCCAAGTTCATTGTAAAAATGCGTCGGTTTACCATGTTTATCACCGCTGTTTGTGTTTTATTTTTAATCAAAAGGAAAGAGATCAAATTCGCTAAGTCAATGGCACGAGACCTGAATCATGCAAAGGCCTTTCTACACTTTGTACAACCTAAATTCTGCAAAAACAGACACTTTGAACATTCAGTCCTCTAAACCTTATGAAATATTGGCCGAAGTAGATCAAACAATATATAATCAAGGTCGCGCGTGACAGCTGCGTGGGTTAAGAATATCACTGCTCCCAGCTGGTTACATAACAGAGTTGGCTTTCAACTTAGAAAACACTATATAAGGGTTAAACCCCGGTAGACTTGCGCACACACCAACTTGATTGTCAACCTGCCATTTGTTGAAGATTGCTACCTGATCATTAGGACTGTTTTGTCTTTGTCTCATAGTTACTACTCTTATCTGAATTCGTTTCAACATAACAAAGTTCAACGTTTTGCACAACAGATTAAATTAACATTTTGGTAGATTTTAAATGTCGACTAAAAGTGCAATTTACATGTAGTTCGACACAAGATCAAGTTCAACGTTGTTTTTCCAAGCCTAAAAGTATCGTTTATCGGGTGCATTTATTTTTAAGATTTTTTCAACTCCTTATATCGCCATTAGATGTTTTACCAGGAAAGGACTTCCAAGAATTGTTGTGACAAATGAACTAGATGAATAAATCCTGAAGTACCTATAATTGTCATCGCTTTGGGCTATATAAGTTAACTTGCAAATTGTTTTCGCTTCAAATGAAGAAGACTGTTGTACTGGTCGAAACATGTTTTGTAAAATCAAATGTGTCGTCTTTTTTCCAGTTAAAATTATAGCCAGTTTTTTACTATTCATATCTATTTCATCTTAATAAAAATGTACATACATATCACAATGAGAAGAAAACAAGCGAACCTGTTAATTTTATCACTTTTACGTCTGGCTTCGAGATCTTTGGGCACGATTCGATACCGTTGGAACAAGGGTATTGAAATTTTAATCTTTTCATCGACTTCAAATTAACATGACAAGAGCCAAGTATGTATAAAATACTGACTTCCAGCAGCGAACGGCTCAAGCTGGCAATGATAATGACAATGGACGCTAGTATGTGGCCTTGCAATAGTCTTGTTTACAGCGTTATTGGTTCACTGTTCACACACGTATGACCATCGTATGCATTTTGTCAATGTTGTCGACTTGTAATTGACTTGGCGTTCCGCATATCATATTCGAAACGACTTCAGCATCACGATATTATTTAAACGTGAAATGTTTAGCAAACTGTGAAATGGTCTCGCCGTCTTTCTTTCTCAAAAATGCATAAAACGATGTTATTTAGTTTGTTTTTTCTCAAAATCGTTGTCATCTTTCAAACCGCTTGTGATTGTCAAAGGATTTCACCACCTGCATTTGTGACAATTGGTAAGTATTCAATGTTACTTTGTTTTTTTTCTCCTGCGACTGATTTTGTTTTCGTTGACTGCGCTTTCCTGTTTTTTTTAAAAGGTGCAGTGTTCACTGATCGACTCCAAGCAGACTACGAAACTGCATTTAAGTTTGCCATTGAAAATATAAACAGCGACAGATCAGTCTTGCCAAATACGGAACTTAAAGTTATTGTTAACAAATCTGCTACGTTAGATGCTTTCAAAAACATTGAAATGGGTAAGTGCTCGATAACGGATGTTTGGTTTTAGTTGTAAAGGTTCTCATGATGCGGAACTACATGCGCAATAATGTTGCTTTATAAAGCTTTATATAGAGTGATTTTACTTCATCTGTGAAACACTATCTAACAATTAGTGTGTGATAGTCAAAATTAAACAAAAGAAAACAAAGGAATTATAGTCTAAAAGTGCGTACTATTCTACTAACTATTTCACAGATGAAGTAAAATCACTCTAACACGATCAGTGTATCCAAATTGTCATATACACATCACTGAGTATCAGTATGACATAAAAATGAGGAGTAATTCTCGGCTTTTGTGAGCAACTAAGCAGTGGCCAAGTAGCTATTAAGTTGATTGACAACCATGACTTACAAAAATTTCGGTGCCTTAGTTTTCAAATTTAGAATTCAGCATCATAATTACAAACAGAATGTATGTGACCAGTTATCATCCGTAATAATCTTTCTGAAGCACGTTTATTAAGGGGCTCCCTACAGTTATAATATCCCTAGCAAGGAAATTTTGAATTTTATTCTCATAAATTTGAAACCAGAAACATCGTTTTAAGATTAATTATTAATGTCATGTATTGATAATTATATATTAATGTTTTATTTTAATAAAAATGAGAATAGATTGATATACGTTCTGTAGTGTACCGGGAGTCAATAAGCCATTTCACGCTATTCATGCCATCATTAGCTAGTGATGAGTGCCGCACATGTTGTGCGGTGCGAAACTAGTTAGTAATAAAATGCCAAGTCGAATCTTCAGTTGATCAGTTCACCTCGATTATAACGCTCTAGTTCTTCTATTGAGCACTCTGCCGATAGGCGTGCATATCAACTGGTGTGCGTGTGTGAGAGAGAGAGAGGAAATTAATAGATTAATATTATACATGAAAAAATTACTCAATTCTGATTGGCTAAGAGCAGTGCAGTTCAAGTGTAACACCAGTGCAAAAAGTGTAACACCAGTACAAATTACAAATAAAAAAAAAATATGCAAAAATGTTTTGCAAAAAAAAAATTGCAAAAAAATTAAAGAACTTTTTTTTCATGTATAATTATTAATAAGTAATCATACGGTTTTCTCGTTCAATTTGGAATTAATTTGCGCAAGCGGCTCGTGCAATTTGAGCTTTTTGAAAAACTCCCTCGTGAACTCGAAACTGTATCATTACCTATACAAATAACTGTACGGGAAATTAACAGTCCGCTGGACTTTGGATTTCCCATACAGTTATTTATATATTAATTTTTTCACACAATTAAAAATATTCCGTGGCACCTACATTACCTGCAATCGTTTCTTTTTCAATACTTGTTAAAACGTTTATCGGGTATCTTAAACCTAATACTGACCTGTTTAGAAGGTCCAAAAAATAGAGTTTAATCGTGATGTTAACAACACACAAAATAACAATAGCACTGACTACATTTGTGTTATGCCAAGCAGGCAAGTGAAGAAATACCTTAACGTTCCCGCATTTCATTTTTACTATTAATGCCCTAACGTTGCGCAAATAAAACAATACTTATCCAAAAATTAAAGGCATTAAGGTTATGCAATAAAGCAACTACCTTTCATTATATAATTCTTTAATTACTTATTAAAGTAGAAAAAATCTGACTATGAAGTCGTAGAAGTTAGTAAGTAGAAATGTTGACTGATCGTTTTAGCGTTGACCGACCAAAGCCTGGGTAATTTATAACCGATATTTACATTTTCAAACGTTTCAGTCCAATATCTAATAAAGCGAGGAGTGGTAGCAGTTGTTGGGCCAATGACGTCAACTGGCGTCAAATTCACCCAGCCCTACTGCGCAGGCTTCAACATTCCACAGCTTGCTCCAGTGGCCACGGATCCCACCTTCTCGTTCACACCAGCTAACTTCCCCTTCCTTGCTCGCCTCAGTCCGAGCGATAAGATCCAGTGTCAGGCCCTGGCTGGACTTATATCGCACTATAACTGGACTCAAATTGCGTTGTTAACTTCCAAGGATGACTACGGTTTGTTTTAATGATTTCAATCAATTATTAACAAATAATTGTTGCTATTTGTTTTCCTTTAACACAGGAGTTTGTTTTTGTAACAATGGTCTTAGCCACTAAATATCATGACTAATATATCTGTCCAATTCCTAGGCATAAATGGCCTCTTAGCGTTAAAAGATATTGCTAATAAAAATGGATGGAAAATCACAGCAAACGAGCATTTTGATCCCGTCAGTGACTTCAGCACCCTTAACGTGAGCCCGCAGTTGGAGGCGATTAGAAAGACGCGCACGCGCATTGTTGTATTAAACACAATGGCTCGATACACAGTCGTTATACTTACACAAGCTTCGCAAATTAGAATGTTGAAAGACTGGGTTTGGATAGTGACCGATGGCTCCACGAACACCGTAAGTGTATTGTAAAATGTGACATGCCAAAGTTAACACTTTTTCTTAACAATGTAATCACCTTTGGACAATACGATGATATGTCGGAAACATTTGCTTTATTATAACCCATGCGATACGGTCGGAAATATATAGAGAGCATCGCGTTTGCGCTCATTGGTTAGAGGAAGTTTTTCTATTCTTCTTTCAATAATTACGGAGCCCAACAAACGTAACAAAGCATACATTTGAATTCTAACAAGAAAATAATTTAAATTAATTAAGTGGAATGCGTGGAGTATTTCATAAGCAGAAACAGAAATAAAAGCTTAAATAAGCAGATATTTGGTAAGGGCTTAGGAATGTATGATTATCATGCGCAATTTAATTTAAAAAAACTATTCGGTCAAAGTGTTGGCGTTCGTTTTGAATAGTTATGGTAACATTCGTATGCTGAAGTGTTTACCGTTAGATAATAATGCAATATTAGCAGTTTAAAATATTAGATACGTGAAATCAAAGAAATATTCCTAAGTATCGATAAGAGCATCTCTTCATTTAATTACCTTCTTTGTAAACATTGTGTTCGCGGTGTGCGTTACAAAAGGCGGACAGATTTTCTATTGCACCTTCATTAGTATAAAATAATACATTAACTGTTTTAGGATTGGAGCTTGGTCCCAGGGGACTATCCACTGCATAAGTTTTACGGTGTAATTGGCACACGACCATCATTTGGAGCTGGCAAACTGTATCCACAATTCAATGAAGAATGGAAGGCAAAAGACTCCGGGCAAGTCAGTGTAAGTTTTCCTGTCGTCTCGAGTGTGGTGATCATCAACAAATATAAGCCTCAAAATAGCCTCATTTAAAAAAAAATAACACAAGGACGCAAAGGATTGTGCGAAGTTATCTATCGACCTGGGACATGTAATGAAGGAGATGCCACCCCTTTCGTACGACTTGAAGGAAATTTCCTGTAAGAGCCGTTATGCTTATTAATGACCTGATCAGACTGACACGAAGTGATGATATAGTGAAGAAACTTTGTTGAGTTGTTGGTTTAGTATGAACGCGCAGTAATTCTGGATAAGCGATTGGTGATGTGTTGGTAAATTAATTAATTTTCTCTATTGCAGACACCAGGGGGTAAGAGTTATGACGCGGCTCTTGTCGTGGGAGCTGCTTTAGATCAGATGATAAAGGACGGGTTTGATGTCAAACAAACTTCACTGGGATTCGATTTTGGCCAACAAGTGACAAGCACGGCTTGGAAACCAGGCAGGAAACTGATGCAATATATTAAAAAAGTGAGTAAAATAACGAGCAAAGAAGCTGGGAGGAACCATTTGGATATTGACATTGTCAACGAATACGATCCAATATTTATTTTACTTTCTTTATTTTTTGCTTTAGGTTTCCATCGATGGTATAATGTCACCACTATCATTTGATGAACATGGTTCTCCCGGATATGCGGAATATGATATCGTTAACTCAGGTCACTTAAAAAACGGCATTGCCTTTTCATATACGACATACCATTCTAGAGCGCAAATACCCATCAAAACGAGTGCAAATATGACACGTTTTAAATTTTGAAGACGATGACTATCGTATAATAAACAATTTATTCAGCGAAAAGTTGTGTAATTTGTTGGTTTGGTTATTTCACTCGTCAGTTCTTATAAAAAAAATCACTCGTAAAAATACCCAGCCGTATTACACAACGTTTTGTTGAATAATCTCTATTTATTACTACAGTTACATTCCACCTGCTTTTAAATAGTTAACACTTCCATTGTGCTACCTACCAAATGACTAATTCAGTTCCTCGTCTGACATTTATTAACGTTTTTGAACATTTTAATTGTATCAAGGATAAGTGTCTTCTTTGAGTTTCAGTTGAAACTAATTAAGCAATGAAATTGAAAAAAAATAAAAGCTTTATGCCCTTCTCGTGCCCAGTTTCCCGTGTAATACATCATCCATTTCTTCATTCGGCTGCATAACAGCAGGCGATCACAAAGTTTTTCCATGCTGCTCAACTCGCGGTCAGAGCAGTAAAAATGTCGGGTTCAAGCATGTTGGAGACTTTCGATTCATTGTACGAGTACGAGATTAAACTCGTACCAGTACCACTCAATTGAACCGAATCTTTTCCCAGGCCACTCGCTGCTCCCTGTTGTTCAACAGTAGAGAAAAAGATATAGCAATAAGATTGCTCTTAAAAAATTTTAAAAAATTATATATTGTATATATATGTATATTCGGTTGGTTAGTCGTCCTTATACTCAATCTCGTATTTGCACTCGGATCTGAAAGTCCCCTTTGTCACAGGGATACAAATGTTTTGTAAATTGTACACAGGTCGGCCGATGGAGCTCAAGAGATGGTATAGTGATGGATCCTCGGCAGCCTGTCATCTGGCTTTCAGGTTCTATAACTGTACCCAAGGATACCTCAACAGTTGTTGAAAACACAACCATTAGAGTTGTTACTGTCATCGTGAGTATCAACCTCTAGTTTTGATAACTTTTATTATGCTACACAACGCATTACAATATTCTCAGTTAATGATATCGATGGATCTGTTCATTAACTTTTATGCCGTTAATCTCTTCTTACCACGTTTACTTTATACAACAAAAAGCCAATAGGAAGCTTCTCCACTTTGTTTTCTTCGTGATTGTGTCACCCGTATATGAATTACCTAAATTATGTCCCATATGATTAAAAAAGGGTTTATGCCAAGTCGAATCCTAACTTTTAGTGAAAAAAAATGTAACTGTCTTAGTTTACGGGACTATGTTACGGGGATGTTTCAGGTTTTGTTCATAACTGCGTTACGAATATTATCATATGACCCGTACGGCCCTGCGAGCCTTTTCTTTGCAAAACCATTGATGAAAGTCCCGTATGAGGGCCGTACGCATTTGCGCGAGCGGGGCCGGAAAAAGCCGTACGGCCCTACTACAAAAGCGGACGGCCTCGCGCGCTAAAATTTCAAGTAATTTTGTCTCCATATTGGTCATATGATAAAATACTTATTGACTAAGTTAGGTCGGGCCGGATGGGAAAATATTTGGCTCTCAGTCATGGCGCACTTGGCCATCCGGCCCTCCCACTTAGTCAATAAGTACATATTATTTCAACACCCTTGCCCATATAGAAAATAATCCGCTAACTCTAAGACGGACAAGTGCGAAAGAACTCTCAAAGGAAAAAAAAAACATAATGTAAGTTTTTAGACATTTTTCTCTGACACAACGAACCAGAAAAAGTTGGTCCAACGTTAACTTGTTAAAGTTGCATTTCATTCCTATGCTGGCCATGCATCCGTTAGCAAAGGCATCGTTGTTGTAGATAGTATTAGTGACGTTCATTAGTATAGTAAGTCTAAATTTGAACATTGGTGCATCTAAGCATTTTAAAAGTGGTGCTTAAATTTCCCGGGGTGGGTACTCCCTTATATAAGCTATATAGGTATGTGCGGCCCTGAAGGGTATGGTTTTCAAGCCGTTTTGATCTGAAATAGGGTATAGATTTTTACCATTTTGGTCTGAAATAGGGTATAGATTTTTACCATTTTGGTCTGAAATAGGGAAGGTTTGCGCACTCTGGTCTGGAATTGGGTATGGTTTTTAGAAGAAGCTACTTTTTTATCCCTCGACAAATGCGGTTTGATTAACATCGGGAATTAGAAGCCCTTCTCAAATGTTTACGCAAACGGAAGCACTTCCTGGTCTGAAATAGGGTATCGAATTTTGGGTCAGGTCTGCAATAGGGTAGGGAAAATCGCATATTTTGGTCTGAAATAGGATAAGGGCCTTAAAGAAGCGTGCCGCACACCCCCATCCAAATTTTCGGGGAATATCCCCCCTCCCCCGGGATAAATTTCCACCCATCGGATGTATGACAGTTGGGTCCAGGTCCAATGCAAACTTGTCCCCAGGCCTTTTTCCCTTTCACGGCTGCTGAAATACTCCAGCAATCGTATGATATGTTTTAACGTTACACGCGATGAAATATCGGCGACCCTGGGAACGGCTTGAAAGTTTCGTGACTAACGGGTACATTTTCGTCAATTTTTGATTGTAATTAATGCTGAACACTTCATTCTACGTTGACGGACACCGCCGGAAAATCTCTTAATTTGTCAGTTGACGTTTTTAAACGTGAAAGCTTAAAAGCTTTTAGTAATGTTACGACTGGCAGTTAAATCTATTGGACCCTTCACCAGAATTGGGTTATATTTTAGACTTCTATTGATGTTAGTGTGACTTTTGACAGTTAAAGGCCATTGCAATAAGTAACATGGAGTTAGTATAGGTAATCATATGGTTTCGAGTTCAATTTGGGATTAATTTGCACGAGTGAGTTTTTTTTTTTTTTTTTTTGCAAAAAAAATTTATTGGGAATTTTTTCTTTCTTTTTTGCAATTTTTTTTTTGCAAAACATTTTTGCATCAGTTTTTTTTTATTTGTAATTTGCATTGGTGTTACACTTTTTGCACTGGTGTTACGCTTGAACTGCACTGCTCTTAGCCAATCAGAATTGAATAATTTTTTCATGTATATTATTAATTACTTTATACAAATGTTGTGTTTGTCTAGGAAAAACCCTTCGTTTTCATTCAGCAGTCCAAAAGTGGAGAGAAAACTTATACAGGCTTGTGCATTGATTTACTTGAAAAACTAAGGGAAAAGATGAAGTTCAGGTACATAATTGAAGAGTCTCCTGGAAATGTGTATGGAGCACCCGACGTATTTACTGGAGAGTGGAGTGGAATGGTCAAACATCTCATGGACAATGTGAGTTCGGCGTTTTGATTTATTTGTTTGAAAGCGTTATAAAATTAATAGTTTCAGAAATTAGTGACTGACTGACAGACTGACAAACCGAATGATTGTCACTGAAAGACAGAATGACAGACTAACTGACAGACAGACAGACAGACAGACAGACGGACAGATTGATCTGGCAACCTCACGGACAGCCAGTTTGACATACTAACTGGCTGGCTAACTGAAGTTTCATCGGCCTTCTCCACTTTTTTTCCTTCCTTCTTCTCCTTCTTCTTCTTCTTTTTCTTCTTTTTCTTCTTCTTCTTCTTCTTCTTCTTCTTCTTCTTCTTCTTCTTCTTCTTCTTCTTCTTCTTCTTCTTCTTCTTCTCCCTTTTGACGAATTGTAACGAACACAAATTGTAAGTCACGCGGCTTCATTTCACTTTTTCTGCACAGCCCATAGGAGGACTCTAATTTAAAAGTGGCCAGAGATGCTCGTTTAGGGTGTTCTTATTCAAATGTCCTCACATATACCTATTGAGTACTCTTAGGGGTTAAGAAGAGGTGCAATTCTGTGTCATTGCTTTTAAAATTTTAGGTATAAGGTGAATGTTTTCGACGAAAAGGACTTTTCGCCAATAACATTTTTGGTACCAGCTAAGGGTTCGATCTTTTCCCACCAATGTGGCCCGGGTTTGATTCCCGGAGGTGAAACAATGTGGTCGAGTTTGTTGTTGGTTCTCGTCCTTGCTCCGAGGGCTTTCTCTGAGTACTCCGGTTTTCCTCCCTCCACAAAAACGGACATTTCCAAATTCCAATTCGATCTGAAAACAGTGGAAATAAGAGCGTCCTCGTAGATTCCACTAAAAATTCTTATGTTTATTTATTCCTATTTATTTGATATGGGAGTTCCCCCGGATGCACAGATCAAAACTCATAGACCAGTTCAGCAATGCAATATTTTAGAATAAATCAAACTTTTAATTTTAACACTGATTTTCCTTTCAGAAAGCCGACCTTGCAATTGGTCCATTCACGATCAGTTCCAGCCGACAAACAGTGATCGATTTCACTCAGCCTTTCCTGGACGTTGGCCTATTAATCATAATGCGAAAAGAAGAGGACAGCGAGTATAAAGTGTTTTCTTTTCTTCGTCCATTTGACTTAAATCTGTGGCTGGCGATCGTATCTAGCACTTTAGGTGTTGGTATTTTCCTGTGGCTTCACAGCACTTTCAGTCCTTATGGTTATCACGGAAGAGTAGCACAGGCGAGTGACCCTAGAACTGTGACAAGAGATGAACTCAAGACCAGGGGACATTTGCGCTTTTGTAACGCCATTTGGTCTTCGTTTGCTTATTACGTCAGTCAAGGCCCGGATGTTCTACATCCCGTATCATTGTCTGGTAGAATCGCTGTGGGTGTTTGGTGGTTTGCAGTATTGATAATAGGTAAATAAATGTTCATTCATTCAGAATGAAGCAAAATAGTGAAAGGAAATACTTTGTGTATTGGCTGTTTGAAAATCGCTTCTTGATTCAATGTGCTTAGTCGCACTTTTTATTGCCAGTTAAAAGGATCTTTAGATGCTGATGCATGCGCATCAGAAACCTGTGATACGGCAAATGATGCGGGATAAACAAATACTGAGAACTATTTATTGAATATCGTGTGGTTTCTTTGCTACTGAATAATGTTTTTTTTCTAGGCTGTCCACCGGAATATATAGAAATTATCTCAGACTTTTCCCTATACTTATAGGTGAGATAAATGCTAATGACATCATAATCATTTGCAGGGGCCACCTACACAGCAAATCTAGCGTCCTTCTTAATTGTTCAACGCTTTCAAACCCCAATTCAATCTGTGGAAGATTTAGCGCGTCAAACAAAGATCGAGTATGGAATCCCTGGAAAAGGTCAAACACAAACATACTTCCAGTCGTCTAGCATCCCAACCTACGTCACCATGTGGGAGTTCATGAAGTCCAGTGACACAATCCTTAGGAATACCACGGAAGGAATCAAAAGAGTTCGCAAAGGAAACTTTGCTTTTATATTTAACTCCGCGGTGCTTCAATACCATGTTAAGCAACCTCCATGCAACACTCTCTACTCTGTGGGAAGGTAGGCAAGCTCATTTATAAAGATGACCGTTTTAATCAAAAATAGTGTCTTTCTAGTGTGCGTTTACATGCAGAATGCGAAAAGTATTGTCTAGTTCACTTCTGTAAAATCAGTAATCCCGATTTTTTTTATCCCTATATTTTTCGAACCGCTTGATCGATTCAAACCAAAACGTATTTCCCTTGGATTTTATTTCAGTCGATGCTATCTTCGATTTTTCGAACTCCCGATAATTCGAATCAATTTCCGCTTCCTTAGGTTCGAAAAATAGGGATTCCACTGTATAACCTGCGGTCCTGAGGTCCTTGATATTGGATTAAGATTTAAGATATGGGGCGCTAGACACTCCGTTGTAGTCAGGAGCCACACCAAGTCATCAGCGTTACCAGATAGTAAAGGCTAGAGAGGAAATACGTCGCACTTGAAATGTATTAAGACAAAAGTAAAACGCCATTTAATACTGCAGACGAAGAACATTTCTAGAAAGAGGTTCGTCATACAAGATCAGTCGAACAGTCGAACTTCAAGTTCAACATGATAAATAGAATAACGATTACACAAGTTTAATAAAATTAAAACGGAATTAAGTCAGCGAAGATTTATAAGTTTGTTGTTTTCAGGGTATTTGGCAAGTTTGGTTATGGATTTGGCCTTCAGAAGGACTCTCCATTTACTCAACAATTTAGCATTAACGTTCTGGAACTTAGGCAGAAGGGATACATGGAAACAATGAAAACTAAATGGCTTGGAGGAACATGCGAGAAGGAGCAGACAGACTCAAGTGAGTAATGCATTTATTGCATTAAATATGGTTAAGTTAACTTTATCTCAGAAAGACAGGAGTTATGACATCTAAACGATTTGGTAATAGGTTGTTTGTACGGCAGCCACGTTGGTCGTCAGAAACAACAGAAACCGTTTGCATGAAAATCGAGTTCAAAGGAAGGAAATTTCATTGTTCTAACCCCAAAAATGGCAGTGCAAACTACCAATATGTCGAGCTGTAATTTTTGTGTGTTATTTTTGTGTGCAATATTTTATGCAAGTTTGCTTCCCTAATGTATGCAAGGTTTGTCCACAATATCTGCAAGAGTTCATTGAAAGGAGGAGGCTACATCCACGAACCTTTGCTTTTTTCTCGCGTCTTTAATGCAGTCTTCTTAAAGCCAACGTACAGTAATTCATGCAGTGTTTATTTCTTTCAGATCCTTCTTCGTCAATTAGCACTTCCGGGGATGTGCTGACGTTTACGGACTTATCGGGTGTATTTTACTGTGTGCTGTTTGGTATGGTCAGTAGTTTACTTGTGTTACTAGTGGAACTTTTTATCGAAGCTCACAAGGATACAAAGCAAAACAACAAAGAGGTACTGTAAAGAGCATACACGTTAATGTTAAATATTTTATTCCTCTATGAATTGCACTGATTGCACTGAAGGCTAATCAATAAATAGTGACGGCGTGTTAAACCATCACAGGATACACCATTGGTAGAAATTAAAGAGCAAAAGTGCCATAGAACATCACTTTTCAGCCTACTTAACTGGGCCACTATACGTTTTCAAGATCATTTCTGCAGGCATAAAAACCATTTAAAATGAAGTCTTTAAATAACCAGTACAAAATGCACAATAAAAGATGGTTGTTAAACCACTTCATTTTTTCATACTGTGAGGCTACTTCGCTTTCACAACCACATTCAGACATAAAAACCACTTGATATTATTAAAATGTAGTTAAACCAGATTTCAACAATTCTCTAGGCAAGAGTTGAAGCGCTGAAGAGACGTGTACTGACGTCATGGCGAGCGTATCAAGGAAGGAGTCGCCCCAATCCTTCGTCAGTCGACCCTGCAGATACTCTTCAAGGAAACAATCATTCGGATCTATTGCCTCGTAGACACTCCACACAACAGATAAGGGTTGAAGATTTGGACAGGAGAAGAAGCAGCCAGTTGAACGGTTTCGTTAATAAATCAAAAGAAGAAGAACTTCAAACTGGGTACAGAAAAAGTTCCATGGTATAAATTGTTGTACAAAACAGATTTCGGAGTTAGTGCTGCAGGGTGCAAGTGAGACTAAATTTTGATGAAACTCCAAAGTACTTTATTCTTCACGAAAAGATGAATGCGATATTGTCAGCTATTACAAATTATAATTCAACAGATTGATACACTGCCCAAATATGGTCAAAAAGTTATCGATATACGCTATATCTACATGACGTATTTTGACAAGAGAATGCAAAAACGACGGACCGGCCTCCACATTTTTTCTCCAAACTGTGCTTTGTTATCAGTGTATAAAACTATTATTGCGCTCAAGCTTGCGTGATATGGCCTAATTTTAGCCGACTCGGCCTACGGTCTCGTCAGCTAAGAATTAGGCGATATCACGCAAGCTTGAGCGCTATAATAGTTAAATAGTTTGAAATCTAGTTAAACCTATATAGGCTACTAGTCAATTAAACGATAGAAAAGTAAAAGAGATGTTAGGTTTAGCCTTGACACATAGTTTCTTCTATGATTCGTAAATATTTGTTTTTATCTTTTGCAGTTGTGATTTATTATTAATGAAATTAAGAAATTTATACAATAAATAACGAAAAATAGAGTGGCAAGAGCAAGGTTGCAATAAACAGCAGTAGAATGAGTGAAGCTTTTTATGCAACTATACTAGTTTAAATGATTGTAGGCCATCGTCCCTGAAAACTATAAGGTATCTTAGGGATGTTTTATGCGATCGGACCCAGTCGCCTTCAAAAACAGAACTGGATTTCAAACGAACGTAAACAATTACTTACGTATGAGAAACAAGATTCAATCTTTTATTCCTCCGAACCTGTATATATTAAACGTTAAGGCTGTACATAACAAAACATACCAAACGCGCAGTTCATCGCTTTACATAAAAATAAAGTCGCTCTGCAATTCTTAAAGCATTGCAAAATGTACTATTTTAAAGTTGTAATATATATTAGCATTATTCTAGCGACTCAATTTATAATTTAGTTCATCTCATGATAACAGTGATAGAATGATATTGTATATTTGTATAGATTTATTTATTATACAGGGCCCCTCCAGATACCAGCTTCGGCTGAATGGGCTACCCTGTTTTTAAATAAAGTTTAATTGATTGATTGATTGATTGATTGATTGAACAGTCATTTGGATACAAAATAACTAATTAAAATAAATAAACGGGCGTACTCAAATTAGGCATTTTCTAAGCTTTGTTTGCTGCATAAACCATCACAATTTGTTCCGATTAGTAAGGCTGTATTACATCTACCAACAAACAAACATTGTTATAATCAATAAATTTAAAAATTGTTTAAATTAATTTGAACAAAATTGTGTTATTTCCCACACTTTTTATTTCGTGTAATGTCATAGGGTAGGTGTAGCCTTTAGCTTCTCTCCCCTTCCTGTCTTTTCCCGCGCGCCCTGCTCCGCTTCTCAAGCAAGTTTCGCGAGCGACTGGGGACGAGGCAGGACTTTAGGAAAGATTACTTTGCACCTTTCATAAGTTTGCACAATCGCTTGCATTCCGGGATAAGAATAAACGAAAACAATGTTTTAAAATATCGTTATAGACCTATTTGAGCCACATGGTCTAATAACTCTTGTTGACGCATAATTGAATTTTATGTCATGTTCTGGTGTGGCTCATGATAAGAGACAGGATTGTGCTGGTTATTATGTGTATTTTTATTCCAGTCCACCCTGAAATCAACTCCAAAAAAGTTAAAAAAAAAATCTTCCGATGAAAGAACCGTATCATGTTTGCACGTTTATGTAAAAATCACACATCCAAACTAAGTTATTCATTTGTTAATCCACAACAAGAATGGGAATTTCAATTTCCAAAGCCGGCAATAAAGATCTAGCTTGAGAAATTTGAAAAACCTGGTTTGATATATCTTGGGTCTGTTGGGTCTGCCGTTTTTCTTTTGTAGAGAACTAGAAAGACTTTAAAGTAGTAAATTATAAGACGTCTCTAAATGGTATCTAAAATATTTCTATCGTGTATGTTATTAAGGTATCATACGAGTTAAGTTATCACGTACATAACTTAATCAGGATTGAAGGTAAATCGGTTAGATTGATGTAGATTGGTATATTTTATTAACCGGTCCCGAATCTTCCTGTGGTCAAATTAATTTGGAAGATGATAACCACACGGTCAGCTTTAGAAAACAGACAATAATAGGCTTAATAAAGACCCTGATAAAGACCTAGCTGTGTTTTTCTCTCAGCATGTCATCCATTGTTAACGACTGACCGCAGCAGGAATTTGCGATGGTAGCGATTGTATTTTTGGACGTCCTACAGAGTAGAAATAAAAGGTCTAACTTCCTTTTGTTAATTAATGGTTTCTTTAGGTCATCATGGCTCACTATGACTGACACAATATTAGAAAAACAAGCCAACATTTCAATTACAGACAGGAAAAATGAAAATACAAAGCAGGAACATGGAATATTTACCAGTTCGCAGTTTGTTGAGCACTGATGCATTTTCGTCTTTGATTTAACTATTGTCTGCTTGTGAGAGTTAGAAGTGTACCTCACAGCGAACAGAATGAGATGTTTGCTAATGACTTTTGCGGTGTTTTCAATTCTGTTACTCCAAGGTTTCCACCTTGTAAATAATCGAGTGCTGAAAGTTGGTAAGTTTAAAACTCTATCAGGCCACAGAAAGGTGGCGAGACAGTAAATTCACTGCTCAGCAGCACCAATAACTTTTCCTTGTATACAAGTCTTGTATTGAACACTGTTGTCGCTTGATCATTTGTCGCGGTAACGAACAAATATTGCAACTGTTTTGTGGCTACCAACTACTGAGAATTATGAGATTATATATGTTATTTCCATTTCAGAGTTGAAGAAAGCAGCTAATATTTTGAGTATTCATCTCTAGAAAATGTTAATTTTCCATAGCGAACCCGGCAACGGGAACGTTTCCAACCGATGCTGCTATCAGCTACATTAATTTTAGATTCATAGTTTGTTTAGGAAAATAATCTGAATGGCTGGATATTAATAAATTCTCTCACTGTGATTTACATCAATATGCGAATATTTTACATTCAGCCTAAGGTAAAATCCAAAGCCCTTCACTTGATCTCTATCTCTCTCTCACTTTCAAAATTATGGCGCTTTCTTATCCATGATCATTGCCAGCACCCAAAGAATTATTTCATCATCCCTTGAACGTACATTGTTTTTCATTCTTGGTAAAAGGAGCCATATTTGAGGACCCAAGATTAGTACGCTCGTTCCTTGCCGCCATTGTGGATGTCAACAGAGACACCAATGTCCTCCCAGGAATACAGCTTCAAGCAATCATTAATATCACCAAACCATTGGACGCTTTTGACAATTTAAAAGCAGGTGTTGTTATTCAAACTTTACATTCTTTCGTAGCATTTAATTAAAAAATTCACAGAAAAACCCCATTGCACTAAAATAACCTCAAACGTTTCTCCACGCAAAGAGTATGTTATCTCTTTGATTCCATTTTACCTGCGTGAGCCGCGAGCACGCGGCATACGCAACTCGTTGTCGCCGCTTATTGCCACTCAACGGCGGCTCCGACACCAAAACTTCTGATTCCATTATGTACACCTTGTGGCAACATATATAGAGGATATTACACGGTGGCGAGAAGATATCAATTTTATGTTCGAGTGCAAGTAAGAACAATATCTCACGAGTAAGCCAGCGAACGAGTGAGATATTGTTATATTATTCTTCGTGCTAACGTGTAATTTTCTCTTTACTATATGGACATTAAATGTGCATTGGTAGAGATTGAAAAGCTGTGTTTAATACAAATACTGGGTATTCTTATAAATACTGAGTTTAATAAAAAATTACAAAACACCTGATGCCCAAATTATAAAAAAGTTTAACACAGTCAGTTAGGCCAAAATACATGTGAACTAGTTTTAAATAATGAAAACTCGATTACAGACTCTGACTTGAATTATCAGCCACGGTTATTTTCAATCTCTTTTCATTACGAACCCTTAAAGACTGTTCAGCACAACCAAAATAAACTTGCACATTTACCTTTCCTACTTGGCAGTTTCTTTTCTCTTTTCTCGACGCAACTTTCGCGAAATACCCTGAAAAGTTTTAAATCATGCAACGTTTTCTTTTTGGTGTTCTCGTTCTCTTGTTGTTCGGAAAATTCATTTACATCTTCATCGCTAACCTCAACAAATCTTGCGGTGGCCATCATTCCGAACAACAAACAAACCAAGTTCATTCAGCAAAGCTTGGAATAGCGGGAATCGTGACGTCGTTACTCGATATACCACTCGTGTAACAAACGAAAAATACGCCACTCGGTTTCGGATGTAGTGGTCGTATCGATTCTCCGAGTTTTTAAGTTCTCGGTAAAACACTCCCGTCCATATAATAAAGCTTCATATTGAATACCACGACTTCAAGTCGACGACTTATTTTGGGTATTTGTTAAAGATGTAATGCTTGTATCCAATGTAATAACCAGGGCTGTGCTTATTACAGTCCAAAATAAGTTGCAATTAATTATTACACAATTTTGGGCGTAAATCAAACATATACAACACAACGTTTTTAGTACTGCACGGGAACAGGTTGCTGCCGCTGACTGATTTTGATAGACAATTGATCAGTAGCTAGTCAAGCAGGTCCACGCAAGTTGGAAAAGAGAAACCGAAGAACATTTTTTATCAATGGAAACCTAAAAATAATGGTCCAGTTCGATGAAAAATACCATTTTGGTGCCAAAAAACTGACTTCGGATGGATGGAAATGGATTGCGATTTAAACAGATTGGCCAATTTTGCCAAGTTCTTTTTTCAATTTTTTAAAAATCACTTAAACTGATTATAGCTTATTCCCCTTTTGTTGGATCAATTGATACTTTCCATTAGCCTGGTGTTTTAAGAGCATTCCATGTACGGGCACAGGTACTTAGTTAAATATTAAGCACAGTTGCATTATTTTTACTTCTTCTACCTCAGTTCATATGAATTTATGTTCATATACACATTATCACATTCATCATTTCATGAGTATAATAGAACCAACAATTGATCAAGCTCCCATCTGGCCTTGTAGCTCAGTAGTAGAGCGTTTGCACCTGAATCTCAAAGGTCATAAGGTTAGTCATTTCAGGCTCTAATTGCAACGTTTTTGGTTGTTGTATAACTGCGATGATCACATTTTCTTCAATTATTTCTACAGCAATTTATATGAATTTATTTTCATGTACACATTTAAGTATATCTTGATACAAATTCCTTATTTGTCTCTTTCTTCCAGCTCAGTATCTTATTCACCAAGGTGTGGTCGCCATTGTTGGTCCCGCAATGTCCTCGGATGTGAAGTACACCCATCCTTACTTTTCAGGTTTCCATATTCCCCAGTTTGCTCCAGTGGCAACAGATCCCACCTTCTCCTTTACACCAGCAAACTTCCCTTACCTTGTACGCTTGAGCCCAAGCGACACCGTACAGTGTAAAGCTTTGGCGGGAATCATTGAATATTACAACTGGACTCAGTTTGCTATCCTTATGTCAAAGGACGACTATGGTAAACGAGAATTTTCCAATTTTGATAAGACTTGGATGTAGCTATGTAATAATGTTCTACTTATTTCAGGTTCCCAGATTTTGGTAGAAAAAACGGACAACCGTGAATAAGTAACGAATTAAGGACACTAGGAATACTATTGGATACTATTGGAAAGCACATCTGTGTAGCTTTCATTCGAATAATTACACTTTTGGATTCCATCGCAGATTCAAAAGTAAGAACACATCACTCGCGATTCGACTCAAGGTTCGGAGGGAAGGGATTAGAAACTAACAGAATATCGATAGGTTTGAATGTATTTTCCCTCATTTGCAACCATACAATTCTATGCAAGTTTTTTTCTAATAATTCATCCCTACAGGAATCAATGGTGTGTTGGCCCTGAAGGATGAGGCCTACAAACGAGGCTGGCTAGTTGTGGCTCACGAACACTTCGAGCCCGTCCCAGACCCCTTTAAACTCGACATTGCCAAACAACTAAAATGGATCAGACAAACAGGCACAAGAGTTGTGGTTTTGAATTGCTACAAGAAATACTCAAGACAGGTCAGAACATACGTTGTGTTTATCAAGAAATTCAAAATGGTTATAGTTTTGGTTAACTACGTATATAATGTGTGTAGCCTAACGAAGAAACGTCCACATAAAAGTAGATCCATCTTCAGCCTGCTTGAAAAAAAACTGGGTTTTACTTAATCATTATTTAATGCTAATTTGAACACTAATTTGAAAATACTCTATGATACCGGCATATTGCTTTAAACTTATTTCTTTTAAGAGTTTGCAGTGATACGACCTCACAACTGCATTTAACGAGGAATTCAGTCTGGCTTGTTTGTGATTTGCCTTCTTGGATTCACTTGGGTTGAATACTCACAGCACGTCTTGGTCGTGGTCTGGGCACCAATCATGATAACACATGTTGACCACGAATCTTTAATTTGTAATGTGTGACGGCTTTAACGGAGTAAAGAAGTGAACTGATATTTTGATATAGATCATAAAGCAGGCTGGTGACCTTGGAATGACAAAAGACTGGGTCTGGATTGTAACAGATGCACAAACTGAACGGGTAAGATCAGAAGAAAAGGTGATTTTTTTTAGCCATGAAAGTGATGATCATATTATTTTTTATGGTTAACACGAAATTTCTATCAAAGATACGACCTTAAGCTGAAAACCAACAACATTTTTTTATCCCCTTTCGTAAAATGGGGCGATCTGCTAATGTAACTGTTTTAGAATTGTAAAAGATTCCAAAAAACCGTGTTGATTGTCCCTTGTTTGAAATAAGGTAGGTAAGGCTTGCCTCTTAAAACAATCAAAACAAACATAGGAAACATGCTTATGACCACTAATTTAATACTGGTTCCTTTTTTAAGACAAAATTTATTATAATTATTAAAAGCCAGCACTTAATCACAATTCAGTACTGACAATTGTTATTTATTCTCATTAGGACTGGCAGACACTCGGTGATGACTTCGTTGTTAATCAGTTTTATGGAATCATTGGAACACGTCTGGCATTCGGCGAGGGGACTCGTTACAAGGAAGTTGCAAAACAGTGGAAGAGCTACCAACATGGAGAACTTAATGTATGTAGTATTACCTAGTAAATTGTCACCGAGCTAGAATGGGATCATTTCGTCAATTTAATTTCTTTTCATTTGTCTTGGATGACTGGGAAAGGAGTGTAGCTGCCAGAGTGTCTCCTAAAGGATATGTTAATATCGAATAGCTTCATTTTTTCAAATCGTTCAACCCAAGTTATAAATAAACATGAACATGTTTGGAAAAGTTGAAACTGAAGTTTATTTTATCTTGCATTATCCTGGGTCATATTATCCTCAACCTGACGATTTATGAATTGTCTTTCCCAATTTCGTACATACTATACGTTTTAGAAAAAAAGTGTGTAGAATCCTAGTTTTCCTTCATTGATGGTCAGTATCGAATACAACATCAACTAATAATGGCTATTTTACCCATCAGGTGGTCACTGGAAAGGTTTATGATGCAATCATCGCATTAACGTCCGCGCTTCATCACATGATATTGGACGGATATGACGTCAGAGTGCAGGAGCTGGGATTTAACTTTGACAAGGGTCCTGTCAAACCCTGGCGGAATGGAGAAGAACTAATGAAGTACATAAAACAGGCAAGGATAACACATTGAGTTTTGAATAGTTTGGATTTAAAATACAGCCCTAACTTAATATTTTAGTTTCATTTCATTTCATGTTTGTGTGATGAGTTCCCTATCTAGCGTTTCATTTTTAAATGAACGTCTCCCCGAAGCAATTCAATCGTAATAAACGTCCTGGGTACACACACATGTATTTCCTGCAAATAATGAACAGTGGTGTTACAACAAATTATAAATAAAAGGTGAAAAAAGGGACGCCCAAAAACGAGACGGAAAGATCGATCTCTATCTTGATCTCTGTGTCTGTCTTTCTCACCATGGCTTCCTGGATACATGTTTTTCAAATTATTTACTACAATTTAAAATTCTGAATTATATATTGAGGGACTGTACTCAATCGAGGGTAAAGTTTCATTTTGAATTGGTATGGTAGAAAACAAACTCACATCTGTGACGACCAAGTGCCACTTTTTAAAGAAAAGTCTCCATAGCATCAGTAATTCTTGGACACTTAGCTTAATGCAAATAATCATTTGCCAAATGTCTTTCAGGTCAATACAAGTGGTATCATGAATGACTTGGAATTTGAACACGATGGATCGCCAAAATTTCAAGAATACGATATAGTCAATTTGGGAAGAACAGGTTTTGTCGAGGTGAGTTGGCGTGTGTCAGCAATAAAAAACTTATAACTGCTTCGACCGTAAATGAGAAATATGATATTTCATTGGAACAAATTAAAGGGCAGTATCACGAGGTTCCACGCGCGGCACTGTTCACTATTCTTGCACCGGAATTTTGGACATATCACTGTTAAAAGTGATTTTTTCTTTCTTCCGGCTATCAAAATGGATTTTTTGATTCAACAAATACCTCCACTTCTCGACGGCCTTTTTGAATTTGCGGAATCAAACTTAAAAACGTGGGCCAACGTTTTCAAGTTTCGACCTCGTGATACTGCCCCTTTAAGCTAAATTATAAACCGATTGTAGATGTTAGAGGAACACAGAACGGTTCCTAAGTGTAAGAATTGCTGGTGAAAATGGAAGCTTATTTTTCAACTGAGTTGGCGGATTAAGGACTTTGGATATCAATACAAAAGCTACTTTAAAAATGACTGGTTTAGTATTTATTCATGCTTTATTTGTTTCTTTTTTTTCTTCGAGGTTGGTAGATGGAGTCCGACGCAAGGAATTGTAATGTTTCCTGACAAACCGGTTTTATGGCTTTCCCAGACACCTAAGGCACCACGTGACAGAGCAGACACCGTGGAAAACACTAGCATTCGAGTTGTCACTGTAATAGTAAGTGAAGATAAATTTAATGATTTAACTGTTACCTGTATCTGCGAAGGTGGATAAATATATTTAGTGATTACATATATGTGAACTTCGGATGAACGATATAGTAGTAAAACATCCTCGCACTGAAAGGAAATCTGAAAAGAAGAAAGCTGAAAGAAACTGTGAAAAAGAAAACAAGGCATGATTGAACCCATGACCGTGGGGTGATGGTTTATTGCCCTTACCAAGTGAGCTGTCACGCCAAAATTAACCACGAGCTTATTTTTACACATATATATCTTTCCGCTGCACACCAAAGATCTTGTTGACGTTAGAGTGGATTTAAGGCATACCAAAACCGTTGAATTTCTCTCCTTTAAAGTGGCTCCAAGAATTTTTTTTTTTTTTTTTTTGGGGGGGGGGGGGGGTTACACTTCCCTTTTTAAATGCACTTATACATAATCTTACTTTAGCTCAATGAATCTGAATTTGATACCAGATGTTAGGTTTGGATGAAAGTTTTGGGCGATGCTCTTTTTATGCCAATCAGCGTTTTCATAGCAACGGTAAACAAATATTGCTTGACGTTTTCACTCTTTTTAAACTGCATTTGAATAAAAAGCTCGATCTCTATTGCCGAGGAGTTAGTCAGAGCTATTTGCAGGAAGTAATAATTTAAGTCCGAGCAAATAATTTGTGAGACTTATGGAACGTTTTGACCGCTTATATTTCAAACATGAAAAAACACATGCTAAAGATGTTTTAGCGATTTATTCAAAATCGAACAGTTTAATTTGTTTGAAATTTTCCCATTTAGTGTGCTACACTGTGTAGATTATAACGTATGTATTCTCTTGTCGCGGGTATCCCCAAAATCGAAAGATAATTAGGATAAACTGCTTTTCGCCATGTTTGTTTACCGTTGCTATGGAAACACTGATTAGCATAAAAAGGGCATCGCCCAAAACTTTCATCCAAGCCTAATACTTGGTATCAAATTCAGATTCATTGAGCTAAAGTAAGATTATGTATAAGCGCATTCCAAAACGGAAGTGTGACCCCCCAAAAAATACTTGGAGACACCTTAAGGCGATTGTGACGCTTTATATATAATGATGCAAAATATTTATAAAGCGATTTTCACAGTCTTAGGCTACTCCGCACAATGAAAACAAAATGCACAGATTAAATCGGTAGGAAGTAATTATTTCCGTATGAGTGAATCATCAGGTGATTCAATGAAAAAATAACGTGTCTTTTATAATTTTTGCATGCTTTCATCAGGAACCGCCTTTTATTGACCAAGAAGTCACTGAAAAAGAAGAAATAGTTTACAAAGGATTCTGTATTGAGTTACTCAACAGACTGCAGCAAGATATGAAGTTCAAGTACACAATTGAAGTTTTACCAAACAATATTTATGGATCATGGGATTTGTTCAACAGAAAGTGGAATGGAATGATGGAATATTTGATAGAAAGGGTATGGTTTTGCTTTCATTATCTTTAATATACAGTAATGGCTCCACCACCACCACTGTTCTTATGGATTACTTTGTTCTCAACAGAAAGCTGATCTCGCAGTTGGTCCCCTGACCGTCAGCTCGCAGCGTCAAACAGCAGTCGATTTTACTCAGCCCTTCATGCAACTGGGGCTGTCGATTCTTATTGAAAGCAATGTCGACTTGGACTACAAAGTGTTTTCTTTCCTGAAACCTTTCCACAGTGGCCTGTGGTTGGCCATCGTTATATGCACTGTTTTAATTGGCTTTTTCTTATGGTTGCACGCCACTTTTAGTCCACGAGGTTATCACGGGAGAATTGCACAATCGCGTGATCATACAGACGTCAAGGAAGATCATTGGAGCACACGTGATTGTCTGCGGCTGTTTGAGTCCACATGGTCATCGTTTTCGTATGCCGCTGGCCAGGGTGCTGATGTAGCACATCCCGAGGCTACATCCGGGAGAGTAGTTGTCGCATTCTGGTGGTTTGCCATGCTAATAATAAGTAAGATGTCAGTTCATACTTACTCAGTAATTTTTTTATCGCAGGTTTCGCTTTGACATGAAAATGTTAAAAATAAAACGTCACATTTAAAGACATAAAGTTTGTAATGTTTGTTAAGCATGAAGAATAGTACATTGACTGGAAATAACCCGAATGATCCGAATAAATGACCCGAGTAACGATACTTTTCATGTCCAGATTTATCATGTAATTGTGGCAGAACAATTGACAAATTTCACCAACTGCAGCAGCAGGCGTGAAATGCATGCAGTGCTGTCAAATTCATATTACACATAAACTATGGAATTTTTAACAGTAACAAGGTCTAACAACTACAAGAAAAAATACGTCCCAGCTTCTAATGTTGGTGAACAATAATTTGTATTACTTCTAAACGTTTTGCGTTTTTTCCCTAGTTTGTTGGTTTATTCCATGTTATTGTGTTTTTGTTTTACAGGTGCATCCTATACAGCTAACTTGGCCAGTTTTCTAATCACAGACGTTTTCGAAACTCCCATCAATAGCCTTGAAGACTTAGCCGCGCAGACGAATATAAAATACGGATGCACAAAAGGCAGTCACACAATGGCCTTCTTCCAAATGTCACGCGTTCCAACGTATAGAAAGATGTGGGCATTTATGCAGCATCACAACACCCTTGTGGAAAACATGACAGAAGGAATCAGAAGAGCAAAACAAGGTGGTTATGCTTATATAGGTGATTCAGAGGTGTTGGAGTACTACACTAAACAAAGGCCTTGTAATACATTGACTACAGTTGGAAGGTAAGCAGAACACATAATGTCTCCCATCGCACAGAATGGCTTGAGATATCTACTTACAGAAGAGTAAAAATCATAGGTCTGTAATATTAGCGGGTGAAGCGTAAACTGGTTGAGTTTCATTGATTGAAGTGTACGTGCCCTCTTCTCCTAAGAGGATTGAAACCAACAACGCATGATTAGCATTTATTCTGACGTTTCTCATCCCAAAAAAAGGAAGTGCTCAGCTCATACTTTCGGATGCCCATTCAGAGTCAACATAAACAAATGGGGTTTCTCCTATTTTTATTTTTTACATTGAAGTGATTCTTGTTCAGAAATAAAGTCTTCCACAGAAAAAAAATAGTTTTCGTAAAAAATGCTCACATTCCCTCAATGTTAGTAGTAGGCTTATAATGCAAAATAACCCTTAGATCATACAAGCAAGGAGACTTTTAAGTCAATGCAATTTAAGGCTGTGTGCTTTTTCCATAAAACAATTCACAACATACATTTCTCTCTATCTGTGCTTCCATCTAACGCAAAATGTACTGTATATTGATTAAAAAGTCACGCGCTTGATTCGTGGTACTTATAGCAGCTATAGGTGACTACAGGGATACCGTAAAATTGCGGCTATAAGATCACGTGCCCCAAGCCCAAACGGTTAAAGACCAACATTATTTCGGTTATACCCCCTCCAATAAGCAAACCACAGCTCCTTCTTTATATAAAGCTACACTAAATTGAAAAACGTACAGAGTCGTTTAAGTACAGGGCTTATAACCGGGAATTTATGATATGTTGGGTACTTTGAGCTCATCCAATCCTTTTCGTGAGCATGGCAACCTATTGTTATTGCATATTTTGAAACGTTGCATAGTAGAGAGCAATCATTGGTCAACGTTTATTTTAAGGGAGTCATTTTAAGACTTAAAAACAACCTAACTGGTCTCTTCAAACTCAACACCCTAAGCAAGCGCTGCATTATCATTGCGGTACTTAACAGTATTTACAACCCTAGGCCTCTCCCACAGACTCTCTAATGTAAGCTTCATTCCTCATTTACCGTGGTTTTAGGTTCATATCCCGTTGATGACTATTTTTAAGGTTAATAAACACAATATTGTAGTTATGTTCATAACGGCGATGACCACCTGTTCGTTTCAAATTTTATTGACATTTTATTTACATTTCGCAGAGTTTTCGGAAAGTTCGGCTACGGATTTGGACTCCCAAAAAATTCTCCGTATACGCACCAGTTTAGCGTGAAAATCCTGGAACTGCGCCAAAAGGGTTTTGTTAAGCATTTGAGGCAAAAATGGCTTCAAGGAGTGTGCGAGACGCCTGCACTGGAGACAGGTAGGCTTAGTAAACGACATTGTGTAGTCCTCTCCCTATCCCTCCCCTCCCTTCCGTGAAAAGTTACGTAAAACATCAACAAGTTAGTTAACCTACGGCAGGAATAAAATTCTCTGCAGTGTTGTTATTATATGAGGCAAAAGACTTTGAATTATTTGTAAGCGAAAATAAAATTTCTGGGAGGTTTTAATTTGCAATGTATGGGCCAACTTGCTAACCCTAACCGCTAAATTAAATGGCGGACGGATTTCGCGTCAACCGAGATAAGAATATGATACAGGAGTGAAATGGTTAATTTAAAGATATATTAATAGGCTAATTAAGTGGTATTAATTCATTTTAGAAACTTCTCTTAGTACTGGAGATGTGATGGCTTTTCATGACATGGCCGGTGTGTTTTATGCTGTTATTTTTGGCCTGCTAATCAGCTTGTTTGTACTCCTGGGCGAACTTATATGGGCGGTGCGTAAAGATGCAATGAATAACAAGGTAGATAAGTTTTACTGTGCTAAATAAAGTAGCATATCTGCATGAAATTTCCTTCCGTTATCTGTAGCGGTAGACGTACGGTGGTCAACATGTAAGTAGTGGGACGCGTCGAACTTTCAACCTTAAGGTCTGTTGGTTCAAAGATCGGTGTTTCTCTGCTTCTGTGATGCTTTCATAGGCTAAACGTTTTGCTGTACATGGTCTCTCCTCGCCCAAGTGTATACATTGTAAATGTGTACCGGAAAAGGATCAGGGGTGATTTAGCGATGGACTAGCGATGATCTCATCAGAGAACGGGAGTAGTAAAATACTCTCAGTCAGTTTATGCTACAGAAACTGGGTTAAGCTCCTGAATGTGTGAGCTTCAATCTCGTCCCCAGGTGATCTCCCTTTTAAAATGGCGACCCCTGGACAAGGCTGCCAAATTACCTCAAGAATCGTGGAGAATTTTGGCTGGAAATAACTTCCGTTGACAGTATCATGTGTCACGTGACAACATACTCCACGAAACTTGGAATATATTTCCAGTCTTGTTCAGGGATTTCTCAGTCCGAACCACCATTTTGAAATCGGAGTAGGCCCTGGTGGCCAGGTTGGAGCCACTTGGCTCGTGAATTGTTTTAAGCCTAAGTATTATGTATGTATGTATGTATGTATGTATGTATGTATGTATGTACGTATGTATGTATGTATGTATGTATGTATGTATGTATGTATGTATGTATGGTAAGTAAATAAAGAACATTCCATTTGTGTTATAGTACAATAACCATGACAACAACATATTATGATAAAACAATATTTAATATATATTTCAATTATAGTTTTGTTTTGCTCTCGTTGTGACTATGTAAGTCCATTTCGTCTAGTTTCTGTTTACCTCAGAATAATGGAGTAACTCTTGATGACTATTTTAAACTACAGGCTTCTAGCATTCCACAAGGCATTAAAAACAGGCTTGTAAAATCTTGGAGGAGCAAAAGAGTAAAAACTCCGACTCGTGAGAGCTACAGTTTGGAACCCAGAACTCACTGGAGCATCGTACGAGAGCAGCTACAAAATCTACTTACATGGCAACCAGAAAATGATGGAACCGGGAATGGACTCAATGGAAATAACAAAACCCGGAATGGACAACAAACTAACGGAGATTTAAGCATAGCTGACATTGCAAAAGATGCTATTAATCAACATTCTAGCAAGCCTTCTGCTTATATTTAAAGTATGATACATCTCCTTTTCGCTCTACAGCTTTGGGTTCTTAAGTTTCACAGAAGTCCTTTCCACCTCTAGTGCCTATTAGGACAAAATGATAATCACGATAAGAAAATAAAAATTTTCTTGGAGGGAGTTCTTATTTTGCCACATCAAATTTCATCATATCCTTTTTCAGAAAAGTTTTATCCAAACTTAAAGCTTCATTTTTGTGTCAGTTGCTTCAAATCCGTGATACATTCCGTTTATTCGTTTATATATATATCTGTAAAATGTAGCCCTTAAACTGAATTTCACAGTAATAGTTTCATTAATTTAGTTTATTAATTTAGTTAGTTAGTTAGTTAGTTAGTTAGTTAGTTAGTTAGTTAGTTAGTTAGTTAGTTAGTTAGGAGACCTAAAATGGGGGTAACCTCACGGTCCTCCTTTTTAAATACCGTTTTCCTGTATTTTTAAATACCGTTTCTGTAATTTATGTTCATTTCTCTTCATTTTAGCCAATTTACACATTTTGTTTTTGTTTTCTTTGTTTTCGTCTTTCATTTGTTGTTTTTTTTTTTGCGTTTTTCTTTTTACTTTTTCCTTCTTTTTTCTTTTTTACGCCTTTATTCGTTTTTATCACTTTTTATGTCCACTGAGAGAACCGTTTTACTGTGAAAATTCGTAGATTTGTTCGATAAAAATTACCTTCGACCTTTAGTCTGGGCTGTCTGTTTCGCTGTTTCAGGCTGAATTTAACACCGTATGAACAGTTGTATGAAGGGTGTTAATCGAAAGGAAGGTTTGGAAATGTTAGTATGAATGAGCTTATACGGTCCTAGGATTCGTGCGTTAGAAAACATAGTGCTTCAATACATCGAAGAGGTTGGAAAACTTGACGTAACTTCCTTTCAAAGTGGCGTAGTCTAACCTTATATACTATATTATTTACACATGAGCACTGGCCAGGGCCTGGTAAAGCTCACTCTTAGCAAGTATTAGGACACTGTTATCACAACATGATAGAAGACAAAAGATGGAATATAACTTTAAATTTCGTCGCCTAAATCGACAGTTCAGACTTGTGGTGCTTAAACATTCAGAACGCCAAATAACGTTTTGTTTCCAGGGATGAACCATCTCGGTTGACATCAAAGGATATAAAAATCGATAAACAGAAAAACTCAGTGGTTAGAGCATACGACTTAAGTGTACGGTAGGTCGTGGGTTCGAATCCCATCTGAAACTTAGAAAAAAAAATCTGAGTTTCTTTTTCTCCACACGTATCTTTATATTTTTTCAATCAGAAAAACGAAAAAAGTAAAAGTAAAAACAGCAAAGGGAGAAAGAAGACTAAACGAATAACGGAAATAAGAAAAAAACGAATAACGGAAAAAAGAAAAACAAAAACAAAGCAGAGAATGCAAATTACTGTGTAATTCAGTTTTAAATTCAAATTACTAAATTTTACAAATTAAAAAAAAACTGAATCATAAAACAGAGATTGCTCAGTCTTTGATTAGTTACATCAAATAAGGACTACCGCGATTGAAATATCCTTTTTTTAATTGTGAGTAATCGTAGAAACGTAAATGTTTTATACAATAGACGTTTCTTAAATTTATGCTTTACATGTTTAGTCGTGGTTAATGTCCGAATAGGAAACCAGACCTTCAACGTATAAAGGCCCGAAATACTAACTATCAAGCAATCTCCTTTCCAGTTTTCTCGTCATTTAGATACACCAGTAAACCATATTTCGCGGTCTGTCTCGTAACTCTTGAACAATATTTTGCAAAAATTCTCTGTTCTGCCTACGATTATGCCCTAATTTCCGATTTATTTAACATAAATTATTGTTAACTAGCACTTTTTGTGCTTCGCTTTATCACGTACACCACAGTGTCGTTTAAAAATTGCGAAACTGGTAGAGTACCAACTGAACGGGTGGAGTACCAACTGAACAGTTAAAGTATCACAGAAATCAGTTTTAACTTTTTTTGGTCAAAGCCATGCTACCATATCATTACTTTAATATTTATAAAATAATACCACAACAATAACAGAACGTAATCAAACAATTCTTGAAAGAGGAACAAATCATGGTCTGTTCGAGCCCATTTTGGAGACGAGAATGTGGGAATTAGACCAAGAATCAGACCAAGTCCAACTATTACTAGAGAAACTCATCAACAGTTTTGGTACATTTTGTGGTAATTTATCATTATTTTTCGGTTTCTGTTCATACGAAAACATTTTTTGTTTTTAAAATGACACCCAATCACTTCCCCTATAAGGAGCTCTCTGTTTCTGGAGATTGATACATCTTGATGTATGTGCCAAAATTTATGGAAAAAGTAAAACAATCGGGATTTGTCCTTCTTCAGTGATGCCTATCCGTTAATCATTGTCTGTTAAGACACCGCAAAAGAAAGGCAATGCCCGAACCCAACTTTTTGGTTCCAATTTCTCCATTAAGAGGCTATTTTAATTCAGCGATGTATTAATAACAGGATTCTGATGTTGGTATATTGTAATTGAATAAGTGTGAATAAAATGAACTTGAACTTGAACTTGAACGGTTTAAAAAGGGTTCTATTTTCAAGGTTGTTTCCTACAAAGAGATCTCAAAGATTAAAAAGATATTTTATATTAGCGAGCATTTGGATCAACAATTAAATGTCCTATTGTAGACCCCAACCTGCCTCATGTACTTAGTTGCGATCATATGCTATTTTCTTGAAAATTGGAAGAATGGTTAATGATCTCCAGTGTAACATATCATTGTGTTTACAAACAATACGCCCATTAAATAACTTATCATGTAAGACCAATATAAATATTTGTTATTGCATCTTAGCAAACCAATCTCCTGGGACTAATCTTGGGAATTTTTAATTTTGGAATATTTTAAGTTAACCTTCTTCTGTGTTCATTGCTGTTTTTAAGTGATGTCAAAAAATGACAAACACTTCCACTGCAATAAAATCACCGCATTTTGAATTTAAAAGAAACCCGATTTTACATTTACTTTAAAATGTATTTTGCTGTGCGTGAGCGGTGACACTGTTTCGGGATTCGATAATTTGACGGAGTAATTCAGAGTTCTCATTTTCACAGCGGTAGAGATGGTTTGGTGCTCATGAAAACTACTAAAGCAAACGGGGGTCCACAATTAAAATATTGAGAACACTATTTATTGGCAACACCTGCAGCATAGCTCTTCTAGTCCAAAACAAAAATTATTGAAGTTGTTCAATTCAATCCTGCAAATAATTTGCGGGTTCAACGCTTATATTTGTCAAAGCTGCATATTATTCATTACGTTTTAACATATTTATCATGTAAACAGTTTTTTTTTTTCACACGGCAATTCATTTTCAAATTTTCGCATTTGTCGCTGAATTTGGAGACAAAAATGGTTTTAACTTGCGTAGCTTGTGTATGATGCAATTTGCACCTAAAAATAACAAGCTTCATTTGAAACCTTTAGGGCGTTACCGCACCAAAGTGAGCATTCATTATAAATTTGAAGCAATGAAATATTGTTATCCAAACTAATCTACGAGAATTTCATCTTAAATGAAATAAAAAAAATACGCAGAAAATTGTTCTTGTAATCAAACTCTCGACAGGGCGCAAAAAGACCCGGAGGATTGACGTCGGCACTTGCGCAGGGATTTAAATGTTTAAAATGATATTCTTGTCGAAGAATTGAAAATCAGTCTGGCCTGATATTATCAATTTAGCAAACGCTGGTATATGAGCAGTTTGCGGGAAAACTACTTATTCTTTGATATTTAAAGTTATTCGTGAACTTAGTAGAAAATAACCTTGGCTAAAGAATCGGCACTTTATTTTGAATTTACCAAAGTGGTTTCCAGTCTTGTCAAGTATTGTTTGCCGACTGAAAACAACGCATGAAGGCGCTGAATAATTAATAACCAACCGAAGAAGTCCCGCATAAAATGCTCATTTATGAAAAGGCGGGAGAACGAAGTTCATTAGCAGAGCAAAACATTGCGGTCACCAGCTGAGCTAGGTAGTAATATTCTCCATCGCAGCTGCCAGTTCCCCAGTAAAATGGAAAAAGAACCTTTGTATTCATTTTTCTGCAACGCATCACCGCCCGAGCAAGCTTAATAATAACAATATTTAAACAAAAAGCCACTCCTTTCACTTGATTGAAAATGAACTCTTGTAATTAATCATTCACTAGTGTATCATCTGAGTGGTAAAAAGAAGGCAACGGCGACCCCAATTTATTCTACAGTAAATGTTTTCCTATCCTGTAATGCTAACCCAAAGTGACCTCGGCGCGCACTATTATGTGACAGGTGGTTTATATCCGGGGGGAGAATCAAAACAAACGTAAAAATTATTATTCTTACATCATAAATCTTAAACTAGTTGAAATATCATTTCCATGTCAATATTTGCCAGAAAGTTAGTTCGAATTTCCTTTTTGTTCTCAGAGTTAAAGATTTGTTCTCCTTTAATTTATCGCCCACGTAGATGGAAGATTTGTCTACCGGCTCGTGAATACGCTTAACAACCTGTTGTTAACCAATCAAGAGTGTTTTTAGAAAACAATAACAATACGCCGAAGTATGTCCATGGCACGCGCCGATTGGACAAAAGAGAATAAAACACTGATTGTATTAACACGTTACTGCCGTTTTAGGATTTATAATTCTTAGCGGTCGGCACGTGTGGTTCATTTGAAAGGCTCACAAGAGAAAATACAACTGGCTGTAAGAGGCCCCTCAAAGGCGCTGGCTCAAGTATTAGCTTCAAAACCTCATTTTAAATCACGGAGAGTAGTTTTACAGCCAAGAAAACGATGCCTAAGTCATTTTTGCTTCGACGCCATTTTAAGCAGGAATGGAACAATGCAGAAGACGATTATCCAATTCAAGGTAAGTGAAGTATTTCCCATTCTAACTTTTGAAAACAAGAATAATGAACGCTAAGGTTTTATACAAAATACAAGGTAACTTACCAGACTTCTATGTGTAAGTATTTTTTACTCACGGATTATGCATATTTTTAGGACCTTTAGTGCAGATGGATTATTGGGATCGATTCCCGGAACAATCAGAATCGCTGATGTTCAATTTTCAACAGCGAAATAGCTTTGGAGAACTGGCATCAGACGAACATGGAAAATATCTTGATGAGAGAAGAAACCAAGCGGAATTCTTCAGCGCAGGTCGCAGTAATTACACCGATAATATGGCGCCAAATCAAAGTCTAAAAGAAATAGAATTGAAGCCAAACAACCCTAGAGGCATTTCACAAGCAACGGATGAAGAATACAGTGCAGAAGCAAGAGATAAAACGCGATCGGGTAAAATCAATAAAAGGTCCCAGCAGCGAGTGAATGAAGAACAAAAACAGCATCGTGAAACCTCCAAGAAGCTGTCCCCATCACACAACCCGACAAACAAGCAGCCATACAGGTGCGATCAGTGCGGCAAGATTTTCAAAACCAAATACACACTTACCATCCACCTGAAGATGCCTTCCCACACTGGCGCCAAGCCGTTTGTGTGCGCCATATGCGGCAAGGGATTTCGCCTATCCAGCACGCTCTGCCGGCATAAAATCATTCATACTTCTGATAAACCTCACAAATGCCACATCTGCGACAAGGCCTTTAATCGCTCATCCACCCTGAAAACTCACATACGCACTCACAGTGAAATGAAAGAATTCGTATGCGACATTTGCGGCAAGGGTTTTCATCAAAAAGGCAATTTGCGTAATCACGTTCTGATCCATACAGGGGAGAAACCGTATCACTGCAATCTTTGTGAGAAAGCGTTCAATAAGCTGTCCAATCTGAAATTCCACATGCACATCCATACAGACAATGCTCCATACCGCTGCCGCTTCTGCAAGACTTGCTTCACCCGACGATGCGATCTCAAACTCCACATTTCTGATTGCAATCCCTAGAATTGAAGAAGGAAAAAAGCAGCCCAAGCGGTTTGCATTAGGTGACAGTTAATCGACATTAACACGTAAAGCAAATGGATGGTTTGCTGATCAAATATTTATGGCGAAGAAGCCAGAGATTTAGATGAACTTTCCTTGTAAAACGTTTTGCTTTTGAGGATCAGTTGAAGACTGTAAAAGCCGTGATAGAGCTACATAATTATCATACAACTTGCGAGGTTGTTTTGTGAGAAGGAGAAAATACTTACTTCATCGTTCTATTTCTACGAAATAATGAATTTTGGTTTAGTTACCGCAACGAACTAGCTAAATGCCACATTACTGAAAATCAAATTTGCTTGCATTGGCTTTGAATTTTAAATATCGTTTTCTGTGTATGTAAAAAATAAAACTTTGTGTTCCAAATAGTATGAAGAAAACCCGTTTGTATTTAAAATGATATTTTGTAAAATAAATACGATGCACAAATTTATCTTATTGCACTGCTAAGGGCTGTGGCTCCTCGATTGTGAAAACGCACCAAGCGTATACCACTATGTGTTAATCGAATGAACAATAATGTATATTATACTTTGCTGGCAAAGGTATTTGTGTCTTTATTTTTTACCATTATTCTTTCTGCTTTTAAGACATTTGTTTGCTACTTCACAGACAGGTCAGTGAAAAGAACATGTGAAATATCTAAGAAATGCCTTCTTGAGGCAGCAAAGAGACTTATAACTTATTAACAAGTGTCGAACCTGCTCATTAACATAACTGGGACACCGCAATGATAAACCTATAGGCTTTTAAAAGAAAAGACCAAAAAAAGATAGCAAAGTTAGTTCATTTCTACTTCGAATAATGCAGAAATTCAACGAGTCTTGTTTAACCTGGGGAGGATTCTTGCTTTTTGAATCGAACGTTTATTGCTCGGAAGCGATTAAGCTGCACAATGAGGGAAAGATTGAACTTTTGTTTTGTTAAACGTTCTTCATTTTCAACCAAAACAAACTTAAAACTTTTAAGATTTGAATATGAAAATCCTAAAACCTGACCCATATTGAGACAAGCATACGGTACAACTCAGCGTAGAAGCGTGGGCAGAGTGAGTCAACGATGTTCCTCTTAAAATACGACCTTAACTGGCCTTTTCCGTTAATTTTCCCTGCGTTAGTCCTCGGCGGATCATTTACACCTTATTCATTACTTAACAAAACCACCTGAATCCAATTTAACGTGGAGTTTTGGCTCAACACAAAACGAAATTGATATCAGATCCACTGAACAAAATAAAATTCATCATGACTACGGTTGAGATTGATCTCAAAAACCGTTTTCTTTTGCCTTTTGTGTGAAAGTACACTGTTTTGTGTTTTCGTATGCAAACTGAGCTCAAAACAACACAGGTTGTTTGTACAGTATTGTTAAAGCAATCACAAAGGATTTAATTATCAACAACAGTGCTCCCAGAGACCTGAGATTTGGCGTTAAGTGGTGAACTCATCAACGGTAATTAACGCGCGTGGCTTTTCAAAAGAAATCCTAATTTATTGAAACAGGTGTAATTCGCACAGGCCGCTTGCTGATTTTTTCAACATTGCGAGACAAAGCAAGAAGACAATACGTGGGTGGCTAGATAATCAAGCGCTTAGAAAAGAACGAAAATAGACCTTCCATTCGAAATTAGGAAAATGCTTCTGCATGTAAATACGATGCGATCTTTCTGAACTAACTGAGAGCTATTATTCTATTTTAGGAATTCAAATTTGTAACGAAGACAGTGGAACCGACAAGGGATTGCTAATATTTACTGAAATGTACATTACTGAAAACCAGCTTTGGAGCTATAAAGGAACGTTCAATCTTTTATACGCAAGAAAAAAATAAGATGAAGAAAAAAAGGCATGTGATTTAAAGTGTTCTTATACCCTTTGAAAAGTCTATCGCATAACACATTTGAATGGCGGCACTCCCTGCCGAGTAGCAACAGATTATACTATTATTTACGGTATATGACTAATGCGTAAAGCTATATTTCCAGCAGCGAGCATGTGAATATAAAAATTAGTGTCATAGCAAGCTAGAGATAGGCGGCCGCGGCATATGTACGCTAAATACGAAAACAACAACTTCTTTTTCGTATCAGTTCCGGTACACTAGATTTGCGTTGTTTGCGCGATTATCACTCGATATTGTTGCAAAAAAGTAAATTTTAAATCATTGCTATGTGTTCTTTGTCAATATAAGTAAATTTTAAAATTTTACAAAGTATATTTTTTGTCTGATCTATGCGCGGATGTGTGTAATTTGAAATTGCAAGTTAAAAAAATACATTATATTTCATTTGGCATATAAACTGCTCTTTAAAAGTCGGTAAGAGTTGCACTCTCGCAGGGTTAATTGACTTTTTCCCTGAATGAATGCTGTCTAGAATGCGTGTCTTCGCAATTGATTAAAATGAGTTTAATCTTTTAACGTTTTAAAAGTCAATCCTGCATTGATGGAAATTGCATTCAAAGCCGTGACTAAAGATGATCTATTTTTAAATGCTGACAAATTGATGATTGTACTTTTGATATAAAAAACGTTAAAGTTAAATTTTGTTCATTTTATCTGGGAGTTAAAATAATTGCACTTTTAAAATTAAAAACATCCCTTATGTGTAAACGTTTTGCAGATTTAGAATGTTGAAGTAAAAATTAATTTAGCAAAATAAAACATTTGTCCCAAGAAACGACTTTGGATAAAAACTTGACTGCGATTTTCAAATTAAACAAAATATAGTTTACTTTCTAAATTTCCAAAGAATCAATGCAGCGCGGTATAGATTGTTTTGACAATAGCTTTACTATTTTATATTTTTTTTGCCGACCAATCTTGATGATCTTAATCAAACAAGCTTGATTTTCGAGTGAACGCGGTGCTATAAAATAAATTCAAATAAAACAATAACGAAAACTGGCACATTATATATATTTGTTGTTAAATATATTCATATAATCTGTTCTGCTGTTTCGGGTAGTATTATAGTTATTACTGATACTAAAATTTTGATCTTCGGTTTGGATAGAAAGCTTTCTATATTATAGACGGTATCTCAACCCTGCGAGTCTAAAATCTTGAATAAAGACAAACATATAACTGTCAGTTAAAATATATAAAATCACGCACGAAAATTGTACATATCCAGCGTAAAATTTTTTTTAATGTGAATAACCATTAATTATCACCTCTATTAAATGGACACCTCTATTAAGAGGACACTTCTCCTGGTCCCGGCCGACAAAAACGCTCATATAATCTCTGTAATTATCACCTCTATTAAAGGGACACTTCTATTAAGGGGACACTTCTCCAGGTCCTGACGGTGTCCCCTTAACGAAGGTTCCACTAAGCCATTCGGACATGGAAACATTTGTGAAAGCTTGGGAAAGCTCGAAAAAGCCGGTGGAAACTCTTGGCTATGGCTGAGTGTCAGGCTCCACAACATCGGGCGAAACTTCTCTCAAGTCTATACAGAATCATGATAAGTCCTTTCTATTTCTCTTGTCGACATTTCGCCCTTTCGGTTTTAAGCAACGTGTTGTTACTGATAGCTTGGGTGGCTATTTGGGTCGTAATGTTTCCAAACTAAAGTATACCGTGCAGATAACTTAGCTATTCCTAACTCAGATTACGATATCAGAACATTGACCAGTCGCTGGTTCATTCTCGTCATGTCAACATTATCCCTCCTAGTCCCTTGTCAGCCTTCTTCTATAATACAGGTCCGATTACTCGTCATGTGATGTGAAGGGCCGATCATTATTTAGCGGAAGGCGAGGGCCATTTTAGTTTGGAGGAAGAGTCATTAGTGTACGTGCGCCGTTTTGGGGAGGGCTATAATTTTTTATTTAACTTGTATTTGAGGGGGTCCTTGATTTTGATAAAATACTTTAAAGAGTAATGTTATTATTTTAGGTTTTTCCAATGTTGTGATGATGACGTCATGCAGACCAGCCAAGCGGTGTGCGTCACGAGTTGCAATGCCCCATGGTCCTGGGCTAATTAATTTGTATAGCGGCTCGTTTTCCCTTTGTCTCAGTTGACGGAGTTAAAATTTCCTGTTTGCAGTATTTTGCCTGAATTTAAATCCAGCGCCTTTCCTTTGGTACAGCAATCAAAGAGACAAGTCTACAAACGCAAAACGACTTTGCAAAGGCCGGTTTTTCTTTTTCTCAAAGACACAAGCCAAGTCAAAGGGTATATCACACAAAACGTAACAGCTGACGACAACATGTATCGGGACAGTAGTTAAATCCCAACTTCCATCGACCATACACACTCTAGTCAATATGGTCGTGTTTATCACCTAGTCACGATAAATAAAATACATTGTTCTACAAATTTTACTGGATCTATGGCGCATAGCATGACATGGAACATTCGTTGAGGGGCCAAACAGCGGACGGAAAGAGAGATTATCTTCATACGTTTTTCCAGTGTTGCAATTTCGGTCGAGAGGTGCCATTCCGTGATTTTTCAACTATAAAACAGTAAAGGGTTCCTTCAACGCTTCGCGTAATAACGAGATAAAAAATGTTTTGTTTGAAAAGAACTAATTCTGCTTGCTAAAACCTCTCGGCCGAGAACCCCAATTATTGGAAAGATGTGGTAAAATCGGCTCGGGGACACTGCATGGTACTGAAGGAGGAGTGGACATGGTGGCTCATCCCGCATAACCCGTGATCAGGCGTCTTTTTTACTGGAGGGAAAGTCGGTGTAGCGCGAAAAAAAAAACGGCTGATTGCAGGTTACATCCCGCAGGAGGTCCCGATCATGGAATACCAGCGAGTACTGAGCATATCTTACGACCTGTTGCCGAAAACCTAAAGCGAATGATATACGTTTCAATATCATGCAACAATTTTTTTGTCAACACATTCAACATTTTAAAATGATTGATGGTTGTCGTTCGATCGCCCCGGGAGGGTATTCGACAGACACTTGGGTAGGGTGGTGGGGCCGGGACGCTCAAACCCTATTTAAGGTTACAGTGTACCTTCAGATCGAAAATTTATTGAAAATTTTTTTTTGGCGTTAAAATAAAGTTTACAGAATGAACTTTCATCCAAAAACAAAAATTATCGAAAAAAAGTGAAAATTGATATGTTTTTTTAAGCGCTGTTTTCTCAAAGTTAATTTTTCGCTTGTTGGGGACACTTTAAAGAGCTACAACTCAAAGGGAATTTGTTCGATTTTCCTCAAATTTGGACAGAAGCTAGGCTAACATATAATCAACAAAAACGTGTCGGCGAATTTCTTAATTTCGAAAACTTTTTCGTCAAGAGCCATTTCCGTGCGATCATTCCAATTTTTTTCTCCCTTTTTAGAAAATATTCTGTAACTTTTCACTGCAATTGAATATGGGAAATCGCCGTCACGTTTTTTTAGCGCTTCGTGTCCGGAAACTCGAGAACAAATCAAATTAGCAAAATACAACAATCGCTTTGAGTTATAGCGTTTTAAAGCTAATTCGGACGTTTGAATTTAGACGTCGTAAAAAATTCGACAATTCACTTTATTACCAAATGGTTTCCATATTTCGATAGCCAGCTCTATAAGCTTTAATTTGATATCTGGGTTTAGGTATATTAAGTGTAATCTTAAGACGCTAGAGCTGATATACTGGAGACACCCCCGAAGGTACACTGTAACCTTAAGACAGAATTCTTCATCAAGTTGTAACTTGTAGCCTACTTCATTTCAACATTCAGTATGACCGGATAACATCTGTTCATCAACACATGTTGAAGCGTGTATAAACATGTCACAGGAAGACCCTGATCGATCTGTACATGTGATCCACATTCAGGTAAGATGACACCCTGTCTCTCTAAATGTTACCTTACTACTTTATTGAGATAAATTGCTTTGTTAATCTGCAAGTCTGGAAGCGTACAGTAAGTAATAGGCCATTTGCACGATGGCGTCATTTGACTATAACTACCAGAATTCATTTCGTTTTTCCTTTCTTATTTAAATTTTGTAATCCCAGTGCGGTTTAAATAACAATAGCCCTAATTTGCACTACAAAACAAAACACTGAAAGATTCTGGTAGTTGTATTCATATGACGTCATCGTGCAAATGACCTATTGCCAACTTTGGTGCTTTTTATCTGTTAATCTGTTTGTTTGTTTGTGTGTTTGTGTGTTTGTTTGTTTGTTTGTTTGTTTGTTTGTGTGTGTGTCTGTTTGTTTGTGTGTGTGTGTTTGTTTGTTTGTTTGTTTGTTTGTTTTGTTAGGTCCTTTTTATCCAACATCGCATCGCACCAGTACCTTCGATTTCCAACAACATTTTAAAAACGCTGCATTTCTTAATTTACAATTTTTAAAAGTTTAATTATATTAAGAGGGTATAACGGTGGAATTTTAAAGACGGAATAGTCCGCGAAAATTATTTTTGAAATATCGATTGGTGCTCATCTACTAATTATTAACTTTTTTCTAAATTTGACAAATCCCTCACCCTTTTCGTTTCTCTCGAATACTTCTAAAAATAATCTTCACGTACAAACCGATGGAGGCATTTTTGGATTGCTTGAAACGTCAAGCAGATAATTAATTGTATAAAACCGATCTACGATAGCGCAAAAATAGCAATTTACTGTAATGCTGCCTTTTCTCAGCTTTCAATTAGCATAATTGAAACTGACACAAAAAAGCAAACCGCTGATCAGTGACAGATTCATGCTTGGATTCAGGATGGGGCAGTGGGTGACACTGAGTGAGTGAGTGAGTGAGTGAGTGAGTGAGTGAGTGAGTGAGTGAGTGAGTGAGTGAGTGAGTGAGTGAGTGAGTGAGTGAGTGAGAGAGAGAGTGAGTGAGTGAGTGAGTGAGTGAGTGAGTGAGTGATTGAGTGAGTGAGTGAGTGAGTGAGTGAGTGAGTGAGTGAGTGAGTGAGTGAGTGAGTGAGTGAGTGAGTGAGTGAGTGAGTGAGTGAGTGAGTGAACAATATCTCAAATGAAAACATAAATGCAGCCCTTCGGGCCGCATTCAATTTAACTAAAAGACAAAACCTGAGTCTTCCGTGTGCCTCAACTAGATCCGCCACTAAAACTATATTTTTCCTATATTGTTTCGGGGTAGGAACTTAATCAACAGTTTGATTAGCGGTCATCACTACTGCAATATTATCCAATATCTCTCTCGTCTCTGTTTGTGTTTCTTTCGCTGTAGTCTCTCAGATGACTTTCTGGTATTTCCTGATCATGGTCAGAATATCGATATCTGACTGCTAACCACAGGAACACAGCCGCATTCACCAGCATGAGCCCAGCCAATAGAAACATGTAGTATTCCAGCGAACCTTTGTTGAGGTCATCAGGATACCACTGACCATCTGACGCATGTTTGACAATGGAAGCCAACGCTGATGCGACGTAATAACCTAAACCAATCATCGCCAAGCAGACACCCATCACCACGCCACGCAGGTCAACAGGAGACTGGGAATACGCAAATTCAAGACCTGGAAAGAAAACACACTTTGCAACTCAACAGGAACCTACAGGACGTATGGATGCTAAATGAATGGCCAGGGAGGGAAATGCAAGGCAGCAAGCGGGGGTGGGGATGGTGGGGATGGTAATAAGGATCGATCTCAACCAGTCAAGGCGGCAACACCAAAGGAAAACATCACATTCTTCATAACACGGCTTCACGATTTGTTCCGACTCATGTAATTACTATGTGTCCAGGAATTTGAATTTACAGATACATATTAGACTGTTGTCCTGTGCAATTGTAAATGTCATTGTAAATATAGCTGTGAATAATTACAGTACCTGTTACTCCCACCAGAGCCTCGCTTGCGCCTTGTAGAATGTACTGCGGTACTTGATAAAACACACTCATAGTGGACGCGTTCACAGTTTTATCGAGCACTTCTTGCTCAAACGTCCCATGAGTGTTGATGATGTGTTTTCTTTCAATTTCAATGATTCCCGCCAAAACAACTGAGCCAGCGGCAAACAGCAACCCGACACCGATTCTGCGCAGTGGGGTAAAGTTGAAGCCGAGATGGCGCAGGCCTGGGTACACAACTCGGTCGATAAAAGGAATGAGAAGCAGCAAAGAAATGTTTTCGAAAATGCTGAGTGAAGCTGCAGGGAAAGATATTTTGCCAGTGACCTTTAAATCCATGTAAGAAGCTTGTAGGACATATGTGGTAAGACCCTAGGGAAAATCAAACAAAAGGCTGTCACGTTTTAAGACAACTCAATAATTAACAGTATAACTAATCAGTGTATGGTTCAGTCTTGCGATGTCACTAAACTCAGATAGTGTCTTTGAATAAGCGAAGTAAATATTCCAGTCTCGAGCCCTCAGTTTGCGTCATATAGCAAATTTGAATGACTCAACACAATCCTCAGATACTATTCCTTGCTTTTAAGACGTCAAAGTATAAAGGCAGCAAACTTTAAACCACTTATTAGCCCTATGTATCAAATCGCTCTCTTTCTGGAATACGTTTCAAGATATCAAAATAAAAAACTAGTCGGCTACATTGATGAAACTACTCATTGGCAGGCACTGAACTACTAAATTTTAAAAGCCAAATACCACATGTTCTGCACAAACAGGCGCCAAGACAAACTATGCTTCCAAAGCTACATGCTGCCATTCCAAACAAAAGTCCAAAACAAACAAAAGAAATTTCAACTGCATAAAATGTCTGCGGACATTTTACCGAAGGTGGGCAGTTCTGCTTTAACGAGTTCTTCATTTTGTAGTAGTAGTCCTGATTATTTCAGTTTTAATAGAATATGATGTTTTCAAAAAACAGTAAATAGTATCAGAAGCCCATTAGTGTTTTATTGCACAATGAATTACATTGTAATCGCATTAGCTTTGTATATTGATTATTATATAGTAACTGTAATAGTAATTATAATAGTAATGCTATTTTTATAGAGCGGTTTTCAATTGAGTATCGAAAGTAATTACACAATTGCTTTGGCTTTGCATTGCTACGCTTTGTGATTGGCTGAAAAATCTCGCGCCACTTTCTCAACCAATCAGAAGTAAAACTAAAACCAATCGTGACTTGCTCGTACGCATTTTTCCGCGCTTGGCGCCGGCCACATGTATTTGCTTCGAGTTCAGATTCGTTCATTTGATTGTGTGCGTCTGCTGTGATTAGTTAACGTAATTATTTTTTGTTTTGGTTTTACGAAACTCAATTGAAAACCGCTCTAGTAATGTAACGATGTAATTGTAAATGCATTAGTGGTAGCTGTTCCAATGTATATAGAACTGAGATAAAACATAAGCGCGGAGATAGAAAATTTCTCTTTGAGTGCTCACTCGATATTTTCCGAGTTTTCCCTAAGATTTCAGACGAAGATCTGAAGATGTTTCGATTGTAGACCAGCACCGTTACAGGCAAACATGGTAGCTAACGTAAAGATATTAATTTCTTTACTCTTCACAGTGAAGATAAAATTGATATCTTGTAAACATGTCTTAAAAGACGTAAAATGTTTGACACTGGCTTTTAAAAAACGTAAAAACAAACGTTGTGTAAGAAATACATGAAAAACGTTGCAACCTAAGAACTTAGGTCTTCTTCGGTTTAGATGGAATTAGAAAAGGTCCAAAAAGTTATGCAAATGTCCTGGCGTGCGAGAAGACAAGAGAATAAATTAATAAAGGGAAGCGTAAATGTCAGGAATGTCTATACGTAATAATTAACTGAGTTGGGGTCTTTTTGGGAAAGGAGGTTTACAGAAAACCTACCCACACTGACAAATACCTCGATTTTGGTTATCATCATTCCACACAGCACAAACAATCTGTTGTTAACCGTGGAGGGGGTACTCCCTATAATGGGCTATACGGGAATGCTCGGCCCGAAAGGGGTACCTTTTTGAGGCAGGAGGTATATGAAAGGGTCGGGATTTCACGAGTTGAAGTATATGAAAGGGTAGGGATTTCACGAAGAATTGGAAAGGGTAGCGAAAACTCGAGTTGAAGTATAAAAAAGGTAGGGAAAACTGCCACTGAAGTATTATAAAAAGAGCCTTTAAAAATATATCAAACAAACGCACATAAAGGCTATATGAAAGGGGTACCATTTTCAATAGAAGGCATATGAAAGGGATACCAATTTCAATGAAATGTATATGAAAGGGGTACCTTTTCTGTCAAAAACGGTATATGAAAGGGGCGGAGCATCCCCGTACAAAACTTTGTTGAATACCTCCCCCCCCCCCCCCCTTGGGGGTTGTTATAATCTTTTAAACAGAGCAGACAAGATCCTATCGACTAACGCGGGCAAGCGCAGAGAACGCAAACACGTTTTCAAGGTTTTGGCAGACAACAATTATCCTTGCAGCTTCATTAAGAAGTGTGACTTCAAAAGAAAATCGTCGCCTCCAACTTCTGAAATCCATGATGCGTCTGCCGATACTCAGTGGCCCAAGAAGAATTTCGTTGTTTTTTTAGAGGCACCTCCGAAAAGATCTCTGAGTGCTACGAAATGAAGGCGTTAAAGTCGGCTATAATCCTGTTAAAACATTACATCAATATTTCCCAAGGCCTAAACACAGAGTCACATCACAAGAAATAAAGGAAGTTGTTTACAAAATAAATTGTTTAAACTGCGTGTACTATGGACAAACCGGAAGAGCTGTCAGTACTAGAATTTCGGAACACAGAAGAGCATTCCGCAGTTTTCAGGTGACTTTTGCCTCTAATTCCAAGATCGCGCAACATGTACATCAACACGATCACAACATGGTTTTCGAAAACATCATTCTTCTATCGGGGTACGGAACAAACTGGTAACGCCACGGATAAGACAACACAAGCTTGGTTTATTTGTACCGTTTACATTTTCCCTCTACTACTCGCTTGCCTCCGGTCAGCGGTCTCTACTAGTATTTCATGTTACTACATCTCTCTTTTTTTTTTAACTCAACATATACACTGTTCCTTAGTGTCCTAACTTATCTTAGTACTCATCAATGTATCTTTGGGGTCTCTTAAGAGCAGCTCTCGGTCTAAGACGGGTCAGCTGCCTATCCGGCTGTGGACTTCCGCACGGTTTGGCTGGCTCCTCTACCTCGTCTTGACTGTCAGGAACAAGCGGGTTTCTGGGTGCTTCCCGGCTTGCTCTCGAGGCTGAAGTAATATCTGGCATCGTAACTCTTGTTGCCAGTGGCTCGAGGATTTCACGGCTCGCACTATGAGATACGATTGGAGGACTTCCTTCAAGCACTCTTCTCGTCATTCTCCGGTTTCTTCTCACTTGTCCATTAGGGCTCTGTATGACTACCGACCTTGGAGCTACATGTTCCTCCATCACCGTACCTTCTGCCTTAAGGTCTGGTATCCATACAAGGGTCTTTAGTGGAACGTCTCCTGCCCCCACAAGTTCTCTGTCTGGTTCTGACAATGCGCCATATGTCTCCTTGTATAAATACTCAGGCATCACTGATACTTGAGCTCCTGTGTCGATGCACCATGTCAGCTCGTGGTCTTGTATCTTCAGCTTAATGTGCCATCCTGAGTTTGAAGTGGAGGCTTGTTGTATTTCAGCCGGCTCTGTTTTGGATGTAGTGTTAACTGGATATGATTCTGGCATGGTAACCCTTCCTACAAATGTGGGGCTGAAAGATGTGGCATAGGAGCCGGTGTCAAGGTTGGAGTCCTCTTGGACTTGATTTACTGTTTTAGCATCTGAGCTCCTACATACACTGGCATAATGTCCTATTTTGTTGCACTTGTTACATTGCACACCTGCTGCTGGACAGTTTCTCTTCCCTGGGGGATGCTGTCGGTTACAATATCCACAGTTTCTGCCGCTACTCCTCTGGAAGGGTTTGTATCTAAGATCTGGCCTGTTCCCTTGCTGGGTTATGTGCTCGATTTCCGCGGTTTTTGATTCTTGTAACTCACGTTTTGTAGCTTCTTTCAAGGACAATATCTTCGTGGCTTTTTCGAGTGAAAGGTCAGCGCCCTCGTCATAGAGTTTCAACTTGTAACTGTCTTCAGTGCAAGAAAAGGTCAGTTTGTCTCTCACTGCCTGCTCCAGAAAATCGGCGGGAAACTTGCACTCGGCGGCTCTTTCTTTGACAGTGACAACCCAAGAATCTAAACTCTGAGTCGGCTCTCGTTTTAGGTGAAGCCAAAATTTCTCCCGTAACATCAACTGAGGATCCCTTTTTTGAAAATATTGATCAAACTTTGCTAACACGGTCGCGTAGTTATCGGAACTTTCGGCTGGGAGTCTCTCTTCCCCTCCCGCAGGATCGTCACGCTCGGGTAAGTAGGTGAAATTTGAGTAGATTTCCAAACACGATTCGCCGATGTGGTTTAATAGGAGCCCTACCTTCATTTCATCTGGTTTTGTTGATGCTCCAGTTGCCTTGAGGTAAATGTCGAATTTCTGTTTCCATTTTCGCCACGAATGAGCAGGATTTCCCGATGAAATTACCAGTGTTTCTGGCGGCCTGACATGTGGCATGCTTTCCGCCATCTTGCTTTAACTACGTGCAACGTATATCGCTGAAGACGTCCGTTCGGTTCGCTGAATCTGCTCTCACAGGCTCTGTGGACTAGCAGAACAGTACTACTTCTGACACCATCTTCTATCGGGGTACGGAACAAACTGGTAACGCCACGGATAAGACAACACAAGCTTGGTTTATTTGTACCGTTTACATTTTCCCTCTACTACTCGCTTGCCTCCGGTCAGCGGTCTCTACTAGTATTTCATGTTACTACAATCATGATCATCGACAGAACGAGAAACTATCACACACGACTATTTCTGGAAGCGTGGTATTCCTAAAGAGACCCCAACTCAGGGAATGATCACGTAGACATTCCTGACATTTATGTTTCCCTTTAGTTGTTCTGTTGTCTTCTTGCACGCCAGCACATTCGCAAAATGTTTATACCTTTCATTGTTATCTTTTCTCATTCCATCTAAACCAAAGAAGACCTAAGTTCCCAGGTCGAAACGTCTTTCAAGTAATTCTTACAAAACGTTTGTTTTTACGTTTTTTAAACATGAGCCAGTGTCAAATATTACTTTTAAATCATGAATCCTGGCTGCAACTTTAGTACATTAACATGTTGTCTGTTGAAGTGATTATTAACAAAAAAGTAATGTAGTATTGCCTTTACAAAATCGCAATTAATTTACAAAATAATGCTTTTTACCTGCCCAAATATTGTCCAATACAGTATAAATGTTAAAAATATTGGCACCAATCGAACCACCGACTTAACACCTTGCACCATTTCATCGGAGAATTTGCCTCCTTTTGCCATCTTAGCTCCATCAAGCCAATGGGTCAAATCCGGGGATCTCTTACAGCAAAGTTTGTGCTTCAGACCTTTACCAATGATACGCAAAGTGTCTGTCAAATAACTGCCCTGTGGGGGGTAGAGTTTGTAGTGCTTTCTCCCAATAAGCAGTAGAATGGTTGCCAAAGTCATTGATACTGCAGTAATGAGATAACCATAGAAAAACGACACTTCTTGTTGAACGTACACAACAATGGTAAAAGCAAGCAGCCCGCCAACTTGAATAAACCAGTAAAACCAGTCGAAGAATTTCTGTACCACTTCTTTTCCCTCTTTCTCTACTTGGTCTGCACCCATTGGAGAAACGTTTGCCTTGATTCCCCCTGTTCCTATAGCAATAAGAATGAGTGACACAGCTAGGAATCCTTCTTTACTGGGAATGCTGAGGGCATAGGCTGCTGGATAGCTATAAGTGGTGGCTGTGAGGACAGCCGTACCGGCTAAGTAGAGCAGCGAGCATCCATATGTGGTATTATATCGACCGAGAATTGTGTCAGCTAGCCATCCGCCAATTACAGGAGTGAAGAAACAAGTTCCTAAAATCAAATAAATGTTTTATATCAAGGGAACAATTCGACATAGCGTGACGAGCAAAAGAGTAAAACATAGCGGGTAACATGTGCAGGTGGGTCGGTATAAGGGTTAAAATGATCGATGTGATGCTGTATATTATGCTGTACAATTCAAGTATCAAGTAAGTCGGTGTGAAATCCTTGTGCTATGACCATTCAAATGAAACGGCTTTTAAGCATTTCCTGTGGTACTGTTTATTATGTGTACATCACCTCTATTAAGCGGTCAGTTAGCTATTCCCCCGCGACGGTGACCGCTTAATAGAGGTTTCACTGTATTATGCTATACAAAGTGGTTCTGAGTCTACGGATGAAATTATAAAGTGTGACTCGGTTCAAATGGAAGCTACTGAGGAACACTTTCATGTGGTACTGTTTATTACGCTGTACAAGGTTCTCTGAGTAGATGGATGAAATCGTTTATTTACTTATGAGATGAAAGATTTTGCTCATCAGTGCTATAATCGGGAAATTCGATTAGTACGTTGAAAATTAACATCACCTTGAAACTCAGTAATAACTGATATACAGTTAACTTTACATTGAAAATATAAAAACATACACTAAACGTTTATACCTTGAAAAGCCAAAGTAATTGTACTGGGTAATGGAGAAGCAAGTTTGAGAACATCTTTACAATAAAACACCAGATTGGCTGTCACGCCATAAAATGTCAGACGCTCGCAAAGCTCGACAAACAGAATGCATAGAACCACAAGGTATCTGCTTCCCTTTGATCGCTGCTCGTCTTGCTCTGTTGAATGAGCGCCTTCTACAGTGACAGTGCTCTGCGCTGCTAGTTGTTCATGCCTGCTGTAATCATCGTCGATCAATGGGCAATTTATATCCGCCATCACATTGGTCTGCATAAAGAAACAAACTTAATGTTCAGATGAAGAAGTAAGTACGTAAGTAGTAGACGCCGTTTTCTCGCATTAAACTGAGTGATGAAGAGGTCTACGTGTGTAAGTTACTTGTGAGGGGGCGCCACAGATGGCAGGATGCAAAGAAACTTATGCTCTGTTAAAAAATTATATATCTAGCTAAGTTGCAGTTGACCTAAATGTAAAGGGATCTATAACTTCAAGTATTTTTTTGCTTTTCTATAGACTCCCTCATCACTATTATTTATCTTGTATTGTATAGTTACCATGAACTACAATGTATTAGTGATGGAAGCAATAAATTGAATTGAATTGAATTGAATTGTTATTTTAGGATGAGGAAATGGCTCATGATATATAATACTGTAGTAGTACCCGGGGGGAGCGGTACTCCCCCAAAATGCCTAAACGGGTATGTACCGCCCAACGGGATCGTGATTTTGGGACTCCTGATCTAGAACGGTGTATCCATTTTAGAGACGTTTCCTAGAACGGGGTATTTTGAGGGCAAATTCTTTTCAAAACATGGTCCAAATTTGGAGACCCGGGCGGCACATACCCTATACCCCTACCCCCCCCCCCCCCCCGCCCCCTCACCCCCGCAAAGAATATCTACGTCACGCAAGATGAGACTTAGGAAGGTGGCCTTGGATGGTTTCTTGGCTTTTTCTTCCCAAATGAATACCTAATTTTACTTGTAAGAAATTGATTAAAACCTATAATTATTTCGCGAGAGAAGACGCTGATTTCGAATTCCTCGCGATAAACGTGATGAGATCTTTGCCCAAAACAGATAGGAGGGGGCGTCTCTAGGCATAACGTTGATATAAATAATAACTATCTTGCCAGTTCAATTATGTTTATTAGAACAAACCGTTTTACTGTCACAAATCTCGCCGAGACTTCACCTTCCGCTGCAATAAATTCGCCGAGATTTCACCTGTTGACTCCAAGAGCTGAACTTAATCTAGTCATATAGTGTGGGTCAGTACATTACACTAAGGGAAGAGCTATTAAGTAGCACAACTGACATGTGATAACGGCATTTCGGGAGTTTACTTTTTATTTTTGAACGAGAGAATATAGTACTTGTATAATTTATGGTTCACATACCTGTTGGGTTGAGCAGGTCCTTTTATCTTTCTTGATTTCAAACTATTTTGCTTTCCGGTTCCAAATTTGTCGCGAAAAGTCGGTTTTAATGAAAAAATAAATTGGCAGAGCACTTTGTATTTGAGTCTTTGAGAAAGCTTATAGACGTCACTTTTCACCTCACTCAGTTACATAAAGCTCGCTTTTACGCCGTGACATTAGCTATTACGCCACGAAATTCGCTATTACGCCGTGACATTCGCTATTACGCCACGAAATTCGCTATTACGCCGTGACATTCGCTATTGGGCCGTGACATTCGCTATTGGGCCGTGACATTCGCTATTGGGCGCGACATTCGCTATTGGGCGCGACATTCGCTATTGGGCGCGACATTCGCTATTGGGCCGCGACATTCGCTATAACGTAGCAACAGTTCGCTATTACGCCGCGACAGTTCGTTATTACGCCGCGACATTTCGCTATCGCGCTGCGAAAGTACGCTATTGCGCCGCGACATTCGCTAATACAGCGCGACAGTTCACTGAATTACGCCGGGACAGTCCGCTATTTCATGGCGACAGTAAGCTATTAACGCAACAGCTCGCTATTAGGCCGCGACAACTGCAGTTCGCTATTGGGCTGCGACATTCGCTATTACGCCACGAAATACGCTATTACGCCACAACATTCGCTATTACGTCGCGACAGTTCGCCCGACGGCTAGCTATGACGCCGCGACATTTGCTATCGCGCCGCGACAGTTCGCTTTTGCGCCGCGACACTGGCTAATACGCCGGGACAGTTCGCTATTACGTCGGGACAGTTCGCCATTACGTGGCGACACTTCGCTATTACGCCGCGACATTCGGTATTACGCTGCGACATTCGGTATTACGCAGCGACATTCGCTATTAAGCAGCGACATTTGCTATTAGGCTCCGACGTTCGCTATTACGCCGCGTCAGTTCACTATTATACCGGGATATTCAACAATAGTAAAGTTTATTGTCTAAGAAATAAACAACGTCAGAGGATCCCCCTAATCTTACAAAGGAAACGCTAACACTAGATAAAGTACAATGTCGAGTGATAATTAACTTGGATTCAGTTTTCGCATGAAAGCGAGAATTTCTTTTAAAAGGCCGAGGTATCGTGCTACGTCTTCTTGCGCCACCAGCCATAAAAACACGGAAGACAACAGGAGACAGAACTTTCATCGCGGCCGCGCCAGCTCTGTGCCGGAACTCTTTATCGAACCAACTCAGAGCTGAGGACAATTTTGATCATTTTAAATTCAAATTAGCTTATAATCTATAGTTTTAATCACTATATAATTATATTATGTACGTATTTTATCTATTCAATAATTTTATTTAATTGCTTAGTTTTAATGTACAGCACATTAGATTATATACTCATGTATTTTGCGCTTTATAAATATTAAAGTTATTATTATTATTATTGTTGTTATTATTATTATTATTATTATTACTAGTAGTAGAAGTAGTAGTAGTACTAATAGTAGTAGTAGTAGTAGTAGTAGTAGTAGTAGTAGTAGTAGTAGTAGTAGTAGTAGTAGTAGTAGTAGTAGTAGTGGTAGTGGTAGTGGTAGTGGTAGTGGTAGTGGTAGTGGTAGTGGTAGTGGTAGTGGTAGTGGTAGTGGTAGTGGTAGTGGTAGTGGTAGTGGTAGTGGTAGTGGTAGTGGTAGTGGTAGTGGTAGTGGTAGTGGTAGTGGTAGTGGTAGTGGCAGTGGCAGTGGCAGTGGCAGTGGTAGTGGTAGTGGTAGTGGTAGTGGTAGTGGTAGTGGTAGTGGTAGTGGTAGTGGTAGTGGTAGTGGTAGTGGTAGTGGTAGTGGTAGTGGTAGTGGTAGTGGTAGTGGTAGTGGTAGTGGTAGTGGTAGTGGTAGTGGTAGTGGTAGTGGTAGTGGTAGTAGTAGTGGTAGTAGTAGTGGTAGCAGTAGTAAGTATTATTAGTGTTATTATTTTCTGCCAAACAATGGCCAAGGCGGCCAGTACAAGCTATCATGTCAATGACTAGGTCCAATAATTGAATTCTTTTATAGTCCACTCCCGAGGCATTTCTGGCTCGTTTAGACCTGGGTTCTATCTTGAGTCGTGACGTCATCGATTAATGCGATTAACGCTTGTCCAGACTTTGTTTAGCACAAAAACAAATTATTACAGAATCACAAAAGAGGAAAATAAAAATACTTGTATAAAGTGGCGGGAAGCCAAATATTCTTAAAACGAAAACATTTCTAAAAAGAAAGGAGGGGTCCGAACCCTCTCTTAGTCACCCCCTCGCACCCCCTCCCCCTAGATTTGCAGCCAAATACTCAAACGAGCAATTTATTCATTCAAATATTCTTTGACTTCTCTAGACCGAATTTTGTTACGCTATGTAAAAACAAGGATGAACTGTCATAACTGGATCAACGCTCGTAACTGTTATATTAGAACCAGTATCGGTCTGGTCACTTTCGATGCTTCTCTCGCTGTAGGCTCTCAGACGCTTCTCATGGTCAGAATATCGATACCTGACTGCTAACCACAGAAACACAGCCGCATTCACCAGCATGAGCCCAGCCAATAGAAACATGTAGTATTCCAGCGAACCTTTGTTGAGGTCATCAGGATACCACTGACCATCTGACGCATGTTTGACAATGGAAGCCAACGCTGATGCGACGTAATAACCTAAACCAATCATCGCCAAGCAGACACCCATCACCACCCCGCGCAGGTCAACAGGAGACTGGGAATAGGCAAATTCAAGACCTGAAAAGATAACACACATCACAACTTTCTAAGCTAGAAGGGAAATAATAATGACAGTTGGGGTTGGTTGGGAATGATAGGAAAGGGGAATCGTACCTGTCATATGATAATGATTCCCAAGTTTTTTTTTTAAATTTCTTTAAAGGGAGACTGTCACGAGCGCGCTACGCCAGTTTCTTGAATCGAAACTTGACAACTTAAGCCTAAATTTTTCAAATTGAAGTGTCAATTTCAAAATGGCGTCGACTAGTGGCGGCGGTCACGGTGGAAAACGAAGAAACTCGACGCCATATTACAAATTGACACTTCAACTTTAAAAATTTGGGCTAAGTTTCGATTCGAGAAACTGGCGCATGCACTCTCGTGACAGTGTCCCTTTAATAGCTGTAAATTGTTACAGTACCTGTTACTCCCACCAAAGCCTCACTTGTTCCTTGCAGAATGTACTGCGGTACTTGATAAAACACACTCATAGTGGATGCGTTCACAGTTTTATCGAACACGTGTTGTTCAAACGTTCCATGAGTGTTAATAATGTGTTTTCTTTCCATTTCAATGATTCCCGCCAAAACAACTGAGCCAGCAGCAAACAGCAACCCAACACCGATTCTGCGCAGTGGGGTAAAGTTGAAACCAAGACGCCGCAAGCCTGGGTACACAACTCGGTCGATAAAAGGAATAAGCAGCAGCAACGAGCCGATTTCGAAAATGCTGAGTGACGCTGCAGGGAATGAAATTTTCTCCGTGACTTTTAAATCCATGTAAATAGCTTGCATGACAAAGGTGGTGAGACCCTAGGAAAATGAATTAATCAGTTAATTTTGAGAAAACTCTATCCTCGGAGACCTATGGGCGGTTTAAGTCGGAGTGGGACGAAGAAAAAACCTGGCCAAAATCGGCGCGACGAACGTTTTCAAGAGCGACGTCCCGCTCTGACTAACTGCCCCTGGGTTTCCAAGGATAAAAAATTAGATTGATAAAAAAGACGATGGACTTCATTTAGGCAGCAATGTAACACACATAAAACAAATGAGCTTAACTAAGATTAGGTGGGAACCTCAGACGAGGAAAACAGATAAATTCTGCCACCATTTAGCATCATTATTGAAAATAACTTTAAAAAAATACTATTACATATAATAAATTCGTAAGATCTGTTTTAGCTCTAAAGCGCTGAAATAGACCTGAATCCTTACACTTAAAGGCTAATTCAACATTTCATGGGACCTTTTGGACATCAGTGATGACTGATTTTTAGACCTATGTTGAATTTAAGCTTCTGTATTTAGAACTATTTTGGGTTCTTATTAGTTGGTCTAAATCATGGGATAAATAGCTCCGAAAATACCGGTATAGAAAGAAAATATTTACACCCTGACTTATTCATTGGAGGTAGACTTCTGTGAGACGACAAGGTGAATAGCATGTTTTGAATACTATGTATGTCAGTTGTTTATTAGTATTTGTGTTCATCTGTACTGTTCATATCTGTTGACAGGGGCGTAGCTAGGATTTTTCAAAGGGGGATCACACTGTGTCACACCCAGGGTACTTACCAGATTATCATGTTGACAGCCACCCTGTGTTTTACTAAAATTATCTCACAAAGGGGGGGGGGTTATGGGCACCCCAGGACCACCCCCCCCGCTTTCTCCCCCTAGTTACGCCCCTGGTTGATGTCAACAAATCGATTCGCTCCGACGAAGGGCTAGCGCTCGAAACGTCAGCTTTCTCGAATCTTTTTACAGTGGCTAATTTTCCTTATCGACTCAGTCGACTCAGTCGATAAAACCAAATTCAAGATAATAAAATGTTCGTTTACGAATCTTTATTTCCGAAATCTCAACGTCTTAAAACTTAACCCTCGGACTTACAAGGGGGTGGGGGGTTAAGGTTTTTCTTCGATATTTTCAAGACCATTTAAGATTAGCACATGCCGTTTTCAGTAGCTGTTCATTTACCCTTGAGACACATTTTGGTAAAGTTTAGCGACAACAGGTTGCTATGGTAACGAGATATGATGTCATAAGTAACATGTGGTCAACCCATTTTTGAAGAAAAAAGCGTGTTTTTCACCTTTTTTCAGCGAAAAAAAAATATAAAATGCTACCAAAAGCATCAAAATGTTTGATTGTATGTTATTTTGTAACTCTAGCAGACAATATTTGCAATTTCCGCATTTTTCTGATAAATTTGAATTTTTAGTAAAATCCAAGATGGCGGCCGCCTTGGCGGCCATTTTGGATGACGTCACGGACCCCCAGCAGCGCCCCAACCCATAATATTTACCTTATCTTGTAGAGCAAATCACGGGCTACCTATTAGATGTAAAATATTTCCGAAATATTGCAACATCGCAAAAACCCAGGGGGGTTTGCAACACCCCCCCCCCTCCCTTGTACCACGGTTGGGGTATACGTTTGCGAGTACGTCCGAGGGTTAAAGTAAAACGTTTCATTTCAAGGAATATATCCCTTACTTGCCCGAATATTGTCCAGTAAAATATAAACGTTACGAAAATTGGCATCAGTCGTACGACAGACTTTACACTTTCCACGACTTCGTCAGAGAATCTTCCTCCTCTAGTCCTTTTCGCTCCATCCAGCCAGTGGGTCACATCTGGGGATTTCTTGCAGCAGAGTTTGTGCTTTAGGCCACCACCAATGATACGTAACGTGTCTGTCAAATACCAGCCCTGTGGGGGTTTGAGTGTGTAGTGCTTTCTCCCAATAAGCAATAGAATGGTTGCTAAAGTCATTGATACCACAGTAATGAGATAACCATAGAGAAATGACACTTCTTGTTGAACGTACGCTGCAATGGTGAAACCAAGCAGCGCGCCAATCTGGATAAACCAGTAAAACCAGTCGAAGAATTTCTGCACCGTTTCCTTTCCCTCTTGCTCTACTTGGTCTGCACCCATTAGAGAAACGTTTGCCTTGATTCCTCCTGTTCCTATGGCAATAAGAATGAGTGACACAGCCAGGAATCCTTCTTTATTGGGCATGCTCAGGTCCTGGTCTGCTAGGTTCCTATCACTAATGGATGTGAGAAGTATGGTGCCAACTATGTAGAGCAGTGAACATCCATATATGGTATTGTATCGCCCGATTCTTGTGTCAGCTAGCCATCCGCCAATTAGAGGAGTGAAGAAACAAGTTCCTAAAATCAAAGGAAAATTGTCAAAGCTGATATTCGATGAAGTTTAATACATAACGTTTGTCTCCTTAACACTGTGACGGGATGAGCAAAATAGGCGCCATTGTACAAGAATTTGAAAGAATGAGACCTCGATTGTTAACTGTGGTTCAAACCTTTGAGTTTGTGTAGACTTGATGCTGTACAACGTGTTTTTCACTTTTGCGTCTATGGATGAAATAATAATCTTTAATGTCACCGTAAGATTTTAAACAGAAACGTCCTTTGCCGCTGTGAAGGGTATGGTTTTCAAGCACTTAAGAAACTAATTAAAATCTTACAATAAATAAACGTTTAATTTATTAATTAATTAATTTAACTACAGTGTAGCTTAACTTGACGTGTGGCCATTGAAGTGCAACCCAAATGAAAGCTATTGAACAGTTCTTTCCAGTTCAGCAGTTCTTTATGACCCATTCAAATGAAAGTTACTGAGCAGTACTTTCCTGTGTTATTATGCTGTTCAAGGTGGTTCTAACTTTTGAGTCCGTGGATGAAATCCTAAAGTGTGACCATTCAAATGAAAGCTACTGAGCAGTACATTTCAGCCCCTGTGGTACTGTTTATTTTGCTGTACGAAGTGGTTCTAACTTTTGAGTCTGTGGATGAAATCCTACAGTGTGACCATTCAAATGAAAGCTATTGAGCAGTACTTTCCTGTGGTAGTGTTTATTATGCTGTACAAGGTGGTTCTAACTTTTGAGCCTGTGGATGAAATCGTAAAGTGTGACCATTAAAATGAAAGCTATTGAGCAGTACTTTCCTGTGGTACTGTTTATTATGCTGTACAAGGTGGCTCTAACTTTCGAGTTTGTGTATGAAATTCTACAGTGTAACCATTCAAACGACAGCTATTGAGCAGTACTTTCCTGTGGTGCTGTTTAGTATGCTGTACAAGGTGGTTCTAACTTTTGAGTCTGTGGATGAAATCCTAAAGTGTGACCGTTCAAATGAAAGCTACTGAGCAGTACGTTCCTGTGGTGCTGTTTATTATGCTGTACAAGGTGGTTCTAACTTTTGAGTTTGTGAATGAAATCCTAAAGTGCGGACCATTCAAATGAACCCTATTGAGCAGTACTTTCCTGTGGTACTGGAATATTCTGTACAAGGTGGTTCTAAGTTTTGAGAGGGTGGATGAAATCGTTGAGTGTGATCATTCAAATGAAAGCTACTGAGCAGTACTTTCCGGTGGTACTGTTCGTTTTGCTGTATAAATCAAGGTGGTTCCAACTTTTGAGTCTGTCAGGATGAAACGCAACAGCTATATATGGGTCATATATTGAGCAATACTTCGACTATGGTACTACATATCAGTTATAAATGTATAAAATTGCATTAAACACAACATCTTATACATGACACATCATATACAACATTGTATAATGATGCTTAGCTCAGGTTTGAGCATCCGACCGAGGTATGGCCATGGGTTCGATTCACGGCGTCATGGACTCAGATGTTTGCTTTGTCCCACGCTCGTGACTTGACGAAAATAACATCTTTCTCATTTCATTACCGAGCTTTCGCTGTTCGCATTACCACGCTTTCGTGGATCCTAGCTACAAGCAGGACGCTTGTCAATATCATATATGAACCTAGTATACATGGCCTAGCCCACTCCGAGTCTCTCATGGCTAAGTGCTTAGAGCATCCGACCAAGTACGGAAGGTGGTGGATTCCATTCCCGTCGGGGACTCGGGCTTTGTCCCACGCTCGTGGCGCATGCGAACTTTTTCACGACAAAGACCTTACTGGATCTCAGTCTTTTCAATCAGAATATCATACTTTCTCATTAATTAATTCAACTAACAACTTTCAACAAGACGTTTACCTTGAAATGCCAAAGTAATTGTGCTCGATAACGGGGAGGCGAGCTTAAGAACATCTTTACAATAAAACACCAGATTGGCTGTCACGCCATAAAATGTCAGACGCTCGCAAAGCTCGACAAATAAAATACACAGAACCACAAGGTATCTGCTTAGGTTTGAGCTCTCCTCCACTGGCTCATTTTCTACTTCAGTTACAGTGTTGTCTGCTTGCGTTTGTTCGCTGTGGTCATCGCGGATCAATGGGCAATTATCACAATCCTACGGAAGCCTGTAAGGGACATTCGAGATGCGACTTATTTTACGGAATTTTTTTTTATCGGTGAGGGATTTTTTTTTTATCTGTTAGGGAAATTTTTTTTTTATCGGTTAGAGAATTTTTTTTCGGTTAATGCGAGATAAAAATGCGAGATAAAAAATGCGAGATTGAAATGCGAGATAGAAAATGCGAGATAGAAAATGCGAGATAAAAATGCGAGATAGAAAATGCGAGATAGAAAATGCGAGATAAAAATGCGAGATAGAAAATGCGAGATAAAAATGCGAGATAAAAAAATGCGATAGAAAATGCGAGATAAAAATGCGAGATAAAAAAGTGAGATAAAAATGCGAGATAGAAAATGCGAGATAAAAATGCGAGATAGAAAATGCGAGATAGAAAATGCGAGATAAAAATGCGAGATAGAAAATGCGAGATAGAAAATGCGAGATAAAAATGCGAGATAGAAAATGCGAGATAAAAATGCGAGATAAAAAAATGCGAGATAAAAAAATGCGATAGAAAATGCGAGATAGAAAATGCGAGATAAAAATGCGAGATAAAAAATGCGAGATAAAAATGCGAGATAGAAAATGCGAGATAGAAAATGCGAGATAGAAAATGCGAGATAAAAATGCGAGATAGAAAATGCGAGATAAAAATGCGAGATAAAAAAATGCGATAGAAAATGCGAGATAGAAAATGCGAGATAAAAATGCGAGATAAAAAAGTGAGATAAAAATGCGAGATAGAAAATGCGAGATAAAAATGCGAGATAGAAAATGCGAGATAAAAAATGCGAGATAGAAAATGCGAGATAGAAAATGCGAGATAGTAATGCGAGGTAGAAAATGCGAGATACTGAAGGGCGGCGTGGTTACCCTGGAAGCGCCTTTCTCCTTGTCCATAATGGCCGCGTCCGGTACCATGGACGATGAGGTAAAGTATGGCATTTTTCCCGTAGTTTTAAATTAATGAATTATTCATACACCTGTACATGCTGTACACAAGCATATGGAACTGCAGCATATAGATCGACAGGAGATTCCATCAAAGCCGTACTTCGAGCTTGAGCTTGCTGAAGATACGATGAACAGGCCTATCCGAACGATCCTCATGCTACGAGCCATCTCTACATCTCTTAACAACAGCGAAACCAGTAAACGATTAAACCAATTACATTATGAAGTTAAATCTTTTACATTAGTAAAATCTACACAGAAAACTACGTACAAACACGTTCCCAGTTGTAAAGAGATGTAGAGATGGCTCGTAGCATGAGGATCGTTCGGATAGGCCTTTTCATTGTAGACCGTTGTATCCAGACAAGCTCAAAGGACGGTTTTGATGGAATCTCCTGTCGATCTATATGCTGCAGTTCCATATGCTTGTGTACAGCATGTATGAATAATTCATTAATTTAAAACTACAGGAAAACTGCCATACTTTACCTTATCATCCATGGTACTGGACGCGGCCATTCTGGACAAGGAGAAAGGCGCTTCCAGGGTAACCACGCCGCCCTCGCATTTTCTATCTCGCATTTTCTACCTCGCATTTTCTACCTCGCATTTTTATCTCGCATTTTTTCTCTCGCATTTTCTATCTCGCATTTTTTCTCTCGCATTTTCTATCTCGCATTTTTTATATATCTTGCATTTTCTATCTCGCATTTTTATCTCGCATTTTCTATCTTGTATTTTTATCTCGCATTTTCTATCTCGCATTTTTATCTCGCATTTTCTATCTCGCATTTTTTACCTCGCATTTTCTATCTCGCATTTTTATCTCGCATTTTCTATCTCGTATTTTTATCTCGCATTTTCTATCTCGCATTTCTATCTCGCATTTTCTATCTCGCATTTTTTACCTCGCATTTTCTATCTCGCATTTTTATCTCGCATTTTTTATCTCGCATTTTCTATCTCGCATTTTTTACCTCGCATTTTCTATCTCGCATTTTTATCTCGCATTTTCTATCTCGTATTTTTATCTCGCATTTTCTATCTCGCATTTTTATCTCGCATTTTCTATCTTGTATTTTTATCTCGCATTTTCTATCTCGCATTTTTATCTCGCATTTTCTATCTCGCATTTTTTACCTCGCATTTTCTATCTCGCATTTTTATCTCGCATTTTCTATCTCGTATTTTTATCTCGCATTTTCTATCTCGCATTTCTATCTCGCATTTTCTATCTCGCATTTTTTACCTCGCATTTTCTATCTCGCATTTTTATCTCGCATTTTTTATCTCGCATTTTCTATCTCGCATTTTTACCTCGCATTTTCTATCTCGCATTTTTATCTCGCATTTTCTATCTCGCATTTTTTACCTCGCATTTTCTATCTCGCATTTTTATCTCGCATTTTCTATCTCGTATTTTTATCTCGCATTTTCTATCTCGCATTTTTATCTCGCATTTTCTATCTTGTATTTTTATCTCGCATTTTCTATCTCGCATTTTTATCTCGCATTTTCTATCTCGCATTTTTTACCTCGCATTTTCTATCTCGCATTTTTATCTCGCATTTTCTATCTCGTATTTTTATCTCGCATTTTCTATCTCGCATTTCTATCTCGCATTTTCTATCTCGCATTTTTTACCTCGCATTTTCTATCTCGCATTTTTATCTCGCATTTTTTATCTCGCATTTTCTATCTCGCATTTTTATCTCGCATTTTTTATCTCGCATTTTCTATCTCGCATTTTCTATCTCGCATTTTTATCTCGCATTTTCTATCTCGTATTAACCGAAAAAAAAAATTCCCTGACCGATAAAAAAAAAATCCCTAGAAAAAAAATTTCCCTAAAATTAAGTCGCATCTCAAATGTCCCTTACAGGCTTCCGTAGCAACAACATAGTCAACAGCTTGAGCCCAAAAACTAACCTCTTTGTGTTTTTGCATCAACATGCAGAAACCTCATGTTTGTTGACCATTATGTGGTCCCAAAATCACTCGAGCATGGTATGGCTTTTATGGCTTTAAAAGTTTTATTATACAATTGAATCTCCATGTATGACCATCTCTCCTAAGCCGGGACCACTTTTCCAAAATACCCTAAACTTGTAGTCAAGTTGTTATACAGCCGCTGTAGTTGTAATGTGTCGTAAGTGACCTCCTCTCGTGAGCCATCACTTTCAATGTCAGTGGTTTGAATTTTTTGTTTTTAACCTTTTACCCTTACTACAATGCCCGGGGGAGGGGGGTACTCTGCAAATTTTTGGGTGGGGGTGTGCCGCTGGGACTCTGAGACCCTTAACCTAAACTAGACCACCGACTTTAGCTGCATTTTGCAACCCTAGGGGTGGCGAATGGTAAATCCAAAGATCTCTGATTACTATACCCTTTCCCAAACTAAACTGCCTGAAAACCATACCCTTCACAGTGGCACATACCTATATAGCTCATATATGGGAGTACCCCCTGGGCTATAATGTTACTGCATACATGCGTTTTTTATTTAGAAGAGCATCACCCGAGTCCAATCCTACCCATATATTATTACAATGTGCTGTGCATAAAGTTTATGTATGAAATGTTGTTTTGATATAATAATTATTTTCTTTATCCAGATACACTGTTTTTATTGACCTTCTACCATGGCTACACACGGAAATGAAGATGAAAGTGCCTCACTTATCTCTGGTACCGATAGCAGCATTCGTGGGGCCAGAACTAGCTCTGATCACTCCACAGGACGTGGACAGAAGCTGCTGGTTACCCTGTGCATTCTTGTTACTGAATTGTGTGAGCGTCTGACGTTCTATGGACTGACAGCAAATCTACTGTTGTTTTCCAGTAGTGAGTTGAATCTTGAGCCACCGTGGCCATCAACTATTAATTATCTTTTTACAGGTTGGTGCATAATATTTCTGTAAATTTATAATATTTATTACAATGCTTTGAGAGAGTCTAATCTGCTTCAAGTGTATCCATAACAATCAAAATAGCTCAAAGGATTCCTCCCAAGAATAAGCGTAATTAATGCTTTACAACAAAACCTCAAAAAAAACCCTCTTGGTTTGGAATGCGCAAATATGCTTGTGCACATGCATGCAAATGACACAAGGTATTATGCATGGTTGTAATGTAATACAGTAAAAACTCACGTATAAGAACCTAAAATTTAAGAACCTGTTGGGCTAAACTTTTCATTTCAAACCCCCTTTTCATAAGAACCTATTAAGCCTAAAACGTCTTATTTCACAAAAATGAAGGCACAGATGAAAATACAGAAAAAAATTTAGTCTAGGTTTAAGTCAGTAAGATTTAAAGAATGAACTAAAATGAAAACCATATCATGTCTGCGCCAGATTGCACACACTGATTCCATATCACATATGCTCTGTGGTAGTTATCTGTTTTAGACGTCCTATGTACCCTCTAGGTTTCATTGTCATAGCCTTAATGTTCTTGAAGTTACAAAGGAGGGGCACAATGTGCCCCCTCCCCCAGGCTCAGAAACTCAAAAAAAGCCCAGGGTGAATAGGGTTAAGATCATGATTGCAAATTCGAGTTCATTACTCAATTAAATCTGCCCTCAGAGAAACTTAACAGCATCTGTTTTCAGTTGAGAGACTCTCATGCATGTTTTTGTCAAGCACCTGCTGGATGCCGAAACATAAAAAATGTATGTTCATTTATTTAATGTTTGTTTATTTTTAGTGAATATAAACTGGTACATGTATGTTGTAGGTCAAATTTTTCTTTGGTTTGAAATTTTCATTCCTAATTCATTTTTATTTCCCTTTGTTCCAGATTCATTGCCACAATCTGAGACAAAAGAAAAAACAATCATCAATGAAACTGGTTTGAAAATTTCCAAACCATAGAAAAATGTGAACCACAAACCATGTATATTTATTAATCACGTTTGAAGAATGCAATCCTAATTTTCGTGTTGGTTGTCCTGTAGTTTATGTGCAGTAAAATTTGAGATTTTTTGGTGGACGATCTTCCAAATGGCCGCCCTTATTGTTTTTTTTTTCAGGGGCTCATTTCCGCCAGAAATTCCTTTGAACGCGTCTCCATAATCTGTCATATACTGCTAGTATAGATGTATTTAACACAGTTTTTAAAATATTAAGTGAGATGTAAAATTACATAACTATAATTTATTTAATAGATAAAGAGCAACCTGACTGAACTTTCTTGTAGGAACATGCTACCTCATTCCTTTGTTCGGCGGATGGCTGGCCGATGCCCACATGGGGCGGTACAACACGATTTATGGCAGTGCGTTGATTTATGTTGTTGGAACTCTTCTACTAGCTGCAGTTTCCATACGAAATGACAAGCTTCAAAGCTTATTCCATGATAATATTGTTCATAATGAGACATGGAGATTGGTGTATTTTGTGATTGCTCTTGCAATGATTGCCTTTGGTACTGGAGGAATCAAAGCTAATGTGTCACCATTTGGAGCTGATCAGGTTCAAAAACAGGGACCAAGAGCTGTTCAGGCATTCTTTAACTGGTTTTACTGGTTTATTAACATTGGATCATTGATAGCTTTTACAGCAGTTGTATATGTACAGCAAAAGAATGTATTTTATGGTTATTGTATCACAGCTGGCACAATGTTTCTTGCTGTAATTACTTTTGTCGCTGGTCGTAATAAATACTTAAACAAACCACCAGGTGGCAGTCAACTCACTGAAACTGTACAGATAATTTATGCAGCTGTAAAGAATCGTGGCACAGCAAATGCTAAGATGTGGTTGGATAAAGCAAAGAGTAGTTTTGGAGGAAAGTACACTGAAGCACAGGTAGAAGATGTCAAGGCTTTGTTAAGAGTTATTCCAGTATTTACTTTGTTCATTGCTTACTGGACGATTTACTACCAGGTGAGATTATCCATTTCTGTTGTTTTTCTTTCAAAGACAAGAAACTTAACTCCACATTGTGGTGCAACTCACATTAATTTTGCTAAAGGTGGCTTACAACAGTTTCTAGTATAAATTTCCAGTACTTCCAGTGCATCGTTTTTGGCTCTCGCACTTGTAATAGCGGCATATAGTGCAGCTATGTTGTCTTGACGAGGCCCCACAGTTGTCTGAGGCCCCACAGTTGTCTGTGTCCCCAATGAATATTCGAGGTCTGAACCTGGTTTGATACAGGCAGAGCTGGTGCCGCCAGTGGCTGATCCTGAAAACTGTCGAGAAACAATCATTCTCTGGTTCATCATCAATATCCTGCCGTTCATGCATCGCCAAAGTCACAAGGAACATGTTCTCGCAAATTATAAGACATTGCAAAGGCTAAGACAGAAAGCTACAAACGATAAAAACTAACCACTAAAGCAACGCCTAAGAACAATAATAAATAAATAAAAGCAACGCTATCCAATCTAGATGCACATGCTAGAGTGTAACTTAAGGCAAAAGCTAACAGACACATGAGCTGGAAGGGACCTTCAGCAATCAGGAAATTAACTGTTGTGAAAGGGCCAGCTTCCAAAACAAAACCATTTCTTTGATGTACTGTAGCATCAACTGTATAGTTTTGATCTATCAAAGTATATATACATGTAAGTGATAGAAAATGCTGGAAACTATTGCGAGACATCTTAAGCAAGTCAGTTGTTTGTTCTATAAAAAGCCTTTCAAACAAAAACACCCTTGAAATTGATGCATTTGTGATCATCTCCTCTCTTTGTGTTGATCAGTTGTCCATGACCATGCAGGTGACACTATGATGTAGATATGGAGGATCACATTTTTTTTTAAGATTCAGTGTCTGTTTTGCAGAAATAATGCCTTGACCAATATCAGGGGTGTCATTAAATTTTGAAGTAGGTGGCTGATTGAATAGAGTAGGTGGGTTATGATACATGCGCTACTGTGCGCATATCCAAGCTCCGAAGGCTCGCAGCCGAAAGCTCATACTTGTAGTAGCTGGGGGAAATCCCTGGCCCCCGACACTTAACGACACCACTTAATATAGTCATGTAATTAAAATGGGCCAGCTGCAAAGACCAATAAACTAATAAACCATGATATTATGATAAACACAAATTAAAATTGTCTTCTTTTTCAGATGCAGACCACATTCCTCGTACAAGCTACCTACATGAGACTAGAATTTGACAAATTTACCATTCCAGCAGCTTCCCTGTCAATTTTTGATGTTGTTGCTGTCCTTATATTCATTCCAATAATGGATCATGTTGTATATCCTCTGGTTCAGTACTGCGGCATTCAGTTCACTCCACTGCGCAGGATTGGTGTTGGAATGCTGTTAGCTGCTGCTTCTGTGTGTGTAGCAGGTGTGATTGAAATGAAGCGAAGGGATGTATGGGAGAATGGAGGAGTTTACCATCAGAACGTATTTGATAAACCTCGCAATGCTTCAAATCTGAATATCTTTTGGCAAGTCCCACAGTTTGTGTTAATTGGTTCCAGTGAGGTGTTGACAAGTATCACAGGTGTGAACATCAGTAATATTTTTGTCTAAAACATATTAATTAGCTGATGATAAGGGTGTGGCATCACCAAGAAAAATACACCATTAATCTTAATAATTATCAAAGTATGATCAGTTAGGTGATGATAAAGAAAATAATGCTGTAGGGACTAGTAGATGATTTAAACTTTTGTCCAACATTTTGTGACAGCCGTCCGGAGGCAAACCTTCAATTCTGATTTTAAGTCCATGGATGAAATCATACATGCCATTTTGTGTACTACTTAATTGTGACCATTTTAAAGGGAACCTCCATTGTCAGAACAAATCGACTTTAAATTGTTGGAAATAAAGTTGAAATTTAAGTTTTTTAAAAAACAGGTGCAAATATAATTTTAGTGTACAAATAAAATGGATATGAATATCGCCTAGTTTTGCATTTAAATTTCCTGCGCACCACCATTTTGAATATTTATGACATGTTACGGTTGCCGCTATTGTTAAGAATCGAAGTTCTTTTGTATGCAACAATTGGACAGCCGTAACATGTCATAATTATTCAAAATGGCGGCACGGGGGAAATTAAAAAGCGAAAATAGGCGATATTCATATCCATTTTTTTGTACACTAAAATTATATTTGCAATTGTTTTTAAAAAATTTCTAATTTAGACTTTATTTCCAACAATTTAACGTCAATTTGTTATAACAATGGAGGTTCCCTTTAATGGAAGTTCTGATCTCCAGCAGTTCTTCCATTTGGCAAGTTTTTTTTTTTCAGTATAATTATTAATAGGAAATGAAATTTGGTATTTTTCATGATCTAGGCCATTCTTGGCAGTGAAGCCCTGGTAAATTGGTAAATACAGGTTTCCTGGTTTGTTTGATACAGTCTTTTTCTGTGTGAATTTATGAAAAATATATTAATGTACACTCAAGCCTTTTTGTTTATAATTTCATGTCATAGCATGGGAAAGCATTTAACAACTGTTAATTTTTATCCCATGACTTTATAAATTTGGTACCATCGAAGGTCGATCTTCTAAAAATATTTTCCAAAACTTTTCAGATATTGTTACAATGCTATGCTCATCTCATTATATTTTTTTCGATTTTTAGTTGGGATGTATAGCAAAACACTAAATGACTGCCTCCATGGGAAACAGAGGGTTTTGTTTGCCTTCGGGCCAGTCATTTGGTGTTTAGTATTATTTGCTAATTCCACCTGGTCAGTGAAAGCAAATTTTCAGTTTTTAGTGTGCAGCAACCCGCCACAATTAACTTTAGTTATTTGCGGTTTGCTAATATATGTTGTTTTATTATTTGAAAATAAATCGTTGTTGTTGTTGTTGTTGTTGGAAAAGGCACTGTGTCAAAGTAAAAGCAAAGCTGAACAAATCAAGATTTTTAAATTTCATTTTCAAGATTACATTAATAACAAATATGCTGCTATTTTTGGTAAATGCTGACTGATCAACTCAAAACAATTTTAATGATTTTCTCTTCTTTTCTTTGCAGGACTAGAGTTTGCTTATTCTCAAGCTCCTAAACACATGAAAGGACTTGTAATGGGTGCTTTTCTTGTCACAAGTGGCCTTGGAAGCTATGTCGCCATTCTTCTTGTCATCATAGTTCGTTCAGCTAGCAACAACAAATGGTATCCAAGCGACAATCCTAATAAAGGAACACTGGAATGCTTCTTTTTCCTGTTAGCTGGACTGATGATGGTCAATTTTGTTATTTTTCTTTATATTGCTTCCTCGTATAAAATAAGACGGCACCTAAAAGAGAAGAAATTATACCAGACAACAGCGACACAGTCCACACTTAATTGCAAAACTTAACGTGAGGTAGATAACTCGCCACTCCAGAAACTGTGAGGAGACTGGCCACCAGCTACATGACCTATGATTGATTAGTGGTTGCTGGGGTGGACCGCAAATCGTGCTAACAACATCCGTAGGATGTACAAAAGACCTGATCAGTCAACCCTACTTATCGGTTTCTGTCGTATTGGTGTCTCGCAAAAAATACTTTTTTACGTAGTCAGATCGGCCTTGCAGTTTATCGTATGTTTGTTCATTCATTTTTTTAGCTGATTAGGTCTCTTGTAGATTCTACGTATGTTGTTACCAGCATTATTGTTTACGGTCCTTTGCAGCTTTTACAGTTTTTGAATTCCCCGAAAGCTTAGTCGAAAGCTGGTGTGCAGTCTCCCTGAAGTTTCTGGAGTGGCGAATTCACGTGTAGTTGATTGAATATGACATAGCGACAATGCATATCATGTAAGTACAGCTGTTTTTCCAGCTGTTAGGTGACCATACAGCGTCATGTAGGCCCTGTTATGCAAATCATAGATCAGTTTGTATTTTGTCTTAACTAATTTGTGGTACCTGCCAACCTGATAACAAAATAATGGATTAAATGTAACGTTGAGAAGAAGAGTAAGAGGCTAACTTGTGGTATTTCTGCTTTCTGTGCTTAACATTGGAGCCCGCCTCCTTTTTAGCAGCCTATGCAACTTTAAAGTCGCACTTGGCTGCGGTAGGTTGGAGGTAAATCGTAGGTCCTTTGAAGTTCGGAGATCATGTGACGTGCAGTTCACTAAATTCCCTAAATATTATAGACTGTAACTTTAAGAATAAGCGACTTGGCCATCATAAGGCCAACAAGCTGCAGTAGAACTTCTGTGCTGCATTTAGGATACAGTACATTTGTATAGTATTATATATAGTATTATATTATATATATATATATATATATATATATATATATATATATATATTATATATATATTAATTGACTGGTTTTTAAGGTCCGATAATTTTTACTGGCCATGAATTTCTTAATCTACGCAAAACAAATTTTATTGAAGCTTTATAATAATTATTTTCACAATTGGAGAATGAATAATAATTATCAATGTATAATAAAGTGTATTTAATATTATTTGTCTCTCGATGTAGTCACTTTGGATGCAGATCGCGACATGTTAGTCTTCATCAGGCGATGAGATCGTTTGATAACGCGTCACCATTACAGTATCACGATGATCCTCATTATTCCGGTTAGAAGCTGTTCTCGCTGCGGTCCGCCGTAGTACCGTTCTCGTGTTGTTGTGTTTCTTCACCGCTGGCATCCACGCTACAAGAATTTCGATTCTGTTATCCCTGTCTGTGAAGTCTTACGTGGATACTGGACACGTGTACCAATGTGACAGACAAAAGCTTATCACTTGATAAGCTTCTGTCGAGACCACACTGGTAAACGCGTCGATTTTTACATCCGGCCCGACCTAACTTAGTCAAGACTGAGTAATTTGTCATATGACCAATTTGGAGACGAAATTGTTTCAAATTTTAACATGCGAGGCCGTACGCTTTTTGTTTTCCGGCCCCGCTTGAGCAAATGCGTACGGCCCTTGGGGTATTTTGTAAATAGTTTCGAAAAGAAGGCGCGCGGGAACAGTAAGGCCATATGATAATAAGAACTAGAAGACAAAATTATTTTGATTCTCCAGTTAACCTTCCCATTTTGGCTCAGATTTCGCTTCGTTTTGACTTGGATCGAGCTGGCCGGTCTCGGACATCGCGTGACTAATTACATCACAGGGAGTTCAGGCTCACAACAGGACTACTCAACGACAAAAATATAAGGATTTATATGGGATTTTATCTTTAGTTTGATAAAATATCAAAATTATAATTAAACAGCCATTAAAATATTTATACTTCATTTTTAAAACAACAACTTCCAGCCAAAAACGTTGATGCAAAAGTTAGCTCTGGCCCTGGCTGGCTATGTAATATCAAACATACAATCGCGAAGTCTATTTTTTACGTAGTCAGATCAGTCCTGCAGTTCCTTGTATGTTTGTTCATTTTTTGGCTGGTTAGGTTTCTCGCAGATCCTACGTGTACCGTTAGCAGCATTATCGTTTCGGTCCTTTGCAGATTTTACTTTTATTTATGTAATATCATCCCGGCTAACCGAGTCAGTGAAAGTAACCAGGCCAGTCCGGGCTCGTGAAATCGAACCCTTGACCTTGTCATTTCCAGACAAAATTGTGGAGACATGTAGTGTAGTTCTAACTTTTCAGTCTGTCAACCAAAATCCTATGGTGTGACTATGAAACCTCTGTGTCCGTACTTTTGCATAGAAACATTTGTTTTCCATTTACAAAATAAATTTGGGATTTTTCTTGAAGTTTTTTTGGTACTCTTGGGAGCCAGTAGTATTAAAACCTAGTTTAGCTCGCGACACAAGCGCAAAAAAGAGTTAATAATAATAATAATAATAATAATAATAATAATTTAACAATTTATATGATTAAATGATCTCATGCGCTTATAAAAAATATTTTTATAAGCAAAAGCGCAAGAAAGCACAAGCAAGCAAGCAAATTAAAAGCGCAAAAACAATTTTAGTTGTGCAACCTGACAGTACACACCGTGTGACTCCGAATACTGTGAGCTTGGTCATCGCGTGACTCGAATGGGACACTTGATATCACATATCGTGTGACTCGGACAGGAAACATCGCGTGACAATGACTCGATATCACATATCGTGTGACTCGTGAGTCATCGCGTGACTGTGACTTGAATGAGATCTTGATACCACTATCGGGTAAAGATAACCTCAGACATCATGTGACTTGGATAAGATATACGACCTCACAACATGGTTGGATCTTGTTTTTTACGGATAGCATACTAAACATGGTATTTGTTCATTTGATCACCTCTTCCGTGCTTATTCTGACGGCGTCTAACAGTAAGTTTGTATCAGATATTGTCGGGCTGGCTAAACTAGTGGTTTAAAAACAGTAACGCTAAATTAGTAATAATCTGTAAGCTAGACTAAGCCGCGGAAATTCGCAATTGTTGTTATTGCCATAAGATAAAATAGAGATTTCTTTTTTTTTAAATGTTCAAAATATTAAATCGAATGTCATTATGCTACTTACAATTTTAAATAATCGTTCATAAATTTAAAAATTTCTATCTTGCGGCTTTACTCTTTCAGGTCGAAGCAGGGAGACATGATGTGACTTGTCTAATTGACTGACTCATAGGTCATACAGCAATTTACAAATTATTTTGTTCATCAAGTCATGCTGTCTGCTTTAAGATTCCCAGGCTTTTGTCTTTTGTCTCCAAATTAAATGATATTTTAGAATAAAATTATAGTTAATGTTGGCAAGCGGTAGCTAATTGAGCCTGCAATCTGCCAAGCGGCCTTTGGGAGCATGTGACTTCCATATTGGACCTGTCAATCAAAAGCACAAAATATAACCATACATTCGGCCCAGGATGCCAGCATCTATGCCCACCTTGCAGTACAGGCATTAGGTATCCCCTGGGCATAGCGCTATGTACCGGAGGCCCCTCATCCCCCCATCCGGTCGGTGGGTCCTATCCTATTCGAGCCTTTGCCAGCGTATTCCTCGCCCAATTTTACGCCCACAAAGCAAATGTGTGTTGCTTCATTTCTTTAAGCGCGCCGTAACATTAATGCGGTTTTAATGAAACCAACGCTTTAATACTAAATGTAATGTTGTTTGCTTCCAAATGTTCCCACTGAAAAGTTTGGAAATTTGTTCGTTATTTGAAAGTGAAGACAATTTGATATTAAACGTTTTTCACATTACGTCACATAAGACCGGCGTTACAGACAGAGCGTTAACAAAACCAGGAGGGGTACTAGGACTTCTAATTTGTCTTTATCATTAAGTAATATAGTCGAACTCTGCTTACAGACACCTCCATAATACGGACACCTCTCTATTATATGGACAGTTCTTTTGTTAATTCATACAATCCGGCCCTACCTCTATATAATACGGACACCTCTCTATTATATGGACAGTTCTCTTGGTCCCGAAAATATAGATATGGTGACTGATGGTCAAATTCAATGTTAATTTGACATTTTATCATATCGTAACAACACAGCATTAACAAATTATTCGTAACAAAACAGCATTAAAGAGACAGTCAAGTGTCCAAATAACGAAATTTTGTTTACTTAATTTCCAAATGCCACCAAATATACAACTTAACTAGTATAATATTCTGTCCTGGGTATTGTTATTCGTGACATTATAATAATGTATGGGGAATCAATCTGACCCCCAGATACCACGCAGCTCTAAACAACCTCTAATTTCATTGGACCTGGGATAAGCACAAGACAGACTGGATTGAACGTTGGGTAATTTTGAACTCGACTTACTCTCTCGGGTGGGTGGGTGGGTCGCCAATCGCCCTTCGTCTTGGACAAAGTGAAGTGAAAGAGCCGAGAAAAAGCGCGCCAGTGTTTTCCATTATATATACTTATTTGCATATCATTAATTAATCCCCAGGGATCATATTTACAATTCAAATTGATGTGAATAGTAATCACAGATAAAAAGAGTGCGTTCGATGCCGGGAGTCTGAACACGAGAACGAAAGCGAGGCCCGGAGTGGGTACCAGTCCCCAGCCGAGAGGTGCCCCTGAAAAATGTGAAGGGGCGGGACGGGGTGGAGCGGGACGGGGTGGAGCGGGACGGAGCGGTTCGGAGAGGAGCGGCTAATTTGGAGTTGTCCAAAATCTCAAAAAAGCCTGCCTCCACGAGATAAGGAAGCGTTCTCCTATGTCGTCGAACGCAATTAATTGGATAAAAAGGTTCTATAGAGCAAAACAGTAGCAGCAGTGTGGAAAACAAGTACAGGATTACACGGATGAAAATGGAATTTAATTTCGTGACAGGCGGTCAAGAAATAATAAATTGCCATTCTGGTGGAATTTTGAGGGTTTTTTAAGCCGTTATATTAAGCGATTATTTTCATAATCACGAAAACACAATAGTTTATAATAACAAGACATAACATAACATAATATTTTATTCAAGGTGATGTGGCAAAGTAAAATTATAAAAACATCTTGAAAAGGAAAAACAGGAGGTTGGCTCTATTACGTTTCCCTAAATAAAAAGATAAAACAGGCATGAGCTACTGATGTACAATATAAAATATATAAAAATAGAACATTTCAAAACCTATGTACAAAGTAATAGTAAAGTGCACATTACGCGCGCTGCCGAAGTGTAATAGGACAGTTTCTTTTTTTCAGGGATCTATAATCTCGAAAAGAAACTGTTGTCCCTTTTGCCAACGTTTTAATCATCGTATTTTTTTCTCAAAGTTTGTTATAGATATGATGAATTGGTAACATGATTCCGTGTCGTCCAACTCTGTGTGTAATTTAAAGAAGTCAACAGAATCTAAATAAAAATGAACTAAACTTCAATCTACTTTTCATAAAATCGGGTCTTTTGTCCGCTTAAACGGTCACGTGTGTTATCATGATTTGCGGGTTACAATTTGTCTCTCAATTGCAATAGCGCTATTGCCCCTTACATAAAAAGATGCACGTCAGTATATGTAATCTATTCACCACTTTCTTCTTTTTTATTTTAGCACTTTGTTTCGCCTCAAACAACTGGTATGTTTCTAAAGCAAAGGGCACCCAGGCTACTGATTGCAACTCTCCCAAGCGCTCCTGTAAATCCTTGGCGAATGTGTTATCTCTGGTGAACTGGGACGACAAGATATACCTTGACGGAACAAATACCAAGCAAAATCCCTACGCATGCGCTGCTTTGACGTCACGACATCTACGTACTAGTTTAAATACAAGCCTTTCTCTCATTGGTCAAAATGGCCCTGCGTACTTAGAATGTCCGAGTGGTATATTTTTCACTGGAAAATTGATTGAAGTATATATCTTCGGCTTGACATTTTACTCGACACCGCTGTCATTTTATTTCTGTTCCGCGTTCATCCAAAAGAGCGTGTTTACTGTCTCTCAAGCGGAGAGTAATCAAAACATCGGCCCTCAGTCAAGTGATGGCTTGCTTAAGTTTCATTCAATGACAAATTTAACTATTGCTGAAAGCGTTTTTATGGAGAACGCTAAGATTTGGGTGAATGGCGGACATTTTGTCTCCTTAACTAAGTGTCGCCTTCATAACAATACAGGAATGGCCGCGACAATAATTCCATCCCCACGGGGAACAGTTAAAGTGGACGACTGCGAATTTATAAACAACCGGGGAGCTTTAAAAGTCACTCAAATCAAGAACACCACGCTGTGTCTCACAAACAACCTTTTTTCTCAAAACACGGACAAAGTCTCGCTGGTTTTAGAACTCGTCTCATTTTCAGTAGCTATGATACAAAATATAACCGTTGAAAAAACTGTGATAATCAGCAATAATTTCCGCAAATCAGCTGCAGTATATATTGCTATGCAAAAGGGAGGTAATAATAGCCTAAACATTAGTGATTCAAACTTCAAAGCCAACACATATACCGCGGGGGGAGTGGGTGCTGTAATCATTGACAACGCACCCGACTTGATGACGTCAGAAGGCTGCAAAGACCTGTTCAACGAAAGCGTTGATGCTTACTCAGTTTTCAGTTACACGAATCGAATACATTTTACAAATTCTGTTTTTAAGCACAACGTCGGAAAGTACTCTGGGGCGCTGTTGATATTTAATGGCCTAACTACATTCACCAACTGTACTTTCATTGATAACTTTGCTGAATTTCGAGCGGGTCATCTAAGCATTGGCGGAGGGTCGGGCGGTGTTAAAATCTCTAACTGCACATTTCGACAAGAGAAAGGAACTTCGCCTCTTTTATCTGGACGGAGTAACAGCAGTCAGTCTTTCTTGTACAGCGGTACTGCAGGAACTCTGGTTGTGGAAGACACGCTGATGGATTTCATGCCCGCTTTGAAGGAAGTGTCTCTTGTAGAAGTTGTTAATGGAGGTCACGTGGTCTTTGCCAACAGTTCATCCATGCTGTGTCCTGTTGGAGGCCGGTTATACGTGGATAACTACTCACATGGAATTGTCACCAGATCCCTGCAGAGTGAGGATAGCTGCGCTTTAGATGTCAAGATGTACAGCATATATTGTGAAAGTTGTCCCGTCGGGTTTTATAGCCTACAGCGCGGACTTTTAAACGGTACTCATGTGAAGAAAGATTTCAAATGCCTCCCCTGCCCCTTTGGAGCAGATTGTTCATCGACAAGTAATATTGTAAATCGCCCGCACTTTTGGGGTTCATTAGTGAAGCAAGAGCCTCCAACATTACAATTTTACATCTGTCCTCTCGACTATTGTGACACGCCCAAGGATTCTGAGCCTTCAATTTATAATGGTTGCCATGGTCACCGTTCTGGTGTTCTCTGCGGCGCATGCGCTGAAGGATATAGCGAGACACTCTTTTCCACTGAGTGCAGGCGCAATGAAGACTGCAACGACACGTGGTTTTGGCCAGCGGCAATTTTGTACACTATGTTCGTGGCTATTTTCTTTGTAACCAAGCCTCCTATTGTTCCCTTTCTGGTGTCACATATCTTTTGGTTTAAGAAGTCTAAAAGCGAAGTATGCATAAATGAGGAAAGTTTGGAAGAAAGTAAGCTTACAGAGAAAGACAATAATAATGAAACGTCGGCAGATGAGGGTTATCTTAAAGTCGTATTTTACTTTTATCAAGTTGCAAATTTGCTGTTTACATCTACGACGGGACAAACAATTGAAGGTCACTTTTTAGTTCCCTTCATGGCCATTTTTAATTTTCAGGTGCGCACATCTTCACGCGGCTTTGGCTGTCCATTCCCAGGACTAACAGTCGTCACTAAAGAGTTGTTTTCAATATCCGGGGTCCTTGTTGTAGTGCTGTGTGTGTTCTTGATTTACGGTGCTCGGCAGCTGTGGGCCAAGATGCATCAATACCGTCATCCATCGCTCGCACCTCATCTATCCGCAGCGACAGAAGTGGTTTTACTTGGATACGCGTCCTTAGCAACGAGCGCGTTTAAACTCCTCACTATGCAACGAGTAGGGCCTGAAAATGAGCTCCGCCTGTTTTTTGATGGTAACATAGTGCTTTTCACGTGGTGGCAGTATATCTTGCTTGCTTTCGTCATCGTATACGTCATACCATTTGTTGGCCTTCTGTTCTGGGGAGCCAATTGGCTGAACGAAAAATGCATCACGGCCCGAGAATTTCTCATCGCCTCTGTTGTTCCCCTACCCTTCCTGTTTTACTGGGCCATTTGGCGAAGAAAGCGAAATTGTGACTCCAATGAAAGACTACAACAGAACGAAGAGCGCGTAGCAGTTATGAAAGTTCTTTACGGCCCGTTCCGACTGCCAAGTGCTAAGCAGAAAGGCACTCTTCACTGGGAGAGTGTTCTGATCGCTCGCCGCCTTATCTTAATTATTCTGTTTGCTTTTTTCAGCAATGTAAGTCTTCGACTTTTGCTGTCAACAATGGTTTGTGTTTTCGCAGCCGTTCATCACGTCCTGTGGAATCCTTACAAGGACAACACCGCCAACAGATTGGAAACAGCGTCCCTTGTAACCCTGGTGATCTTTGGCCTGTTTAACACTGTGCACGCTACCTTCATAACATCCGGAGTGCGTTTCTGGGGTCCAATCAAAACATACGTCATCGCGTTAAACTGGATCCAAGCATGTCTGTTACTGCTTCTACCGCTGGCATTAATAATAGCAGTAATCTTTGCCGTTTTGTCTCAAGTTGTTCGCGCTGTGTACGAATTAGGAATGCTGTTTCGCCCATATTTTTTACATGCCAAACGGCATAAGAGTTCTTCAGTGATTTCCAAGAGAAAATCGTTTGAAAATTCCAACAAAGGTTCGCTGTTTTCCGACGCTGATCCTGTGGAGGACCCGGATGAAGGTTCGGTGCGTGAAATGGCTGAAAGAACTTTATCTCGCCATGAGGGTATTGGTAATGATATTTGCGATGATGACGATAATGAACCGCAATAAAGATAATTTCAGGTTAAGAGACCTGTATAAACTATAAAGCGGCTGCTTCTTAATGCGGCAAAATCGACTAAATGAAGCTTGCAAATGTCTGCAAGTAACATTGAATTTAGAGAATAGATTGAAAGAAGTAATTTTTCGCGCCCCAGGTCTTCGCTCGCCTCCCGTGCTCTCGCAGACTGCAGACGGAGAATTTTTTTCGGGATTATGACGTGTTGTTTGCAATTGGTGTTTTGCACGCCGTCCATGTTGGGGGTCAGAACAATGAAATTGTCATCCTTTGGGAATAAAACTCTATTTTTATGCAACGATTTCTATTGTTGTTGTGACCCCCAACATTGACAGTAGCCACGCAGCCCCTTAGAACCTCTAATTTCATTGGACCTGGATATCACGCGGCTCTGTTGTTTTCAGGGCTAGGGTCCAATGTTGTGTTGTTTGTTCTATTGGTTTCTCAGCCAATCAGAGAAGACCTTGTAAGAGCTGCGTACCGCCCCAACATCGCCGACGTGTAAACCACCTCCATTTGGTAATAGCGTTCCGCCCAGATGACGTCATATTTGGCAGCATTGCATTGTGGAATCGAAATGCGGACAAATATTTCAAAATGGCTGCCTCGGAAACACCAGTTTTTGCGATTCCTGTACATGTTGTGGATAATTGTCGAGTTGTACTCAAGAACAGTGCTTCGTAGTACCTGTTTTTTCGTAGCTATCTGCATAGTTCTTGAATGTTTGTACGCATTTCAATCCCATGATGCTGCGCGCCAATTCTATTTTTAGAATCTGGGCGGAACGCTATTTGTTAGTTATAGTTGTCTCTGCCGCTGACCAGTTAAAGTTTAGGACAGGAGGTAATGGACATATTGCGAATTGACAGCAGTCTTGGTACAGAATGGATTACCATCAAAAGTTATAAACATGTACGCTGAACTCGCCGTTTTAATATAAACTTCCTGGCCGCAATTGTGGGAGGCATACTAAATGGTTGGTGCCCAGTTTTGGACCAAAATTTAAGCTCTGATTTGTCTTCACGTGTAGCTTGAAATTAGCTTTGAACAAAGAAATGAAATCCTGGATTAAGTTTTATTCCAGGGTTAGCGTTAATCGGCTTTCGAACAACAGGGTTCTTATTTGCCACAGAGAAAGTCATACCGATCATACTGGATATCAAGCATAATAGGACGAAAAACAATTTTATTATTCTTAATATTATCAGAGTTGCATTTTAGCCACGCGCACTACCATTTGAGTTTTCCCTTTCAAACATAATAGTATACCCCAGTATGAAATACATATACTTATCAATTTAAAATTAGTATAAGAGCGGTTTTCAATTGAGTGTCGAAAGTAATAGGCCACTCCTAAAAATACTTTTATAAAAAACATAAAAATATTTTATGTGCAGGCTCAGCCTCACCGGGGTGTAATTATTCAAGTCTACTTTGTTAGAATGGCACAATGGCATTCAGAGTACATGTGGGAACGCTAGGACGCAACATTGTGTGTTCGTATACAAATGTGCACCGTATGCAAATTGCCAAGACGTTGAAGCATAGCACGTGCAGCTCGTGCTGAAAATAATAGAAATTGGAAAAATCAGGCTTACTTCAAGCACCACCCAAACCTGCACTTCAAAGAGTATTATGGTATTTTTCGCCGTTTTCGAAGTGGCCTATTGCGTGATTGCTTTGGTTTTGCATTGCTACGCTTTGTGATTGGCTAAAAAATCTCGCGCCATTTTCTCAGCGAATCAAAAGTAAAACCAAAACCAATCGTGACTTGGTCGCACGCGTTTTCCAGCGCTTGGCGCCGGCCACTTGTATTTGCTTCGAGTTCTGATTGGTTCAACGGATTGTCTGCGTCTGCTGTGATTGGCCAGAGTAATTACTTTGGTTTTAATTTTACGACACTCGAGTGAAGACCGGTCTGTGTGTGCATAATCAACTATTCCGTTGATGTAAAAAAAAAGACAAACGTGCATGTACTTTAATACTTGTAGTAATGATGGCGAATATTTAAAATCTCGCATGACTATACTCTACATAGCCTAAATTCCATCACGTCCATGATTGGGTGACCGCAAATATCCGTAAGCAAGATTCCTTAATGCATGGTTTAATAGTCCTTTTCCGAGTTGAGTTTTATTTGGATGTGAATGAAAACTCTTTTTCATATGAAAGGTTGTGCACCTAGCCTCGCTTTGATAGAGGCTAAAGGCAACTCGGAAATGGCCTATTAAAGCTGTTACCATCCTCCCCCGGGCACACCCCCGGGGATTTGCCAATTTTTTTTTCAGTTGACGTTCTATTCCCCACCCCCGGGCAAAGAGCTTCGTTTTACAAGAAGATTTCAATAATTATTTCTGTATTTTAATGCTTTTGAAGTGGAGCGAATAAACTCTTTTAAAAGATAAACACTAAAATTTCCTGTAAAGAATGCCGACTTTCATGTCCACGCGGTCGTTTATAGACGCCATTGTTTTTAATAACCCACAAGTCTTTGCGCGAGTAGTTATTTTGATTTGTCCCGCCTCCCTACCCACGGGACAAGAATGCTTGACAAAATTCCCCATCCCCGGGCCAGAAGGACCGGATTTGTCCCAGCGAGGGGGGGGGGGGGGGGGAGTGGGGGGATATGAATGGTAACAGCTATAATTGAACCAAGCATAATAACGGGAGTTTTCTTTTTTCTTTTTTTTTTAGATTTTACTATATTAATACTTTGCCAGGAATTCAACTCCTGTCCGTGCCTGGAACGCAAGGTGGAACGTGACATAATATGACCGTAAATAAAGCGGAATTCGCAATGTCACCAATTTTTTTCTGCTTCTTGGTCAAAACTGTAATCAAACTATACCAAGTATAAATACTTTAAATGTTCCCAGAGCAGTAAGAGGAGGTCATAAAAAAGGGTACAACAACAGTTCTCTGCTTGGATTCACAGTAACGAGCGAATTTTCCTATTTAAAACCTAGTGTCTTCTACTTTCTGTAAATTATTCTATCTGAGTACAGAACTTAATTCGACATTGATGTGAACAAGTTACAATTATTTCCTAAGCTGCACGATCAGTTCATTTGACATAATTTTCAATAATCTACCTATCCATTGGATAACTATTTTTAGATCTTGGAACGTTTCTCTTCGGCTTGAGATGAATTGGTCTTGATTTGTTGTGGAACGTAGGATGTCAGTGTCGACGTCACATCATTGTGTGCCCAGCTATAAGATAATACATTTATCCTGAAAAACGTCAAAATTGTAATATTAGAATCACAGAAATGCAGTAACCACAGGCTGAGGCACATAGCAATTACAATCAGGAACACCCACCAAATTCTATTGTAGGGGTCATCCACTAGATTAGCCAGGGGTCATCCACTAGATTAGCCTTTGCTATTTGGATGATCCCAACTCACTCTCTATTTTTTGTTACATTTTTCTTTTATTCCTTAGCTGTACTTGTGTTTAGTTGCCTATGTAAATTTTACCTATGTCATGTAAAACTGAGCTGAGTTGAATAAAATTAATCATCTTGTCTTGTCTTGTCTTGTCCAAAGGCTTTTGAAAGGCTTGTAATGTGCATGCCTGTATTCTCAATGCATAATACCTGATGCACGCATCTGAATTGGATTTTGGTGGAAAAACTAGGTAGCTGTGAAGCACCATGCTTCTACATTTTGACTACGGAATATACGGGGACAATCTAGCCTCCTAATAATGGGCTGTATATATTCTTCAAAAAGGGCATGGGATAAATTGACTTACATTGGAGTCTTCTCTCTGCTGACTGCTCCGCTGTTGTGTTGGTTGTGCAGGAACGCCACTTGATCTTGTCGGAGATGCACGAACTTGTTGAGGTCGTCTTTGTTGTTGTTGTTGTTGTTGTCTTCGTTCTTCTTCTTGAAGCTGCATTGCTAACTGAAGACTGTTGAGATAACAGTGTGAGAGTTTTCAAGTTTGCATTGTAGCGAGTAAAAAATATGAATTAACTTTACCCTTACAGTTCTTAGTCTCTGATACAGCCGTTATTCACCACATAATGCTTTGTGGGAAGAAAGGTTTTGTAGGTAGACATGTACAAGGTGACAAGCAGTAGGCTGGGGTCAAGAAAATAGGAAAAGAGGAAAGTTTGAATAGAAAATAGAAAAAAGAAGAAACATTTTCAAAAAGGTGAAATAAAATAGGATGTCTTATGAAGTCATAAGAGTCATCTAGCGTCGGTGATATGTTAGACCAGTTGAGCTGGGAGAAGGAGGGCCATGAGGCTATGTATGATGTTCAAAATTCACCACAATCTTGTTGCTCCAGATGGGTTGGATAGAATGGAACCAATGCAAAGGAAGAGCAGGCACTGTAATTCTTTGAGTTACAAAGTCCCAAGATCAAAAACGAACTTCCATCTCTACTCCTATTTCCCAAGAACGATCAGAGATTGGAACAGTCTTCCAGACGATGTAGTGCAAGCATCGACCTTGGCCTCCTTTAAACAGAGGCTTGCCAGTCTTGATTACTAGACATGACCACTCCTTTCTATTTATTGATTTGTTATTAATTAAGTTTTACTGCTATTATTGTGAATGTACATTTTTAACGCTTGCGAAAATCTTCAGAAGTGAAGGAGGCAAGTTTAATGGAAGAAGAAGAAGAAGTGCAAACCCAACAACACAGCCCAGAAACATCCTACAATGTAATTTTAAATATATTTCCCAGCTGTTTTCTTCACGTTGGCATGAGATGAGATGCCTTTTCCTGCATTTTGTAGGACAAAGGAGCATCTTTCAGTTGCCTTAAGGTGGCCTAACAAGTTATTCATCATTATTTCAAACTCCCTTCAAACAGCCTACCCTGTGATATGAGAGAAATGAAATCTCTAAGTCAATTTAAACGTTCAGCTTATCTGAATTTTTAATTTAAACTACACACGGCATTCATGAAAAACAGGTTATTTAGATTAATTGTAGTTAGCTTTGTAATTTGTTTAGGCTAGTTAGGTTAGCTAGGTTAGGTTCTTGATGATTTTACCGTGTTTAAATAAAGATTTACATTACATTACAAACTACCAAAGCCTTGTTTACTTACTCAGACCACTCTTGATCAGTCTGGGCACTCTGCTGTGTAGGTGCGTGGCTGGGTTGGGGCTGAGGTGGAGCAGGTTCTCCAGAGTATACATGTGTCTGAGGCCCTCTTGCAGCATGACTCTGCTCTTCCTGAAGACTCAATGCTACAAGGTAGCTACAAGAAACAAGAAAAATTCTGGTTAATTTTTTGGAGAGCAATAATTTTATCAGCTGAAAACAATTAAGTGGCTGGGTGCACACAGGGGGCGCATGCCAAATTTTGACATTTGTCACTTTTGACTCGCAAATTGAATTTTGGATATGCCCTAAGGAAGAAACATGGTTGTACCAACACACACCAAAAAAAATGGAGGAACCAAGCAAATGCGAAACTAGCATTCCTGTACATGTATTAATGTTACAGCCGACTATCCCCAGTCTTTCTCCTTGCGCAGTATTGTACCCCACCATAATGTGAAATTTCACATTTCAGAGAGCTAAAACAAGGAGAAGAAAAATCGATACAAAAAACACTTTTTTTTAATTTTGTCATCAGAACACCATATACAGTACATCCCATCAAGCAAATAAAAGGCCTGTGGGGTGGAATGGGGATGCAGAACTAACAGTTGATTTTTGCAAATTAAAATACACTATTGAATTTAAATCCTCTAAAATAGAACATGTTTTATCTTAATAAATTGTGTGATTTTAAATGATTTAGTGCTCAACATTTAGACATCAGTAACACAGAGTTGCATCTCAAAATAAAATAAAGTAACCAGTTGAGTAGTTTTAATTTGAAATAGTCTAGGTTTGAGACAATCAAGCTTGAGAGAGAGGCGTTTACTTACTCTTGATCCTCTTGTGATAGTTGTTGATCAAGTGGTACATGCTCGGGTTGTGGTGCACTGTGTACGGCAGGAAGAGTTCTGAACTCTGCATCCACAAAATAGCTGTCACCATCGACATTAGTTAATGATTCCCAGATGACGCGATCTTCTGTGAGAAATCCCTGATCTGTAACCAGCAGAAAAAGCTCATCCTAGAAAAGATGAATGCCTTATCAGTTATGGTAAAAAAATTAAAACTAATAGTGTTTAAACTTTCCTTAATATTGTAATACATTTTCTATAATTACTCAATATGGACAAATTTGACCAGAATTATTTTTACAGAAAAGATTGAGGTGATGGGGAACAGGAGGGCTGGAAACTAGGGGCACTTAACATAAATTGTCAGAACTGGCTGGCTGGACCAGTCAGTTTGTAAATAAACTGTGACTCTATGATGATCTGTTTCTACAAGTAGATCATAATGATGAACATTATTTTATTTTACAAATTGACTGGTCAAGCCAGCCTGTTATGACAAATAATGGCACAATATTTACAAAATAACCCGGGTCTGGCCTGCCAGTTTGGACAAATGGAAAGTGCCCTAAGGGAATAGGGTGCACTAGCCTCCCCCCCCCCCCCCCCTGGATGGGATGCAAAACAATGAAATATGGGACTCAGGATGTGAATAAATGGAAAGCTAGAGAGAAGAACTACTGTTAGCAAGGTCCTATTCATTCCACACAGCAAGAGACTGATACCTTGTGCTTATGAAATGTGCTAAAGTGGTTATTTCTAAAGAATACACATAGTTGACCATCTTCTAAACGTGAGTTCAGTTCACACAAGCCGTGGTATGTCAGTTGGCTGGCTGTCTGCTCAAGGAATGCTTCACCAATCAAACCTACAGAAAAAACATGACCATGATAAATTACGTCTAAGAAGCTAACATCATCATTATATTATAATGTATTTTAACATGACCAATCAATTGACATATTGCAGTACAGTTGAACCTACATATGGACACCGAAGGGACAGAGCAAAGTGTCCGTATTAGAGAGGTGTCCGTATTATAAAGGTCACCACGATGACGTCACTTTTAAGACTCAAAGGCAGTTTTTGGTTTAGTAATTAAAAACAGGCCCACACTCATCTTTTAACTGCATCTATACTGAATAATATGTACAGCATTGAGACACTCAAGTCTGTCAGTAGCGTACTACATTGTATAATTCTCAGCTACACTGAATGCATACGAATCTGACGAATCACTGTTTTAAAACGAAACAAACTACAATGCAATGCTGCATGTGAAAAAGCAATATAAAGTACAATTCTGAAAACATCTAAACATTGATGGGTGGGTACAAAACGAAGACCGAAGACCTAAGACCCAAAAACGAAGACCCCGTCAAAATCGTTTTGAAATCACTTGAAAAAGGCTGCAACATGATTCTCGACCAAAGCAGAAACAAGAAGCAACAAAGTTTGCTGTTATTAACGAATTTGACCAGGGTCTTCGTTTTGTACATAACCCTACCAAAAGTACAAAACGAAGACCCCCTTCAAAATCGTCTTGAAATCACTTGAAAAAGGCGGGAACATGATTCTCGACCGAAGCAGAAACAAGGAGTGACAAAATTTGTGGTTATCAACGAATTTGACCAGGGTCTTTGTTTTGTACATAACCCCACCAAAAGTACAAAACGAAGACCCCTTCAAAATCGTCTTAAAATCACTTGAAAAAGGCTGGGACATGATTCTTGACCGAAGCAAGGAACAACAAGATTTGCGGTTATTATATTTGGTGCTAGCTCTATTGGCACACATTGCGGTTTCTTTGATCACTTTTGTTGCAAGATAAATACTAATCGGCTAAAGTTTGTTATCGATTTGAAAATGCAAGGATCATTAAATTTCTCAGGCCGTAATTTAGTGTCGAAAGTCTGTGGTGTCAAAACTTGTGAGAAAGTGTTTCCCATCACGGATATCAGGCATCTTAGATCCAAGTCTCAAAAAGCCGTAGTCTACAATTCCACTGCAATGGAATAATGAATTCTTGCAATAATTTTTAGCTCCTTAGTTAGTTCTGTAGTTGAGTAGTGTGTCTCAGTGGAGCTAGGATAAACCTCCATTGTTTTTTAATAGCGTTTGATTTGGCATCCAACAGATAATCTGCAGCATGGGTGCTGTTTTTTTAATCTCACGGATGCTAGTTTATTCTTCTATCCATATGTAGATGTTTAAGGTAAAGCAAGACCGATTCTACTCGTGAATCTCGTCAGTTGCTAGAGGTATCTCTCATGGATATTGGTAATGTTCAAACGTTTTAGCCGTTTATATATATCGCTTTAATAGCGGATCGAAAATGCGCACCTATATTTCTATTGCCAGGTCCAGAGATTCTGGCTAATTACGAAACTCTTGTGCAAATTTCGATCCGGCATACAGTTCTGTTTCTTTAGAAAGATTTTTAGTCAGTATTTGAACCATGTAGGATATTGTCCTTTCTGATAGGTGCATAGACTTAACGAGTAAATATAACTTTTCAACACCCCCAAAAATGGAGACCTGGATATGCGTACCGGAACTGAATGAATTCGCTCCTCTTTAGTACAATTGTTACAGTGTTTTTTTTTTTGTTTTGTTTTTGTTTTGTTTTTTGTTTTTTTTTTAATCTTTATTCATAACAAACATATATACAAGCAAAGGAAAAGGAAAAAAAAAAACACAGCAGAGTTATTAAAAAAATTTAATTACACCACAGTTGTGAAGTTAATATATGTAAATTGAAATAACACATAGTAGTTAGCTTGGGAAAAAAACTAAGTTAACAATAAAGAAAATCACTATACCTACACAGGAGGAGCAGAAGGAGCGCTTTGTAGTATGTTACGAAAGTTACAAGTTCATTATACGTTCGACTTTGTACTTAAAATAAATTTTGTTTATAAATTCCGACAAAATAGGTCTATTGTTATTTAATTTTCTAGAATATAAGTAATATTTCATGAAAAGGAGGGTGTAATTTAATTTTCTCACGAGCTTTTGGTCCATTGAGTCTTTAAAGGTTCCAAATAGCATTTCTTTGGTGTTTGGATTAAGAGAGGTACCATTACTTGAGTTAAACCAGCCAACGACATCGTCTACGAAAGTTTTTGTTGTTCTGCAACTAATAAAGGTATGATTTATGGAGTCAGATTCACCACAATATATACAGACATCGTCTGTGTTAATCCCATATCTAAATAGTTCTCTCTTTGTGACGACAATCCTATGAATTAATTTATATTGAAATTCTTTTAGTTTCATTTCTTTACACACATTGGAATTGACTGCTCTGAAGACGTCAGTCCATTCTTCTTTGTCAACCAACAAATCTTTACTCCATTTTTCCGGGCCGGTGTGAAGAAGCTGATGTTTTTTATCTAAAAATAAGCGATAGTAATCCCTTGTCTTCAATTTTTCCAGGTCAATTTGAATATTTTGGTTGAGTGAAAAAAGAGCCGAAATTTCTCCGTGGTTTTGTATCGGGCTCTGCTTCATGTTTTCTGCCTTATCTTTTAAATACCTCGGGATTGCACTTAAAATTTGATAGAACTGGAGAAAGTTGGTTTTAAGATGGCATTTGGATGAGAATTCTTTAAAGGTTAAATATTGGCCATTTTCTTTCAAGAGGTCCTTTATGGTAACGATGCCTTTGTTGAACCACTCTCGAATGAAAATAGGGTTACTGTCTACTAAAATCTCCTTGTTATTAAAAATAATGGTATCGCCTCCTTCATCATAATTGTGTAGAGTCTTAAGTTCATCAAAAGCAATTAGTATATCTTTATAGAAGTCTGGAAAGTGCCCAAATTTTTTTACATCATAGTTGCATCTGAGCAAAAAATTAAGACCTCCTAATTTACCAAAAAAATGGTCAGGAACTGCTCTCCAACTGCCTTGTCCATTACACAGGAGTTTTCTAATCCATGCAAGTCTTAATGCTTTTACCATTATTTCGATATCGACCATCCGTAGGCCTCCTTTGCAATGATCCTGATAAACAGAGGTCCTTTTTATTTTGTCTCTCTTGTTATTCCAGAGGAAACGAAACAATTTATCTTTAACTAAAGCAAGTGTTTCACTTGGAACCGTCAAATTGGAAGCTGCATATATTAAGTTGGACAGTCCTTGCGATTTAATAATTAACACTTTCCCATATAATGTTAGCCCTCTCGTTCGCCATATATCTAACTTCGTTTGCAATTTTTGTATTTTCAGATTAAAATTCGACTGGTTATTCCCTTTTACGTCATAAGAGAGAAACATCCCTAAGAATTTCGTTGCACCGTTAACCCACTTCATCCGTAATGGTTTGGACCTACGGTTAGCCCATTTCCCTAACCACATGGCCTTCGTTTTACTTATATTGAGTTCTAATCCGGAAAACTCTCTGAAACTTCTCACCGTATCTAAAGCTTTCTCCACATCTTCTAAATCAGAGCAAAACAGGTTTGTGTCATCTGCGAATTGACTTAGTTTGAATTCAGAACCAAAAAAGCGGATTCCATTGATTGATGAGTCCTGTCTAATTTTACTTGACAGTATTTCTGCCGTCATGATAAAGAGGTAGGGTGATAATGGACACCCTTGTCTAACACCCCTGGACGGTTTGAACCAGTTTGTAGAGAAACCGTTATTACAATTGTTACAGTGTAATAACAAAGCATTGCTAAATGTTATTCCCTCGTTAATAAGCCAGGGAATCATGTTTGGAGCTGATTTCAAGACGATTTTAAAAAGGGTGTTCGTTTTGTACTTTTGGTAGGGTTATGAACGAAGACCCTGGTTAGATTCGTTTATAACCGCAAATCTTGCTGTTCCTTATTTCTGCTTCGGTCAGGAATCATGTCCCAGCCTTTTTCAAATGATTTCAAGACGATTTTGAAGGGGTCTTCGTTTTGTACTTTTGGTAGGGTTTTGTACAAAACAAAGACCCTGGTCAAATTCGTTAATAACCGCAAATCTTGTTGTTCCATGTTTCTGCTTCGGTCGAGAATCATGTTCCCGCCTTTTTCAATCGATTTCAAGACGATTTTGAAGGGGTCTTCATTTTGTACTTTTGGTGGGGTTTTGTACAAAACGAAGACCCTGGTCAAATTCGTTAATAAGCGCAAATTTTGTTACTCCTTGTTTCTGCTTCGGTCGAGAATCATGTTCCAGCCTTTTTCAAGTGATTTCAAGACGATTTTGAAGGGGTCTTCGTTTTGTACTTTTGGTGGGGTTATGTACAAAACGAAGACCCTGGTCAAATTCATTAATAACCGCAAATTTTGTCACTCCTTGTTTCTGCTTCGGTCGAGAATCATGTTTCCGCCTTTTTAAGTGATTTCAAAACGATCTTGAGGGGGTCTTCGTTTTTGGGTCTTAGGTCTTCGGTCTTCGTTTTGTACCCACCCAAACATTGATATATGTTTGTAACCACAAACACGAAATTATATTACTTACTCAAACAATCATCACCTGATCACCGGAGTGTCCGTAATAAAGAGGTTAAGTTTATATGAATTTGCTTTCAGGGGCCGAGATTTCATGTCTGTTGTCCGTATTAGAGAGGGTCCATACAGTTTTGAGTTTCTGAGCCTGGGGGGGGGGGGGGAGAACATTAAGGCTATGACAATGAAACCTAGAGGGAACATAGTATGTCCAAAACTGTCTTCTTTGCAGTCCGCACAATGGAACGATGACGTCATATGAGGTAGTTATTAGGTAATTAGTTCTGCGGCCGCCATCTTGGATCCGCCATCTTGGATTTCTGAATTTTTTAAAACCTCTTAAAAACCGTCCAAATTCACCCAAAATTTATGAAAACCAATAAATAAATGCTAAATGACGTAAAAATACAAAAGTTACACCAATAAACATTGTTTTTCTTCATTCAAAGGTATAAATTAATATGCAAATTTGGAAACAAAATGGAAACATCAAGTCAGGTTATCAAAAAATTGTCATATGAAATTGTTGCCAGATAAATTTTAGGAAAAGTCACAAAGTTTGATGGCATTTGAATACATATTATTATCAATATACGCGGCCAAATAAGAAACTGCCTTCGAGAAAACACGCGTGAGTGGCGGGCGATATTGAATTTGACGGGCTGCAAACGCATTTACGGCCCTGTTTCTGATTGGTTCACGGTTCATCATCCGATGAATATTAACCAATCAGGTTACGTTTATTGACGCGGGAAAACCATTCAGGTGCGAACAGCGAACAACTTGCAACGTTTGCCGTTTGGAGATTTTATTAGTTTTAAAATGGAAGAACTCCCAAATTTTCAGCTTTTTTCTAGTCAAAACTCGGACTCAGACAACGAGCAGTTGGACTGATGAAATTGAGCAAAAAGCTCAAGCGTAAAACACCAAGAGAGCAACTGAGTGGGGAGTAAAAAAGTTCGAGAAATGGTGTGAGAAAAGAAAAATTACAGTGGATCTCAAAACAGTAAGAGCTTAAGTGCAACGGACTTGAGTGAAATTCTGCGAAAGTTCTTCGCTGAAGTGAAAACAGAGAGAGGCCAAGCATTAACTTCAAGTGCATTGACTGGAATTAGAGCGGCCATTCATCGCCATCTAACCTGTGCTCCACTCAGCCGAAGCATAAACATTTTGCAAGACAGCGAATTCATGTCTGCCAACAAAATGTTTGAAGCGAAGGCCAAGCTATTTACGAAAGAAAACAATGCGAAACCAAAACACAAATCATCCATTCAGTCAGGAGACATGCAGAAATTGAATCGATACTTCATGGAAGGGCAGAACACGGACGGCGTTTGGAAAGATGCGGAGAAACTAGTTGAGTTTATTTGGTTTTCGTTGTGTTTACATTTTTCTCGCAGCGGCAGAGAGGGATGGCGGGAGCTTTATTATACAAAACAGTCATTTGAGTAGTAATGTAAGGCACTCTGGGTCACTTTTCCATTTCAGTGTGTTTTTCTCGTTACTTTGGTGATAGATCATTAAATTATAGACGATTCATCTATAATTTTGATTCTTTCGGTACTTTTCCATTTTCAGCGTGTTTTATCGTTAATTTAACGTAATATCGTTAAATTATAGACGATTCATCTATAATTTTGATTCTTTCGGTACTTTTCCATTTTCAACGTGTTTTATCGTTAATTTAATGATAAAACGTTAAATTATAGATGAATCGCCTATAATTTTGATTCTTTCGGTACTTTTCCATTTTCAGTGTGTTTTGTCGTTAATTTAACGTAATATCGTATAATTATAGACGATTTATCTATATTTTTGATTCTTAAGGCACTTTTTAAGATCTTTCAGATCTAGTGTGTTTTCTCGTTAATTTGATGATATGCTATAAGATAAGCTTATTTTGTTTCCATCTTTATCCGTTAACTCTTTTCCAGTTCTTAGGTAATGCTGAATTGACCCGATATTCTTGTTCAACAGTTTTGAACATTGATACATACTTTTACATATTATTTTTTCACCTGTTTGCGAATTTGTTATTTCTACTTTCTTCGCTGTTGACGGTTTGCATATGAGTGTTTCATTGAGATTCAACGCTTTCACCAGTTCCACTTTGCTTAACTTCATGTAGTATTTGATTTTCTTTCCAACAGCTATTTCTCTCAATTCTCGAAGAGTCATAAATGATTCCATTGTTTAATCTTATTAATAAGATTAAATATTTTTTAACCCATTTTTCAGAGTTTTTTCAATTCTTTCAGATCTTTTAGATCTATCCATTGGTTGAATTTTTCTGGGTAACCGCTCCACTTTACTAACGCTTTGCCTTTTCGAGCATCTCGTCGAATCACTTTCTCAATACGGTAAACGTCTTGAACAGCCTTCTGTAACTCTTGCTCATAAAAAGTTCCCGTTATCTCCTCACCCATCTCATCCTTTATTTTATAAGTTATCGGATTCGTGTATTGAATCTTATCGATAACAAAAATCTCTTCAGTCCAGTTTGGGGTGTAACCTTTATCGAAAACAGGCCGTTTGTATTTTGATATTCGAACTTTATCTCCAATTTTAAACTTCGATTTATGCGTAGCTGTACGTTTCACATTGTCATAAAGATTTAAATAAACATCACTTTCGTTCTTTTTCTTAGACGCTTCCACAGGTGTCATTCCGATGCTTCGGTGTTTTGTATTATTATATTCATCCACCAACCGCGGTAACATATCATAATATTTTGTATTGTTTTGAATGGTAAATTGTTTCCACATTTTGTTTTTCATCGTACGGTTCCATCTTTCACAAACACTTGATTTTTCCTCATTCTCTGTCGAATATAGTTGAATCTTATTTTTATCCAACAGTTCTTTCATATTCTTATTGTAATACTCTTTACCCTTATCAGTCCACAAAAAATCCGGTTTTCTTCCTTCCATGAATATTGTTTTGAACGCTTCCGCAACACTCTCTCCCTTTTTATCCTTCAACGGTACAATCCATCCATATTTACTGAAAACATCTAACACCATGAGAAGATATCGATATCCCTTATTCCACTTACTAAATTTCTGCATTTCAACAAGGTCAGAACACCATATCTCATCGATTCTGTATACAATAACACGCCGCTGAGTAAACTTTCGCCTTATAGGCTTATGTAGCTCGTTTGCAAGCTTTTCTTGCCACGGCTCTACGTTACTACTCGGCGGCTTTTTCCGTTTTTTGAAACACCCATTCCAAGTTTTTGTTTTATATCTATTACATTTCTTGCTAGCGCATGACCCCACTGTCTTTCGTTATAGGGTATACTATCCAAGGCTTTCACCATTTTCCTATCAGCTTCATTTTTACATTTACGCGGGTTTGGTTTATTCTCACACACAGAATAATCAACGTCATGCTGCATTGCTACGGCATCCGTTTTACCCGTCGGCTGTTCATAGATCTCCAGTATTTCACCTGTTTCTTTATCATATTTTAATTGTTCGTCTAGCGGATTATACGGTCCTGTGTATTTATGTCCTCGTAATGTATATCCTCCTTTTGGTTTTGGTAGTTTACCGATCGCTTTATGAATGTCAATACCGCTGCCCGCCGCTGGGGCGGGCTCATCTAGTTTCCCGAACTCTTAACGAAACGGGATTTCGTTGTTCCGCAACTAGCACAAGTGGATAGCTTCTGAAGCCTACCATTTTTTGTATGCTTGTACATTGGGTTAACGTCACCAGTTTTTCTTTTTTCCACAAGACAATAAGTTTGTTGCGAATCCATTTTAATATTAGTATAGATTTTTTTCATCGATATTTCCAAAAAAGTTTCTTTTCACTGATTTCATTGGCTTGTCAACATAGAGGAATGAGTATGGTTTTTTGGTAGCCTTTATGTATTTTTCCTTTTCAACCCCAAGCTCTTGTGATATCAAATTTCTTTCTCTATTACTTGGAAAATCATAGATTACAAAATGACTGCAATTCAACCTGATATCTCTTGGAGTTTTATGAAATGACTGACTTAGATATATTACTGAACAGTTTTTATGACGTCCTTGAATGAAGTAATCAATGAGTGGTTGTTGGTTCTTTTCGCATATGAAATCGTCAAAAATTATAATTTTTTGAGAATCACTTTCCAGATTATTGACAGGTTCGATCTCATCATTATTAACATGTATTATGTTACATCCACCACCTATGGTTCCGCCTATGGCATTCAGTCTTTCTATCATATGCTTGTATTTTTCTTGTTCGAGATTTTTACCATATAAATGGATCTGGTCATAGTAAACTAATGGCTTCATCAACATGTGATATAAGAGGTTTGTTTTTCCCGAGCCTGAATTCCCACAAATAAGCATCCTGAAATTCGATTTTGGCATATAATTATAAAGCTGCTTGAAATTTGTATTTTCATATTCATTGAAGTCATAATTTGGTATTTCCATGTTTATTATAATGTTTTCATTTTATTGTTGCCGCTTTTATCTTCTCAAAAGATAAGTGTTATTCGACACTTAACTCAAAAGATAAGTGTTATCCGACACTTAACTCAAAAGATAAGTGTTATTCGACACTTAACTCAAAAGATAAGTGTTATTCGACACTTAACTCAAAAGATAAGTGTTATTCGACACTTAACTCAAAAGATAAGTGTATTCGACACTTAACTCATAAGATAAGTGTTCAAAACAAAATTATTTTTTATTGTCTACTAATAATATTTATAATGGATGTTGATCAGTTTAGAAAAAATGCTGAAAAGCGAATGAGAGTTAATCTTTTGAAAGAAAAGGTTGTGCAGGTAATGAAAGACTTTAGCGATGAACGAGAAGATATGCGGTTTGAAAGGCGTGAAATATTTCAACCAATTGTTAGTGAGGTGAAAGAGGTGAAAGAAACAATTGATGAGAAACAAGATCGACTCATTGAGAAATTGACAGAGAATCAGAAAGCGATAACCAGTGGGTTGGAAGATTTTGTATTAACCGCAATTGAGGAGGATAAAGGTAAGGGATTTGCAACTCCATCGCCCGGTTACCAACTTCCGTTTGGTAGCCCTGATCCAAGTCCGCCACAGTTCAAGGCAGATATTGATAAAAATTTTAGTCCAAATGAAATTCAAAAATTAACGGAATATAACTTGCCTCCGCCATCTGATGTAATGAAGGCTGTAATGAATAAGACGTTAGATTGGAGTGATTATGATAAAAAACTTAGTAAACAGATCCAAACTCTTGGACGAAAAAAGGGGCAACTCTCGAAAAGTAAAAAATCAAAAGATAAAAACAGAGGCGAAATCGAAGAGCTGTCGTACGATATCAAGCTATTGCAAAAGCATCGAACCCGTTTACAGCTGTTAGATGAAGGTCAGTCACTGGTTTCACCAGTGTCACCAACCGGTGAAACTACTGGACAAGGTGTTCGTCGATATAAACAACCGAAAAGAAATGCATATAAGATCGGTTCAAGCACCGGCCAATACGGTGGATTGATGATTAATGTTCCACGACTGTTGAATGAGATGGTTGTGGAAGCGATCACCGAGAACGACGGTAATTTAGTTTACGAGTCACAGGCAGATAAATCTCTAGTAGATCTGTTGACAAAAAGGTTCAATCCGAAAAAACAGTACTCTTCAAGAGCCATACAGATATTCAATGATCTCAACAGCCTTGCGGGAATGCCTAAACATAGGTCTTCAGGTAAAAGTAAACTTACCGTAAACGGTGGTGCGCTTTATTATACATCTCCAGAAGAGCTGATGAAAAGGTTGACTTTGTTAACAGGAATCCGACGTGCCGGCAATAACAATATACAACAGCGAAATGAGATTTGGGAAATTCTTGATCACCTGTTGAAACTTGAAAAAATTTCGAAAGAAGATTATGAAGCATATGTTCAAAGACACCTAAAATGAAAAGACCTCTTTTTATCAACTCAATTGATGGCATAGTAAATTCAAAAAGTCACGATTTTACGATCCGCTTCAATCCGGAATTGGACTTTGATAACAACAAGAACTATTACGTAGCTCTTGACTCGATTACGATGAGCTATAGCTGGTACAATGTGAGTAGTAGCTACAACAACAATACGATTAAATATAGCCAAGATTCGGGTCGGACGTGGACACAGATCGTTTTGCCAAACGGTAATTATTCGTATAAGGAATTAAACGCATATTTACAGCGGGCACTCGAAACGAACGGTCATTCAAAAACAGGCATCAAAATCGAATTCGTTCCACCGCTATTCAAAGTACTGATGACTCTAAAAAAGAATTTTCAGATGGACTTGAGAACCGGTGATTTTGCTGACCTTATAGGTTTTAATAAGGGTATCGTCAGAGCAACCGGTTATGGAGAAAAATTACCAAATATCACAAGATCTGTCGACAATATATTTATTCACACAAACATAATATCTGAAAGTGTTGTTGCGGGGGTTGAATCAGATGTACTTTATCGATTTAGCGTCGATAATCTACCTTTGTCATACCCATTTCACATTGAACCCAAGAGAGCCTTATTCAGCAAAATCAAAACGAATAGAATAAAAGATTTACGAATTTATATTACCGATGAGTATAATAGACCCTTAGATTTGAATAACTTTCCTATGTCGCTAATATTAATTCTGAAAGAAGAAGAAAAAAATATTGAGTAAGAGTAAATATGACACACCGCAGGCGTTACAGAGATGAAAATGGTGAAAATATCTATTATGACATCGACAATAACACGCATTACGTATGCCATCGACAAGATGGTGAAGGTCTATTCGATGTTTTCAAGAAAGTAGCATCAAAACTCACAGGCAAAGCGGCGAAGGAAATAGCGACGAAGGCCGTTTCAAAGGCTGTTGAAAAGGGTGCCGAGAAGGTTGGAGAAAAGACAGGTCAATTAATTGGAGAAAAAATATATGACAAATTCAGTAGTAAGAAAAACATAGGAGATCTTATCGTTAAAGAATTACATAAAGAAAACGCCTCTACTAACGTTACTAACGTTAACGCTAGTAATAGTAGTAAACCAAAAACAAAAAACACTAATGTTATTAGTAATGAAGATAGAGATAGAGAACTAAAACGACAGTTTCAGGAATTGTTAAAATTATAAAAAAATTTTATGTATATAATATAAAATGGCACTTAGATCTTCAAAGTATTGTAAAAGATATGAGTATGTATCTTTCGAATTACAAAATCCTATCACCATTCCTGCAAATAATCAAACTCAAAACAAAACAAACTATAAATTCGTCGTTGATAGTAGCAACGAGAGACATCCAATGGATTGGTATAATGCTTATTTTGAGCTCGACGTAAAACTTACGAAAATGGATAATACAGCTTATGGCGCAAACGATGCCGCTGGAATTATAAACGGCGGGTTTGGTTTAATTAATCAACTCACCGTTGACTTTGGTGGTGTAAAAGTCCTCGACTCATTTCACATCAATCACGCTATCAATGTCAAAAATCTCACGGAATTTTCAAAGGAATATAGTGAAAGAGTAGGTAGCTCAATGTTTCACTACCCCGATACAGCCACCGGAGCAGTTTTTCAAAAGTTCACAACACTTGATCTGAATGGTAACGCGCAACAAGTTATACCGACAGATAACCCTCAGTATAATGAAGGGTTTGCAAAGAGGAAGACACTTCTCAGTGGCGCCGCATCAAATAACATCGTTCTACCGCTGAATCGATTCGGTTATTTTCAGTCATTTAGGGATCAGATCAGTCCAAATGGGAAAGTCAACTTTGAAATAACCCTAGAAAATGACAATAATGTGCTGTTTAGAGCTGCTGCCGCTGACCCCGGTAGATATATTATTACCAAATTTGTTTTGTGGGTTCCTAAAATGATACTGAATTCTAGCGGCGAACAAATGTTTCTTGAAAAGTACCTCAAACCTCATACATGGTCCTACCTCAATGAGAGAATCGAAACCTCACCATTTCAACAGTCGAGTGGAACTTTCAAGATAACAACCCTCATCAGAAAACCTAGACATGTCTTTGTCTGGGCTCTCAATTCCGCAAAGATGAACGATCAGGAACAAAATATGTTTCTGTTCAATACTTACAATATTGCAAATAATAGAACGATTGCGAGTGCTCAATTGGAGCTGGCCAACGGTGTGTATTATCCACAGGAGAGAATGGAACCGACTCTACAGATAGCCAAGACATTCAGACAGTTAATGGGGTACAACAAGGGATTCAATGATTATCTGACGGGTCCAACTATTGATCTGAAATCGTTTCAGGAACTGTATGGCATTTTGTATTTCGATTTAAGACATCAGGAAGAGGAGCTCAAGAGCGGAGACACTAAATTGGAACTTAAGTTCTCGCTTAGCGGTAACCCTAATGCTGCATACGACATGTATGCGTTGATTCTTAACGAGGAAGAGATCAGTGTCGATGTGACGAGTGGAAAAGTTATCCTCAGAAAAGTATAAACACATCCCAAAAAAAATAATTATTATATATGTTTCATATATAATAAAAAGTATCATGACTGAATATCATCCATACGGTGTGAATTTATCTCAAAATCAAAAACAAAAGTTGGCGAAAGCTCTTCAGAGTCGCTCACCTATTACTATTCGTCTAACAAATAATCAACTTCGCGGCTCTGATGAGTTACTGTTGACAAAAACACAGATTAACAAGATTCTAAAAGCGAAAGCTTTGGGAAAAGGTGTTGACATCAAAATCAGTAAAACGCAGATCACGAAAGTCGTTCAAAAAGGCGGTTCTTTATTTTCTTCACTCATGGAATTCATGGGAACTAAACTATTACCAAAGGCTATGAAAGTGGCCACGAAAGTTCTCCCTGGTGTTGCGCAAGGTGCCTTGGCAAGTTTGGGTGAGTTTGGAATGGATAAAATTCTCGGAAACGGTGTTGGACCATCTCAGAAAGGAGGTTTCCTTATTCCGCCAGATAAGATAGATGAGTTAGTAAAATATCAAAATCTTTTGACACAGAAACAAAAAGATAATATGAATATTGCTCTTCAATCTGGAGGAGAGTTGATTATAAAACCGACACAAAAGCAACGCGGTGGCTTTCTCGGAACCCTTTTGGCTACAATTGGTGTACCTCTGCTTCTGAACGCATTGACCGGAAAGGGTCTTCAGAATAGATCGATCGGAAACGGTATGCAAAATAGAACTTATAACGGTAGAACCGGTAACGGTATGCAAAATAGACCGTATGGTGATGTTTATATGCCATATATCCCTCCACCATTTTACACCGGTGGTTGTAGTGGGAAAAAAAAGACAGGCAAAGGATTATTACTCGGGAAAAACTCCCCATTCAAAGACATCCCTCTCATCGGCGCGATACTCTAATGAGTGAGAAGCCGTCTTTCACGATTAAACCGATATCAAATTTTGATATTATGAAATGGATAGATTACATGCAAATTCCACACAGCGTGTTCAACGGTGTGATTTCAAGAGATCAAATTGATCAAATTGATCTACAATGTAACACGGGATATTACATTGTTAATTTAAACGACTCAACACAGCCCGGTTCGCATTGGGTTGCGCTAAAGGTCTGCGATGATATAATTGAATATTTCGACAGTTTTGGAATGAACGCTCCAATGGAAATTATAAATTTGTCAAATCGTCTGAATGTAAATTATCTGTACAACAGTACACAATACCAAGATCTAATGAGCGTATTGTGCGGTTATTATTGTCTGTATTTTGTCAACGAATCCCATAAGGGAAAATCATATTGGGAAATAATAAGACCTTTTTCACATACCGACACAAAATTCAACGAGCGTCTTATAACCAATTATTTCAAAAAAATATAATAAGTAATAGAAGTAAGAACTTCTAAATGGGGTATTCTGACGGTTCACATCGATCTTATAAAACACCAGGATGGAGCGGAATCGGTGGTAAAACCGGTCCACCCGGGCCACCAGGTTTACCAGGCGTCGGATTTAAATTAACCGAAAGTGGAAATTACGACATGCAAAATAAAAAGTTAACCGCGGTTGGCGAAGGTGTCGACAATCAGGATGCCGTGAATAAACACTAAATGGATGTTGGTTTGTCAACAAAACCGAACAAAACCGATGTTTTACTAGTGAACGGTCAAAATCATATGACCGGCGATCTGGATCTCAGAGGAAATAAATTAATAAATCCAATAGGGATTGACATGAATAGAAAACTAATCACAAATTTAGACACCGATGAAGATAACGATCTGTCCGCTGTCAATATGATAACACTGAAAAAATTTCATCCTAACGCTCCCGAACCAACGCACGAAGTGACTAAAGATATTGACCTGAAAGAACTTTTCAATGTTGTCAAATCAAAACAACAATCATATGCTTTGCTAGGAGCAAATTATAACAATCTCGTTTCATACGATGATGTCAAAAATATTTTTCTCAGTCGAAAAGAGATGTTTCCGATGGAAAGCGGGCTAGATATGGGAAATAATACAATTTATAATGTAAAAGACCCGACAGTCGCTGACCAAGCTGCAAATAAAAGATATGTGGATAACGGATTATATCAAAAGACTGATACAACAGCGTTTAATATCGTCAGCAACGCCGTTTCTTTGAAAGCCGATAAGACATATGTTGATACTGAAATAACAAATGTTGACAATAACATTACTAAAACCGAAGCGGCGCTCAAAAAATATGTTGATGAATCACATATCACCAGCTCGGGAGCGCCTTCAGCGCTGAAAGATGAGTTCCGGTACATAATGGAAAATGTTGATGAAAGCTCATCCGAGCATGATATAACCGTCACCGGTATAGTCGATTTGGTGGAGCCGCATACACTAAACAAAAAAGTTTATGCGTTGCTATTACACAAACATCCACAAAATAACTACTCATCAAGAATCGGATTTAATCTGTATAAATTACCGGATGGAGAATATACCGTTTGTATCGAATTTATTCCACCACCGCAAGCGATGCGCGGCGTCAGCGTCGATGTTCAATCGGCTTCTATCAATATCGGTAATCAACCGATGAAAAAATTTTCTAATTACAGTAGAAGTATTATCCATCTACATAAGTGGAATATCACACCACCGGAATATATAAGAGTCGATTTAAAATGTAGCGGCTCACCAACATCGGCTTCACAAGCTCAAGCTTACCTAATAATTTACGGAATAAAAGGAAACCATTCAGATGTACCGGCCAATGTTTACGATTCTCCTTATATTTTGGAAGGTGGGAAAATACTAATGCAGACTACACTCGATATGAACAATCACGCAATTATCAATTCGCCAAGTCTCAAACACATGTTTGTTATGAACGGCGTTTATGAGAAAACTGCGAACCAGACATTTGCTAGATTTTCAGGAGAACAGCAGGTTATAGTTCCTGTTAATTGTCGCCTTGTAAAATGTTGTATAAACATCCTCGATACGCTTGAAACTTATCCTCCTATTTTCGTGATGATTAACAACAGAATAGGTCGGGGAAATGGCGGAAAGAAACAATCCTATGACATGAATGTCATTTTGATTGAGTGTGATACATTTCGTGTAAGAGTAGTAAGTGATCAGGGAACTGTCCCATCGATTAACAAATGTGCAGTAAGTTTAATGTTTGAGACGATGTAGTTTTTGTTAAAATTTATTATGTGGAACGCATAATAAAATATGAAACACAAACGGGATATTTTCACATTCAATCACATCGATCCTTCGATCGGTGAAGAGAGACTGTTAGAGATCAAGGCTCTTTACAGATTTTATCACAAGAAATGGTGGTGTTACAAAAAGACTTTTAGGCGCTTCAAGCGGATGAATCTATTCTGTAAACTGAGTAGTTCATTTCTTATCGCGAGCGGTACAATAGCAGGCGGAGTTACGCTAAACCCGGTTACGTTAGGAGTTATTGCCGGTGCGGGATTGTTATTGAAAACATACGCCGATTACAAGAATTATAATCGAAGGATTGAAATGAGTAAACACGCATATACAACGTATCAGAAAGTATTGATTGACTTACGTTCTTGTATGCGAGGAAAACATTTCGATCACGATTCGTTTGTGGACGAGATGAGATTAATCGATGATATGATTAGCGATCTTTGTACATGCGCTAGCAATAACGATAGGATTGAAGAGAAATATGAGAGAATATTCATAACGTGAAATATAATAAAGCGACATATTGTTCGGGATTAAGGTCCATTGGGATTATGCTAGCTCGCGCATGTAAACAAAAAAACACTTATAACCGCTTATGAGAAGTTAGTAGAAATCTTAACCGGTTTTTGATGCTTGAAAGTTGAAAAACTCAAAATTTTGTGTCTAACGCGTTAGACATTATGCTAATTCAAGGTCCATTGGGATTATGCTAGCTCGCGCATGTAAACAAAAAACCACTTATAACCGCTTATGAGAAGTTAGTAGAAATCTTAACCGGTTTTTGATGCTTGAAAGTTGAAAAACTCAAAATTTTGTGTCTAACGCGTTAGACATTATGCTAATTCATTGAGCGTTAGGTACTTTCAGCAAAAGTTCAAAGCAATTAAGATCATGTAGTTTTCACTGAACGTGACAACGTTTCAGCTCAATGAACACGTTTGACATTTCAAGTCGCGTTTCACGACTCGAAATTATTATTTAAGTTTAATCTTCGTCTTCGCTTTCGCTTTCTTCTATTGCTAACAACGCTTGTCGCTGTTTTAGCGGTTTAACATACGCATCGTTAACTTTCACTTGAATTGAAACGACACTTTCACTGATGTAAATGCTTTCAATTAACAAAGCTAATTTGACTTTACAATATTGGTTAAGATAGTCGAGCGGATCAGGTTTCTCGTTTCCTTTCGCTGTGAATAGCGATAAAATCTTATCTGACTTTTCCGAATATATCAGTTTAGCATATAACACCGGTGATTTTGTTTCATCTCTCTTTACCTTCTTCTTACCTTTCTTATCAGTATACTGAAGTTGCTTGAAATATAAAAGCTGACTTAATTTATCCGCTATTTCCGTACCATATGTGTCTTCTAATTGTTCAAGACAGATATCCTCGAGAAATCTTAAACACTTATAAAACTCATTTTCTTCTGGCGTCGGTTCTTCGTCTTTCGACCATAAACAAACCGGAATAGAATAACCGACTAGCTCGTTAGTTATTTTATCCCTTCTTTCATTCACTCCAAAACTGAAAAGAAATGGCGATTCAATAACTAATGGTCCTTTCTTGTTGTTTGGATAATTGGTTTCAATTTTAATCTTATCGTATTTCAAATTAGAGTTTTTCACTGTATACGTAGTCGGTTCGTGGAAAGTAATATTTTCTTTGCGTACATTTGAAAGACTTGTCAGTTGCATGTTTGTGTTATATTACATATTGCTTTTCTTTAAGACAATTTTTTATGAATAATTACCGATGAATCATCGAAGTAACGCTTGAACAGGAAATGAAAAAATTTAATAAAATCGTTTAAAAAAATCTTTCTTATATACAAACCATGGATTCTTCAAGAGATCTGAATTCACAAACTGTAAAACAGCTTTTGTCAATTGCTCGACAGCTTCGCTTAAAAGGTTACTCGGGCAAGAGAAAAGCGGAGCTGATTAAATTCATCGAAGAGAATACGACGCGTGATGAAACGCACGCTCCTCAAGCAAACAGGAGCGGAAGCTGTTCCGCGGGAAAAATCGGTGATCAGCTTCCGCTGTTAGATGTTGAAATCCCTAAAGATGAACTTCCTAAAAATGCGTCTATATTACAACCTACAAAGGTTGATAATTCAATCAAGAAAAAGGTAAAAAAAGTAGTTGATTGGGGAAAGAAAAAAGTAGATGATTGGGGTGAATGGCTACTCAACACCATCCCTTCAAAACCGAAGGTAATTGATTCAGCTCTTGAATCTTTCAAGGATCACATTAAGAATTTGTATAAACAAGAATATACGAAGTGGCCTCCTAGGGTACCTTATGAGATAATCAAGATAGCTTCAAAGTCAAACATTAAGCTCAATTTTTTTGTCGATGAATTCCGTGTGAAAATAATTAACCCACACCTTTCAGGTGAATTTGATATTGATCAATTACTTATGGATGTAGCTAATAAAGTAATAAAAGAGAGAAGGTTGAAAAACGGTGACAAGATCCGATGGATACTTAGTCATATGACTTGGCAAAAACCGGTTAGTACAAAACGAACCACAATCACAAATCACCTTGGAGCGGACCTGGTCGATGAAATAGCTAGATTTGTTGAATACAAAGATGTACCACTCTCCGAAGTCAAAATTGAAATTCAATCAGTAAAGGTCCTCAGGGGTAAGGGCCGATTACGCATAACACGATTAAATGCATGTGACAAAAAGAGTATAATTACAATCAAAAATAATGATACGATCTGTCTTGCACGAGCAATAGTGACGGCGCGTGCAAATATAAATAAAGAAAAATGGACAAAATCTGCGTTGAAAAACGGGTTCAATAAGTCGAGAAAACTGCAGGAAGAAGAAGCTCTAAAACTTCATAAGGAAGCCGGAGTTGAAATAAATCAAGACGGCTCAACCATCGAAGATATAGAGAAATTCGCAAAACACCTACAGGTACAGATAAACATTGTAGACGGCGATCAATTTAATGAGTTGATTTACACTTCTTCTGAAAATGAGGAAAACCCTTGTGCGCATTATGACCAGATGATATACCTTTACAAAAACAATAACCACTTTGACGTAATTACAAGTATGCCTGCGTTCCTGGGTAAAGATTATTATTGCCACACATGTAAAAAGTCTTATACAAAACGCGATTGTCATAAGTGCCCCGCAAAATGTACATCATGTTTTAAATACTATCCTGATGGAAAAATGTGTTCTGGTGAAGAGATTATATGTGATGATTGTAATAGAGTTTTCTTTGGACAAGAGTGTTTTGAAGAGCACAAACGTGAAAGATCCTCAGGGAAAAAGAGCGATATTGTGTGTAAAAATGTAACCAAATGTCTAAAATGCGAGCGTATAGTTATAACTAGGAGAGATAAAAATGGTATAATAATTTTTAAGCTAAAAGACCACATCTGTGGCTATTCGTATTGTTCTAATTGCATGCATTACTATGATATGAGTAAACATAAATGTTACATGAAAAGAGAGCGGTGTAGGGGTGGATACTGTACGGATACTAGTGCTTGTCGTACTTATAATGCTGAAAGTAAATGGACATGCTATTCTTGTAAGACGAGAACTGAGGATTACATGTTCTATGATTTTGAGGCAACTCAGGAAACTGGACAACATGTGATAAATCTAGCCATCTGCCATGATTTTTATGGAAATAAATACGTATTTGAAACGATCGATGAATTTTGTAGATTTATTTTTGAGGAGGATAAACATCATAGGTGTACCTTCATAGCCCACAATTCAAAGGGATACGATGCTCAGTTTATACGAAATTGGTGTATAGAGAACGGCGTGAAACCTTATATTATTTATAACGGAACAAAGATTATGTATATGAAGGCTGCGGGTGTTAGATTCATTGATTCTATTAATTTTAACGCTGAACCGTTATCAGCATTCCCAAAGACATTTGGCCTAACAGAGTTGAAAAAAGGGTATTTTCCGCATTATTTCAACACAAACTACAATCAAAACTATGTAGGACCGATTCCTAGTAAGGAATACTATGGTTATGATCAGATGAAATCTTCAGCGAGAAATGAATTTCTGGAATGGCATAAAGCACGAGTTGATGAAAACTATGTGTTTGACATGAAGAAGGAGCTGTTAGAGTATTGCGATAGTGATGTCGATATCCTCCGGCGAGGAATGTTGGATTTTCGTGAAAACTTTATGAAGTCAGATAACATCGATCCCCTTCAATATGTAACCATTGCGTCTGTATGTATGACCGTGTACAGAAGTAACCATATGCCTGAGGATAAGATCGGTGCTGTAAAGAAAACTACTTGTGGAGAGACATATAGTAAAATTAGTATCGCTTGGTTAGATTGGATTTCACATAGAGATGGTGTTAACATAAAACACGCTCTGAATGGTGGTGAAGAGACTTTACCTGGAATCGGAAAAGTCGATGGTTTCTGTGGGAATACGGTCTACGAATTTCAAGGATGTTTTTGGCACGGATGTTCAAAGTGTTTTTCTAGTGATACAATAAACGTAAGAAATCAGATGGATATGTTAACTCTAAGAAAAAGGACTGAAGAGAAAAACGATAAAATTAGATCTGCCGGGTATGATTTGATTGAGGTTTATGAATGTGAATTGGAAAAGGATAAAAAGTTTAGTAAATTTCGTTCGTTTCGAAAAAAGGAATGGAATCGAGAATTTGTAGGGCCTCTTAATCCTAGGGACGCTTTTTTCGGCGGGCGTACAAATATAACAAAACCGACCTACAACTTCAAAAGAGGCGAGAAAGGTAGATACGTCGACTTTGTAAGTTTATATCCGACGGTTCAATTCTTCAAGCATTATCCAGTTGGTCATCCAACAAAGATATTTAATCCACCACAAGAGTACAATAAGGAGTGGTTTGGTTTTGTGAAATGTAAAGTTTTACCTCCAAGAGGTCTTTATCACTCTGTGTTACCTGTAAAAATAAAATGCGACAAGGCTGAAAAGCTGTTATTTCCACTCTGTAGAACGTGCGCTGAAAATAAGATTCAGGAATGTACTCATACAGATGATGAACGATCGTTCATCGGAACATGGTGTACAAATGAATTGAATGTGGCGATTCAGAAAGGGTACAAGGTACTTCGCATATATGAGGTGTGGGATTTCCCTGAAAGAACAGATGACCTTTTCAAAAGTTATGTACGAAAATACCTGAAAATCAAGATGGAGAGCAATGAGTTGAAGACCGGAGAAGGTTGTACTTACAAATCTGTTGATGAGTACAAAGCCATTGTAAAATCAAAGTTAGGAATTGAGCTTGGTGAAATTAAGTACAATCCTGGGATGAGAGCAATCGCAAAACTATGCTTAAATAGTTTATGGGGAAAGTTTGGTCAACAAAATAACATGAATCAGACTAAATACGTCACCGAACCAGAACAATTCTACAGGATCTTGTTAAATGACCGTGTAGATAATTTGAACATTCAATTCATAAACGAAGAGATGGTTGAAATGACTTACAACCTGAAAGACCAGTTCGTTGATAATAGTAATAGCACAAACATATTTATTGCGGCTTTCACAACCAGTCACGCTAGATTGATGTTGTATAGTGTGTTAGACAAACTCAGTGATCAGGTTCTTGGTTTTGATACTGATAGTTGTTGGTATATCGATCGTGAGGGGGGTCAACAGATCGAAACAGGTGACAGCCTCGGTGATCTAACCGATGAGTTAAATGGACATTATATAAATGAGTGGTGTGGTTCTGGTCCAAAATCATACAGTTACACAACAAGTAATGGAAAAATGGTATGTAAGGTTAAGGGTTTCAGACTGAATCATGAAAATAGTCAAAAAATAAACCCGACAACGATGAAACAAATCATCGAAGGTCAAAAGGAACGAATAACGATCGTAAACGAGCGAGCGATAACTCGAAATTCCTTAACAAAACAGGTTGAAAATAAGTATCAGGAAAAAGACTTTAGAATGTGTTACGATAAACGGTGTATGAAAAAGACTGAATCAGGAATCGAAACCTTTCCATACGGATATTGAATCGGAAAAACACATCAAATTAACGAGAAAACACACTAGATCTGAAAGATCTTAAAAAGTGCCTTAAGAATCAAAAATATAGATGAATCGTCTATAATTATACGATATATCACCAAATTAACGATAAAACACACTAGATCTGAAAAAGTACCAAAAGAATCAAAATTATAGGCGATTCATCTATAATTTAACGTTTTATCATTAAATTAACGATAAAACACGCTGAAAATGGAAAAGTACCAAAAGAATCAAAATTATAGATGAATCGTCTATAATTTAACGATATTACGTTAAATTAACGATAAAACACACTGAAAATGGAAAAGTACCGAAAGAATCAAAATTATAGATGAATCGTCTATAATTTAATGATATATCACCAAAGTAACGAGAAAAACACACTGAAATGGAAAAGTGACCCAGAGTGCCTTACATTACTACTCATTTGAAATAAAAACTGATGACACTAAAGCGATTTGGCCTTGTGTATTGATAATAATGATAATCACATGACTTTTGTCGGGCATATAGTTTATTTGTGTCCCTCGTAGCATCATTTGCACCCTCGCTCCGCTCGGGCGCAAATGATGCTACTCGGGCCACAAATAAACTATATACCCTCCAAAAGTCATGTGATTGTCCTATTAAGGAAGTTATGAATGTTGAAAGTTAGCGCGGGCACTTTGTGCCCCCCCCCCCCCCTCCCCAGGCCAAATAGGGTTAAAGAAAATATGTGAGAATTTTGTTGGGACATAGGAAACCGTCTGTAATAGAGAGGTGTCCGTAATAGAGAGGTTCGACTGTACTAGTTTCAATTCAAATCCTGTAGAGGCCTGAAAAAATTTTAGGTTCTAATTCAAAATTGTGACTCCTTCATTTAATGCATGCATTGATATTTTTCTGCTGCAGTTCATATGATTCTATTTCATATACAAATGATTACAATCTAAGTTCTATTGACTGCTATACCCTGAGCATAACTAACATCCCCTTGACTTTAAGAACCTATAAGGACTTGAACTGTGAGGAAGGGAATAGAAAGTGAATATAAAGTAATAATTAAGAGTATGGCAAAAATATTATTTTTTACCTTCAGACACTAGCTGGCTTTCTGCAGCATCTTGTTTGCTTGCAATTATTTTCTCCACTAATTGATTGTAGCTGAGACTACCTACAGCAGAGGCAATGTCAGTGTTTTGTGGATCAACAAGCCAACCATGATACAATCCAATGGACAAAAGATCAAACACTATACACTCTGGGGTGAACTCAAAGTCTGAAACTCTGTAAAACAACAGTGTACAAATGTCAAATTAAGAATACATTAAAACTTTTCTCCTCAGTTATTATCTGTAAGTAATAAAACTGGAAAAAGAGTTGAACCGGTCCATGATGAAAATCATACCACAAGGTCACTAGTTTACACTGTATATTAGTATTAGTGAAATACATGTACAAGTATGTTGTAATATAAGGAAATTAACAGGGGTTTTCAATAAAAATATGATGTCTTTAAGATAAGAACACATGTTTTGCAGAAGCTAATCTCTCATCTTCAGTTTTGTTGCAATAACCATTACATTTGATTTATGTTATATATAATATATACTGTATAAGAAAAAAGACAATAGATACACACATGCAAATAGTCAGAATAACTGCAAGATTATAAAACTTGAACTATCGTATTTATTATGTAAAGAATACATAAAAGGAAATGTCAGAGGTTATCCCTATCAAGGATGCTCCCTACAGTACATAAACATAAAATAAATTATAATACAATATAAGAGGCCCTGCCAGGGGGGGTCGCCGTGTCGCTTGTCAAAATTTTAATATGTCTCGTGTCGGTGTTTTATCAATGTTTCACGTTGCTGTCGGAAATTGAACCAACATTTGTCTTTTGTCGCGATTTCATTTTACGTGCTGTCGCTACTTTTTGGGTCATGTCGCCTGTCGGAATTCACCCTGGCAGGGCCTCATATAAAATTTAGGAATGATTAACAATTGGCTAAAAAATTTTCGAAAATTTCACAATACTTTCTAAGTTTACTTCAAAAAATACTAAAATCCTGTTCATCCACTATCTCTTTAGGAAGCTTGTCCCACTGTTTAATAATTCTAACAAAGAATTAGTACAAAAAAAAGTTTACTCTAGCTAATGGCTGAGATGACATGAATAAAGAAAAAATATAGAGCTTTCATACTTTGGTGCTTCACACTGCAATTCAACATTTACACTGTATATATTTTTTGTCACCAATATAAGAAAAAAGATTCAAAAGGCAGTGAATAATACCCACACCACAATACACCTTCTGATGAACAATGACCTCTGCAACACCAAAGTTAATACTTGTATGAAAATGTCTACCTACCCAGTAAATTTTACATTAACATCTAATCCTGTTTGTAACTTGTTCATGATTGCAATGGCGTCATGCATGTTTTGTTCATAGTTAAGTTGGGCTCCCTCTGACAATCGCTGTATGATTAAAAACAAAATTAGAATTGCTCAGGGGTGGAAAGTAACTTGAATTTGACAGCATTCGCTATTTGGGCAGGAAAATTTTAGAACTGAATCAAAAAATGTACAATTTGTACACTCGCCTGGGTAAGTGGGCAAGTGCTAATTTCCATTGCTGCTACTTGGTTTCCTAAATTTGGCTTTAATTCTGTCTGATTAAGATTGACTAAGATTCATAATATTATTAATGAGCATTCCAAGCTTTACTTTTTTTAGTTGTGTTTTGGTGACCTCTTCTGATAAAAAGGTCGCTAACCATAACATTTTGGTCACAGATCTAAAATTGCATTCTTTTTCTATGGTAGACATGTTGCAGGTAAAATCTGTTCTCTGGTTGAATCAGTATTCAATTTAGGTCCAGTATTCAATCTAGGTATTAAGCTAACCCTATCCTTAACACAGAGCTAACCATCACCCCCAGCACAAAGATACATGTAGCCAGTGATGTGATGGTAATAACTTTGTGTTAGGGTTAGCTTACATAAGCTACATTGAATACTGGTAACACATTCAACCTAGATTGAATACTGATTGAATACTGATTCAACTTGAGAACAGATTTTACCTGCGACAGACAAATTATACATATATATTTAGCTGAGGTTCACTCGGCAATTGAGAACCTGAAAAACGGAAAAGCTCCAGGAATCGACTTAATGCAAGCCGAACTGCTGAAAGCTGATATAGGTACAACATCTAGGCTATTAACAGATCTCTTCTGTAAGGTCTGGGAACATGAAGTTATTCCGAAAGATTGGTCTAAGGGTCTCATATTCAAACTGCCCAAAAAAGGCGACCTCGGCAATTGCGATAACTGGAGGGGAATTACCTTACTTTCTGTACCAAGCAAGATATTCTGCAGAATACTACTAAAGCGCATCGAGAAGGCTATCGATACCACACTTAGAGAAGAACAGGCCGGGTTTAGAAGAGGTAGAGGTTGTATGGACCAGATATTTGCTCTACGCAACATTCTGGAACAGTCTATTGAATGGAATTCACCTCTCTGCATCAACTTTATTGATTTCCAGAAGGCTTTTGACAGTATACATCGGGAAAGTTTATGGAGAATCCTCCAAGCTTATGGAATACCTCCTAAGATCATCTCTCTTATTAAAATGTTCTACGTTAACTTCGAATGCAGTATCATCCTCGAAAACACCATAACAGGATCATTTCCAGTGAAGTCCGGAGTGCGACAGGGCTGTATACTCTCACCTATCCTTTTCCTTGTTACAATTGATTGGGTGATGCGTCAAACTACATCCCTATGTACCCATGGAATAGAGTGGACAGTCTTCTCACACATTCAAGACCTCGACTTTGCAGATGACATTGCCATCCTTTCCTCGACAATTTCTCGCCTTCAGGAAAAATCAGACGATCTTAATAAGAATTCTAAGAAAACCGGGTTAACTATCAGTAAAAAGAAATCCAAAATAATGTGTGTCAACTCGAGTCCCACAAGGACAATTAGCATCGACGGAGAACCACTGGAAACAACTGATGAGTTCACTTATCTCGGGAGTGTGATCAGCACAGATAACAGTGCCCAGAAGGATATCAAAGCCAGGTTTAGCAAAGCCAGGTGTGCATTTAGTAGACTCAAAAACATCTGGAAGTCTAAGAATTACAGCCTTAGGACCAAAGTGCGCATTTACAACAGCAGCGTTAAATCTGTACTGCTTTATGGATCAGAATGCTGGAGAATTGTCAAGAGTGACATGGACAAAGTCAATGTCTTTCACAACAACTGTCTGCGAAGGATTTGTAACATCTTTTGGCCCAACAAAATCTCTAACAGCGACTTGAACTGAAGAAGAAGAAGAAGAAG